>OY720155.1:39344285-39879242 GCA_963082725.1 Pedicia rivosa | reverse complement strand
TAAATAACTCAAATAAATCTAAATCTTATTTAAGAGAAATATTCCCATTTTTTTATTGGATCTTCTTCTTCTTCTTATTTTTCATCTTCTTTTTGCACGGAAAAATGTGTGTGTGTGTGTTTGTGTGCACCGTTATTTTCTTTGGTTGTATATTTCCTAAAATTTAAACAAATCTGTTCCGCAAAGAAATAAATAAAAAAAAAGAAAAAAAGAAAAGGATTTTGATAAAAATTCAATTGACACAATTTACATTCACACACACACACGCACACACACACAGATTATAGGGTAACGTCGACACTTTCATGGAAATTACTTTACCTTGTCCTCTCGACACCTTTATACACAATTTTTTTTTGTCTTCTTATAAACGGGAATTTTCTTTCTTTTACCTCTCCGGTTCACGCAAATTTACTTTTTCTTCTGTTTTTCACACTGGTTGCTTTTTTCAACCATTTCGTCATTGTAGATTTTTTATTTATTTTTTTTCGCTGTCTAACGATAAACAAAAAAAAAATTGTCATTCAGTCACGTCAATAACAAAGACGAATTAATTTTTTTATGACAAGTATATGATGGGTGGGACGGCGGCAGGGTAAAGAGGATGGTCGGTAGGGGGGGAAAGTTTGTGAGAAAAAAAAAAGAACAAAAATCATTTGCTGAATTGACATTTTTTGAAGAGGTTAACATTTTTTTTTTCTTTTCTTTTCATTAAAAAATATTAATTAGAACTTCATTTAATTTCTGTTTAAGATTCATTTTTTTTTTATTCGTTTGTTTTTTAATCCGGATTATACAAAAAAAAAATGTTTCTTCTTCTTCTTCCTCTTCATATTCCTTGAAGTAAAATTAACAAAATTTAATCAATAGGGAAATAATTGATCGACAAGTGTGTGTGTGTGTGTGTATGTGTGTGTGTGAGTGTGTGAGAGAGAGAGAGACATTGAGTAAGAGGATAAGAAAAATGTCAATTGAAAAATGTGATAGGGAAGAAAAAAAGAGAAAAATTTTCATTAATTATATTTTCACCTTCAACTTTTAAATTGTCTCTTTAATCATAATTAATAAATTAAAAGAGAAAAACACTCTTATAAAGAGTGAAACATTGAGAGAGAGAGAGAGAGAAATACCAATTATAATCATCTTAAGTTTTGTCGCTTTTTTTTTCAAAATAAAATAAAAAATTGATCTCGGAAATTTTTCTATTTTTATTTTTTTTTTTTTTGTAAATATTCTCTCTCCCTCTCTTTCTTTTTTCATAATTCTTTCTCTCTCTCTCTCTTTCAGTAGTAATTAATTGAACGATCGATCATAAATAAATAAATTATATAGTTATGTAAAAATTGTTTAATTAGAAAATAATTGTGAGCAGAAATTTTAATGAATTTATTTTGAATGCAATTAAACTCAATATATAGAAAGAGAGAGAGCGAGAGAGAGAGAGAGAACAGATCATTTATTTTGAATTGATCCATGGTCAATTGAGTAATAATCATCCACTCAATTCTTTGTTTTTTTTTATCTTTGTAATTTGTTTTTTATTTATTTTTTTTCGATTTGCTTCTAATTTAACTCAAGTGTCAAAATGTTAACCTGAAGAATTAAAACAAAAAAAAAAAAAAACAAATTTCCTCCGCCTACTTAGATTGAATTTTTACGTTTATTTTTTTTGAAAATTATTCTTTATTTCTAGGATCTTGTTTGTCATTGTCAAATAAGTTCACGTGCCTCAAAATGAATTTCAATTTTAGTTTATTTTTTAACGAGATCTTTTTCAGGTAAAATAAATCATATGATAACATTATGGAATTATAATTTCTGATGAAATAAAGTAAATGTTCTAACAATATTAATTTTCAGTATATAAAAAAAAAAATGAGAATTATCTTTAAGATCATTCACATGATCAAACAATAAAACGAGAAATAAATTTTTTTTATGACGATTTGTTTGTTTGTTTGTTTTTGTGGAATATTTTAATATTTTCTTTACAGTTTAATTGCCGAAATGTAGGCTTTTTATTTTCTTATTATAAATATAAGTTATCATGCTGAACGTTAGATGTCAACATAATACGTATATTATCAGATGTGGTTCAGAATCAATCTATTAAAAGTTTTAAACGCCATCTATGCAACAATAGATGAAAAATACCCTCCTGAATTATTATTAAGTTTTCTTTGGTTTTTTCTTGGTCGTTTTTCAATTGTTTTCTATTTTCCAACGAATTCTTTAAGTTTTCAATAACAAAATCTCAAAAGTTAAAAAGTTACAACATCTAAGCTTTAGTCAGGATCAGATCGAAAAAAAAAAACACCAAAATGTAAGCTGCTTACAAAGAACTTACAAGATGTTTGTCCTCGTAATTCATATTTGAATTTAATTTGAAGAAAAATTAATTAAAATTAAAAAAAATTTATTTATCAAACGGAAACAATCACATATTTATTGAAAGTACCCACATTAATCAATACAGAAAATGATTTCATATTTATTTTCTTTTCTTATTTTTTAAATTTTTTATATTTTAAATTTTTTTAATCTAAAGAAGGAAAGAAAAAGAAAAAAGAAAAAAAAATCATTCGATTTTTTTTTTTTCATTAAAAAAAAACTAAAAAAATCCATCATCAAAAATTAAAAATAAATAAAATTTTATCATGGAAAAAAATTGCGTTTCTAAGGAAAAACCGCGAAAAAAAAAAATATAATAATTTGATAAAAAATAAAATAAATTTTTTAGTTTTTGGTTACATCATTTTATCAGTTTTATGTAAAAAAAAAAGAAAAAAAAAATAAAAAAACGAAAGAAAAAAAATAATATTAAGAATTTTATTAAAAAAATTAAAACAAGAAATAAAATTATAAATGGAAGAAAAATCAAGTAAAAACAAAAAAAAACAAAAACGAAGCGATTTATTTATCCTCCAAAAAATACAAAAATTATAATAACAACAGCAACAACAACAACAATAGTATAACAACGAAACAACAAAAACACAATCAACCAACCAACCAGCAACAAAACTGTTTTACATATTTTTTCTATGACTCATCGTTACAAAATAAAATTCCTTTACTTCTTCTTCTTCTTCTTCTTTTTCTTCTTCTTCTTTTTCTTCTTCTTCTTCAATCGCTGTATTCTAAACAACAAGAATTTTGTTGTTGTTGTTGTTGTTTTATTGGTTCATTATTAAATTATTATTCTTCTTCTTCTTTTGCTGTTTCTGTTTCTGTTTTTGTTTCTTCTTATTCTTTACTTAAGAACTTTTAAATGAATTCGAAGAATTTTTATATTGATTCTTGGTACAACAACAGCAACAACAACAAGAACAAGAACGCGCAAAGAGAAAGGAAAATTGAAATACGTTAAGTCACTTTAATATTTACGTCACACTATGCTGAACTTAATTATTTTATGACGTTTACAATTTTTAAATAGTTGTTGACGTCAACTTTGTGACGTCTACAGAAACCCAGTTAAAATAATTCAAGACAGAACAACAACAACAACAACAACAACAACAACAACAACAACAACAACAACAACAACATAATTTATTTCCAACAATGGACAGATTTTGTTGTTGTTGTTTTCAGAATTAAACAATTTCTTCTTCTTCTTTACCTTTGTTGGTTTTCTTGTGTTTGACTTTTTGATTATTTTGTTTTTTGTTTTTTTCTTTTTTCTGATGAATGAAATTTTAAAATTTAGAGATTTTTTTTTTTGCTTAAAAAAAAAAATTATTCAAAAGTCGAAATAAAGAAGAAGAAAAAAAAACAAAAGTAGGCAATGCAAATAAAACAAAAAATACAAAAATACAAAAAAAAACTTGTTTTGCATTTTTTTTTGCTAAAACAAAAACAGCAACAACAAAAATAAAAATGAAACAAAAAAAAGTTTGAAAAGTTTTTTTGAAGAAATAAAATTTATTATTATACAACAAAAAAAAAAGAATTCCTTTTCATGAATCATAAACTATTTTGATTAAGAAAACCAAAAAGAAAAAAAACAACAACAACAACAACAAAAAGCGTTAAGATTAAAAATAAAATAAAATAAAACAAAAACAAAAAAAAAATTTTAAGATTAACAAAAAATAAAAAATTTGGCAATAATTTAACGAAAGAAAAAAAACAAAATTTAATCCTAAATCATAAATTATTTTAGATTCTTTCCTTTAAAGTAATTTTCCAATTAAATATGAAGGAAAATGGAATTTTTCTACCAAAAATGATGAAAATTCAAGTAAAACGAACGGCTACAATTTGAATGAATTTTTTGAGAGAGAAAATTTTGTAAGAATCTAATTTGATTGGTTAGATGTATTCATAATTCAAAGGTTACAATAATAAACCTCTCAAGATGGACCCTGTACAATTGGACACCTTTATAAAATTTTCAAATTTGATTTATTCACCTTCACTTCAATCAACCTGTGTTGATGGACCAAAAACTTTTATATTGAATTTGAATGGTCCGTGAATTAATTGATGGACTTGGTCCGAATATAGAAAGATTTAACTTGCATTTGCATAAATTTTTTATTTATATAAAAATAGAAATTGTTAACCGCAGATTGAGGATGATTTCTTTGTAACAATTCACCCACACAATTCACACATCTCGAACATTTTTATTTGAAAGTAGAAAATATTCCTGAAATTGTTGTGTTCGAATGTTAAATATTTTTGCATTGAAATTTTCTTATTTTTTTTTTTTTTTATCAATTAATATGAGCACACACATACACCAAAATTTCAAGTTAAAAAAAAATATTTCACTTTTTTTTACAATCCAATTCCAAGAACAACTTCAAATTTAACTTAACTTAAGTTAAGTTAAGTAAAAAAAAACAACAACAACAACGAAAATTATGGTTTTTTTTTTGAAACATTCTTTTTTAGCGCAAAACAAAATAAAATAATAACAACAACAACAACACTAACAATAAGAACAAACGAGAACAAAAACACGGTAAGTGACGTATTTAGTTATTAATAAAAAAAACTGCTGTTTTGATTTTTATTGTTGTATTTGTTGCTAGTTGCTGTTGTTGTTGTTGTTGTTGTTGTTTCTGTTGAATTTAATTTTTCTTCTTCTTCTTCTTCTTCTTTCTGCATATTTTATTGTAAAGATTTACGATTGAAGAAGAAAACGTTGTCAAAGTCGAATAGCGTAAAAAAAAAACAACAACTAAAAACTCTCACACACACACATCCATGCACGCATACACACCTCTATTAACACACAAATACCTTTACATCAGACACACACACACACACACAAACATAAATGCCATCATATATACACAGAATGAAAACAAAAAAAAAACAACAAAAACAAAAACAAACAAATGAAAAAAGCATTTCAATGTTGAACGAGAAGGATGATGACTCATACAAAAAAAAAAAAACAATTTTTCTTCTATAGAACAACAACAAAATTAAATTTGTATTTGATTTGTTTCTGTATGTTATTGTTGTTGTTGTTGTTGTTGTTGATTTTAACTCTTACGTTTTTTTTTGTTGTTGTTGTGCTGTTGTTTGTTTTTGTTTTGACGGAAAATCAAAAAGAAATAAAAAACAAAAATTTAGTTAGAAAATAATTTGGTTCCGTTAATTTTTGTTTTTTTTTTTTTTTGCTTTTGATAACAAAAATTATTGGAAGTTCAATTTTCATTGGAATCGTAACAACAACAACAAATAATAACAAAAAATTAACGTCACATTTTCTAATGACAATAATTAAAATCATTTCAATCTAAAATTGAAAACAGAATAAAAAAAATGAAACAGAAACATGAAAAATTATTGAAGAGAAGGCAATAAAGGCAAAAAGGTAGAAGTGAGAGAAAGAGACAACAACAGCAACAACAAAAATGAAGGCAATTAAATAATTATGCCGTTTTGAAGAAAAAAAAAAAGCATAAATTCTATTTATTTTTTTCTGATAAGAAAGATAAGAAATACAAACTTCCTTTTCTTTTTCTTTTTTTTTCGTCTTTTACGAATAATTTAATTTTTATCTAAAGATTTTCAAAATTTTTAAAGTGAAACTCTGATAAGAAATTTATAAAAAAAAAACTGATTTTTGCACAAACAGAGAAGAGGAAGAAGAAGAAGAAGAAGAAGAAGAAGAAAAAATGTTTTCATTATACACTACTACTACACCTCCCACCCTTCGTCACTTGTGTAGAAATAAAAATTATGTTCAAGTGATTAGAAACAACAACAACAACAACAATAGATAAATTTCTATTGTAAAATTTATTTTCCCAAAAACAACAAAAACAACAAAAATAAAGATGTCCTTGACAAGATAACAAACAAACAAAAAGATTTCTTATGAATAGAAAAAAAAATAGAAAAAAAAAAAATAGAATTAATGGAAGTGGGGAAGTTGTCGAATTTTTTTTTTTCTCTAAGGTTATTTTCTAGCTAATATATTTGTTGTTGTTGTTGTTGTGTGTGTTGTGTGTGTTGTGTGTGTTGTGTGTTGTGTGTTGTGTGTGTGTGTGTGTGTGTGTATGTTGAAGAACTTCAGTCTGTTTTACTGTTAAACGGGTAAAGAAACAAGTTTTGTGTTTTAAATATATTTTTAAAAATATTGAATTAAAAATGAAAATTTATTTATTTTTTTCTTGATAATGACAACAACAATTACAACAAGAACAACAACAACAACAACAACAACAACAACAACAACAACAACAACAATAAATTAGTAAGTATGGAAGAAGAAGAAGAAGCTTTTTTATATTATTCATGGAAAATGTTTATTTTTAATATTTGAATTAAAAATTAAAATTCTATTGATTGATTGTAATAATTAATTAAGAAATTAGGAAGAATTGAATTGAAAATAAAAAAAAAAAAAATCAGAAATTTTATTTCCTTAAAAAAAAATTTTGAAAAAAAAATGTTTTTGTTGTTATTGTTGTTGTTGTTCTTTTCGTTTATTTAATTTTAATTCTATTGAACTTTTACATCACAATCGCAAAAATCACACAATACACACACACACCCAAACACAAATGCCTGAACACATCTAAACACACATACACACATGCAAACACATATTACCACACACACATTGACCAAAGTTATAAAATAAAATGATTAATTAATGCGTTGAATAATTGCATTTTTTTTTCTCGCCTTTGAAACGAAGAAAAAAAAATCTGTAAGAGCGAAAGAGAGAAAGAGATAGTGTGAGAGAGAGAGAGAGATAGACATATTATGGAATAGAAAAAAAAGTACAAAAGTGACGAGATAATGACAGAGGGAGATGTGAATTTATATATTTGTAGAATTTATGTCAAGGTCGTGACACGATGACTGGACTATGGAAGAATATTAATGATGATGACATGAATGGGAGGTGGGGGGGGAGTAAATTCAATCGAATAATTTTTACGGTAGAATTTTCATTTTATTCATTTTATTTGATTTTCCAAATAAAAGAAAAAAAAAAAGAATTTAAATAGAAAATAAAAAAAAAAACCCCACTTTCCCCCTCATTTTTGAAACGTTTCAAAGTTTAAAGTTTTAACGTTTGTAGTTGAAATTTAGGTTATATTTTGTTGTCAAGTGTCCATGTACCGATTTTTTTCTTTTAATACCAAAAAAAAAATATTCGCTTTTATTTTCAAATTTTCAACCAAAAAAAAAACACAACAACAACAACAACAACAAAAATGCAGAAAAACCAGGATGAAAATAAAAAAGAGAAACAAAAATTAGAAATATTCGTTCAGCTGTTTAAAAAAAAAAATGTCAAAATTCAAATAAAGAAATTAAAAAAAAAAAACAGAAACAGAAACAGAAAAAAATTAAATTCATTCTTAGGATTTCAGTTAAAATTAAATTAAGAAAAGATTTTTAAGTAGAAGAAGAAGAAGAAGAAGAAGAAGAAGAAGTTCGCAAAATCGATTTTTCAAACAACAAAAAATAAAATAAAAAAAAAACGACGCGAAGAAGAAAAAAAAAATAATCAAAATAGATTTTCCTAGAAAATGAAACGAATCACTGAATTTGAATTAAACATTGGCAGTTTTTGTTTTTGTTTTTGTTTTTTCTTTTTTTTTTCTTTAAAAAAAAAAAATGATGAATTTTTTTTTCTTTTTATTCTTTTTTTTTTGTATCTTTGGCAAACTACTTCACTGTTTTAAACAACAACAACAAAACCACGAGTTGATCAAAGAAAGAGTGAGAGAGTGAGAGTGAGAGAGAGAGAGAGAGAAAGCAAAAAGTGTTATTTTGTTGTTTCTTTTTAAGAAAAACCAAAGTTGAGTCACTTCTTGTATATTTTGTTGTTGTTGTGTTGTGTTTTTTATTAAGTACAAACAAACACACAGACACACACACACACAAGTACATTGCGTATAGGCGTGTGTGTTTGTTGTTCGCACGCGGATTATATTTATTTAAGACGCATGTGTGTGTGTGTGTTTGTGTGTCCGTATGTATTTGCATTTGTTTTTGTGTGTTATCAACATCTAAGAAAATTTTTTGTCAAACAAAAATTAACGAAAAAAAAAAACCAACTTTTAATTTTCTAATAAAATTTTTTTTCGTTCTTCTTCTTCTTCTTAATTCTAGCAAAAATATAAAGAAAAAAAAAATTTAAATTCATATTAAAATAGGAAGAGATGGCAAGACTGGATGTGTTAGAGAGAGAGAAAGGGAGATAGTATTTAGAAGTGTTTATTAGAAAATGATTTGACACTTTTTTTTTTTTTGCTTTTTTTTTGTTTGTTCCAGAACAAACATTTATTTATGTTTTTTTTTACCCACCCATCATAATTCGATGTAATCTAATCGTTTAAATTAAATCTATAAAATCTAACTAATTTAATAATGTTTGATTAATTTTTTTTTTTTAATACTAAATGTAAATAAATACTAAGAACGACAAAGAGTGAGAGAGAGAGAGAGAGAGAGAGAGACAGACAAACAGAACGTTAAAAAAAATTGTTAATTTGTTCATAGAATTTGGTTTATTTTTTATTTTATTTTTTTTTTTTAGTTGGAAAGGGAGGGGGGTTAACAAAACTTATTTTCCAAATGTCTGTATGGATTATTTTACAGAGGGGAGTTTTTGTTGTTGTTGTTGTTGTTGTTGTTGTTGTTGTTGTTGTTGTTGTTGTTGTTGTTGTTGTTGTTGTTGTTGTTATAAGAGGAGAACAAGGGGAGGCAAAAAGAAAAATAATATAAAATTAAATTGAATTTGAGAGATGCATTACATGACGGAGATGTCGGAGATGACTGATGACCTGTGAGAGAGAGATAGTTAGAGAGAGAGAGAGAGAGAGAATTGTGACATAAAGTTTTAATAAATTTAATTAAATCGAATGCAGTTGAAATTCCTAATTTAATTTAATAAAATTATTTTTTCATTTGTTTTTTAAAGAGGGGGAAACAATTGACCTATGACCTTTAAGCGTAAAATTATTAGAAAAGTTCATAATATTAAAATACGGGTTCAATTAACTTCAATAATTTTTTTTTATTTTCATTTTTCATAATTTTAATCAATTAAGACAAATATTCTTAATTTTCAATTCATTTATTGTATTGTCTTCTTCTTTGTCTTTGTCTTTGTCTTTTTGTTGTTGTTATTGTTGTTATTTTTGCTTTCACCAAAAGCCTTTATTTTGTTCTTGTTATTTTGTATATTTGCATTTAATATTTTTCAAATACATTTTTTGTATGAATTATAATGAAAATGTCTTGTTGGATTTGTGTGTTCATGTGTGTGTGTGTGTGTGTGTGTATGTACGCGTATGTGGGTGTTTCGTTTAATTTTTTTTAATAAAAAAAATAAAATAATAATAAGAAGAAGAAGAAAAGTTGAAAACTTCTTTATGGTAATGTTTTATAAAAGTCCCGTTTATTTTTGTTTCTTTAAATATTGGAACATCGACTTCGATTTAATTTTTTTTTTTTGTTATTTTAATTTAAAATTTTAAAGGCTCATTTACAAGAACGGTAAATTATTTGTATGGGGATAATGGGTAAGTAATAAATATTAATTAATTAATGTAAAAATTATATGAATTAAAGGACTGACAATCATTGTCAGTACTTATTGTTCAGTATAAAATATGTCACAATTTTTGGGTTTGGCATATTTTTTTTGTTGTTGTTGTATTTCCTCAAAAGTCATCCTGTCATCCTGAATATGTGATTATTTCAATAGATTTTTCAAAGAATACTAAATCCTTCTTATCTTCAATATTAAGTGGCTGACATTAGTGAGAGTTGCATTCACAAAATATTTATGCGTAGATTCAAACACATAAAATGTTGGAAGGCCTGAAATCAATTATCCTAATTTATTATCGATACAATGTTTTATCGTGGTAGACTAATCCAATCATTGTTAAGGCATAAAGTTGTTTCAGTAGTAAAGAACATTAACCGTTATTAACCGTCATTAACATTAACAAAAAAGAAAATGTATAAAGGAAAAACGTGAAAATAAATTTGTGTTTTTTTTATTTTTTAATATTTGGGGAAAAAAATCAAATTTTGTGTTTGGTTGGAATGAATTCAAAAAAGAACAAAAAAAAAAAAAAAGAACAGGAACAAAAAAAAATAAAGAGGGGCAAAAAGAAAAATGGGAAAAACTGATTATTTGTTGTTGTTGTTGTTTTTCTTCTTTGAAAAACGTGAGTTGATCAGATCACATAATCACCGAGAACATACAAATTTTTTTTTTTTTACTTTTTCTTAATTTGGCATTTTGCCATTTGAACCTTGGGTGGGTTTTTTGTTTCTTTTCTTTCACTATATGTCATGTCGTTCACTGTTTTTAAATTATATTTACATACATACATATACATACATACATACATACATACATACATACATACAAACATACATACATACATTTGTATATATAATTACGGGTTTTTCTATTTTCTTTTTCTTCTTTTTCTTTTCCTTCTTTTTGTGTTTTGTGTGTTTTCTTTTTTTGTTTCTTGTTGTTGTTGTTTTTTTTTTGTTTCGCGCGCGATACTTAATTTTAAATTGACGATTCATACACCTATAAATTGACGACGACAATAATCTGGGCGACTCTTTTCTTATTATGTATACAATTTTGTTGTTGTTGTTGTTGTTGTTGTTGTTCTTTATAATTTTAATTTTAAAATGTCGATAACCTACTTTAATTATATAAAAAAAATACAAAAAAAAAAAAAACGCATTACCGATGTATGTAACTTGTAAATTCGTATATCCATACATAACAATACGAAATACTTACAAATGTAAATGTACGTTTAATTATATATGAAAATAAATTATAACAATCAAAAAAAAAAAAAATAATAATAAGAATGTAAATACACACACACACACATCACAAACACACACACACACATATATATATTACCACACATGTGTTATAAATTGTTAGTAAATAAATTACCAAACTTAAATTATACTAAAATGATTCCTTATAATATTTTTTTTTTTTTTCTTTCTTCTTATTGTTTTCTTTCTTCTTATTGTTGTTGTTGTTGTTGTTGTTGCTGTTGTTGTTGTATTTTTTTTCTTTCTTTACATTTTTTGAATTCTACTGAAAAAAAAAAAATTAAATAAATAAATTTCCAACTGAAACAAAATTTTAAATTTTAAATTTTATTTTCTTAATTTTTGTTGTTGTTTTCTTGTTATTTTTTTGTTGTTGTTGATTGTTTTTTGTTGTTGTTGATTGTTGATTGCCATAAACACGTGTTACTCTATGTAATAAAAGTAAATTGAACGAACCAAATTTAAGACAATTTAATTCTATCACTTTGAATTTATTTTTTAAGGTATTACAACAACAACGACAACGACAACAACAGCAACAACAACAACTATACAAATTAAGAATCAGAATAATGTGTTTTAATTACAAAGAAACAGAAGAAGAAGAAGAAGAAAAATTATGGCAAAAAAAGAAAATCAAAAGCACAAAAATGAAAATCCCAAATAAATAATTATGGATTAGAATTTGGGTGGAGACTTTGGTTGAGGATTGAGAATATTATTTAACAAAATTTTCATCAAGGACATGGAAAGTACACGTCAATTTATCAAAATCAAGAATAAATTGTTGTGTTGAAAAAAGAAAACAAAAAAAAAAAAAAAAAGTGACAAATAAATTGGGGAAAATTTTGTTTTTTTGTTTTTTTTTTTTTTGACAAATGTTCAAAAATTTTCCTCAATTCTTCCGTTTTGTTTCTGTTTTGGTTGTTCTTCATTTTTTTCTTATAAAATTGTAAGTAGGCGAAAAATAAATAAAATGTTTCTTTATTTTTTTGAATTATTATTTATTAAGATTTTCTTTTCTCTCTCTCTCTCTCTCTCTCTCTCTCTCTCTCTGTTTTGTACTATATTTGTTGTTGTTGTATTTTTATGTTATGTATTTCACAATAAGGAAAAAAAAAATAAGAAATAAATTGTAGAATTGAATTTATTCATCCCCCTTTTTTTATTGTTAAGTGTGTGTGTGTGTGTGTGTATTTTTATGACTATAAATTTAACCCCTACGCCACTGTTTATTATGAATAATATGGAAACACACACACACACACATTTATTATTAAGTGACATTTTTTTCTCATCTTCTATCTCTTTCTATCTCTTTTATGTTCTTGGATTAAAGAAGAAGAAGAAGCAAAAGAAGAAGAAGAAGAAGCAGAAGAAGAAGAAGAAGAAAAATAGCAAAGATAAAAAAAAATAAAATAAAGGAAATAAATAAAAAAAAAAAAATAATTTCTGCGCGTTTATTTACATTTTTTTTAATGCCTTTTTTTCTTCTGTACTCGCACAAACACATGTGTTGGATTTTAAAAAAAAAGAATTCTGTTTCTTTTTTTTTTTCTTCTTCTTCTTCTTTTCGTTAATTTTTACTTTACTTCTTTTCTTTCTTTTCTTTCTTTCTTTCTTTCTTTCTTACGCCAATTCTGTTTATAATATTTATATATATATATTTAATTCTGTATGCATGTATGCATGTGTGTGTGTGTGTTTGTGTGTGTGTATAAACACAATGGAACAAAGACACTAATTTAATTCTTTCTTTCATTTTTTTTTTTTTTGTTTTTTGTAAAACTTAAAAAAAAGTTTTTAATTTTTCTTTTTCTTTAGATTTAAGTTTTTTTTGTTTTTTTTGTTTCGTTTTCTTTGTTTTTGTTAATTTACGTATTTACGTATTTAAGGAAAAGTTAAAGTAAAAAAAAAAAAATAATAAACAATTTTTTAATCTGAGATTGGGAGAGAACAAAAACAAAAAACAAAATGCAAACGGAAATTTTTAGAATAATTCATGAACATTCAATTCTTTCTTTTTAAAACTTGGAAAGTTTAACGTTAAATCGAACAACAAAAGGAAAATTATCTAGAACAGAAAAAAAAGCGATTGCACAATTTTCATCTGAAAGTTGGTTAAATTCTACGAAAAAAGTTTTACCCCCAAAAAAAAACACAAACCAATAAAAAAAACTATATAACAGAACACCAACCACACACACACCCCTCACACACTCTCCTCCTCCTATATAACAACAACAACAACAACAACAACAACGAAAGAATGGAATTATGGAAAACACAACAACAACAACAACAACAATGAACAAAAACCATGAAAAATTGATTTAGAAAAATATTTCATGGGAAATCCGTAAAACAAACCCCTAAAAAAAAAAATAATAAAAGTGAGTGTGACGGAGGGTGGAAGGCAGAGTGGGAGAGAGAACAAGCTTAATATATTATGTAGAAATTTCTAGTTTGTCCTTAATTTAACATGCAATTGAGTCAAGGTCAAAATATTCAGTTTTTTTTTTTGTTTTTGTTGTTTTTCCAACATACGAATTGTAGAAATTTTTTTCAAATAAATGCGTAATTTAGTTTTACATTTTACTTCTTAAAATAATTTATGTAATTGTATTTACACCAACCCACCACCAGACAAAAAAACGTTTTACTTTTATTCATATATTTTTTTTTTGTCATAAATTCTTAGTAAAAAAAATTAAACTCCCTAAAAACTTTCTCAAAACCTCAAATAAAAAATTCCAAAATTTTATTTATTAATAATATTTGTAACGTACGTACGTATGTACGTATGTACGTATGTGTCTTCTTTCTCATTTTTTCTTCTTCTTCTTCTTTTTTCTTTTTGTTCAATTAAATTTATTTATTTTTTTTCCATTTCAAATAAGAATTAGGATAGATTTTTTTGGTTAATTCGGTGATTTACAATAAAATATTTAACATTTAATAGGAAACAGAAATAGTCTGAAATCTTATTGGAAATATACAAAGGCAAAGATAACAACAAAAATAAAATTTAATATTTGTTTTTTTTTTTTTGCTTGAATTTGTAAAATATTTCTTCTTGATTTTTTTTTTTTTTTTTTGACAAAATAATTTTTTTCGATTTTTGTTGTTTGTTTGTTAGTTTGTTTGTTGTTGTTGTTGTTGTTGTTGTTGTAAATATATATTTATTTTTTTCTACCTGCAAAAATTCCTGTCAAAACATGTTTGTTTGTTTTTAAAGTGCTTTTTAAATGAGAGAGAAAAAATATAAAGTTGCAAGACAGAGATGGCCATAGTCTTTTATTGTTTTTCTGTTTATTGCAATTGGTAAGAAAATTGGGGGATCAAACTTTTATTTTGTATTCTTTTGTTATTTTTATTATTTTGTTATTATGGTCAGGTTATTTATTAAATTGTCTCTGTATTTCTTATTCTTATTTTGTTGTTGTTGTTGTTTTGTCAAATTAATAAATAAGAATATTTATTATAAATAATAAAGCCAACGTCTTATTATTATATTGTTTCAATTCAATTTTTTTTTTTTTTTTGTATATAAAGTGAAGAAAAAAAAAAAAAAAAGAAGAAATATACAAAAAAAAAAAAAATTGTGTGCTTTGAATAAATAAATGTATGTCACATTATATTTTATATGCATAAACGATATAAACGCAGGGAAATAACACATATGCAAATCACTATATCAATAACAAAATACAAACAAACATTTTATATTTTCGTGTGATTTCGTATTTTTGCGCGTTTTTATACCGAAAATCGGACAGTAATAAATTCACGTTCAACGCATGTTTGATTGTGTTTATTGTTATTACAAAAGTGTGCGTGAAAAAATAAAAATTTATATTTGTTTGTAGTTAATTTCATTTAGAAGTGTTACCTTCTTAAAATATTACTGTTTTATATGATTTTTAATTGATTTTTTAGTATAACAAATATTTTAATTTCTAATTAAATTTTATTAATTAAAAAAATTGTAAATTCATAATAAAATTGTAAAAATTATTCAATATTTTTTCAACCATATCCAAATAGAACAAACTTTAATAAAATTTCATACCCCACCATTGAAATTCAACCAATGAGCGTTAAGTAAAATGTGTATGCCATCATATTGAACCAATCGTATTTATCGAAAATGACGTGATATTCTATTTTTAGCCCAATGAATCATAACTTAAAAACAACGTAAGGACTGTATTTTGTTCTCAATCGCATTGTAACTTTTGTCGTGTAATAAAGTGCTAAGAAATTTTTTTTATTTATTTATTTCCTTCCTCAATTTTCTATAAAATATTCTTTAAAGAATATAAAAATCACAAAAAAAGAAAAGAAAAGTTTTCTAAACAAAATACACATTTTTTTTTATTCTCGAATATTCTAAAACAAAAAGAAACTGAGAAGAAAAATTAAAATTAAAACGCAAAAAAAAAAAAAGAAAAAATAAATAAAATAATTTTTGTGAAAAAACGACAAAATAAAAATAAAGTGTTAATTAATTGTTATAATTTTTGATCAAAATATACTAAACAGAATTTTAATTTGTTTAAGTGTCTGTGTGTGTGTGTGGTTCTTGTTTTTTTTTTTGTTTTTGTTTAATTAAATTATAAGGCAAAAAAAAAAAGAAGAAAAGAAGCAAAAAAAAACAATAATTTTTTTGTTCTTCACACAAGCAAAAATAATAAAACAAAAAAAACTATTAAAATATTATAAATTCGTGTATTTTTGTGTTCTCTGTGACTCTGTGTGTGTGTGTGTGTACGATTTTTCTATAATATAATATTAAATCGGTTTTTTATAATTCAAGGATTTTTTGTTGTTCGTTGTTTTTTACTTCTTTTTGTTGTTTTTCAATTTTTTTGTTTTCAACACAAAAGTGACCTTAACTTTTTTTTTTTCTTTTATTGTGTGATTTTTTTTTTGCTGTGAAATAAAAAAAAAAAAAAGCGTTTTTGTTTTCTTCATTTAAAATTTTTTTTTTTATTTTCATCAATAATTTGAAGAAGAAAAAAAGGCAACAAAGTCAATTTTTTTTATTATTATTATTGTTGTTGTTGTTGTTTATTGTGTATAAATAAAATTCAAAGTTACAACGAAATGAAATAAAACAGAAAAAAAGCAATTTTTATTCAATTTTGACATTTGGAAAAGAACAAAAAAAAAAAGTGACATTTGTGACGTTTATTTTTGTGTGACGAAATTCAACCACTACTGATTTTTTTGTATAGCGCCTAAAACGTCAACATCAAAAACACACAACACCATCTGCTGGTTAATATTAAAAGTTTTATTTTTTTTTTTTTTTTATAAAACAAAAAAATTAATATTTTTGAAATAAGAGAAAGAAAAATTAACCCCAAAAATTAAAAAAGAAAAATTTTAACAAAAAAAAAAGAAGAAAAAATTTATAAGAGGTTAGAATAAACAGAAGGTTTTTAGGAATAGAGAGATATATAGAATCTAATTATAAAGAAAGATAAATTAAAAAATAATAATAATAATAATAATAATTCAAAATGCGTGATAATCCAAATAATAATATGGAATCATTTTATGAAGAAAACGCCCAATTTAATTCAACAACAAATAATATGAAACGTCCACTAACATTGGATTTTAATAATACAAAACCAACAAAACGTCAACGTTTTAATCAATCATTAAGTACAGTACCTGTACTTAGTTCACCTGATCTTAATAAATTAGAGATGGCAACACCTGAATTAGAAACATATATTATGAATAATACAACATTACAAACACCAACACCAAGTTTAGGATTTCCAACAAAGGTAAATTAATTAATTAATTGGGTAAATTAATTACTTTACTACTTTACTAATTTTCTCCTCCACTTTTACTATTTTTTTTTTTCTCCCTTTAAAAACAAAAAATTCTGAAACAACAAAACTAATTTTTTTCTTTTATTTGTTTTTTTCTTTTTTAAAGGTTACAACTGAACAGGAAGATTACGCAAAAGGTTTTGAGGATGCTCTTATATCACTCAGGAATAGTGAAAATATGATAACAAATCCAATTATTATGAATTCCATGAATGGTGGCGGAGTTACTTATACAAATTTAGGTAAATTTCTAATAAATTCAAATAAACATAATTTTCTATTTAATTTTTCATTATTCATTCCCCGACAAAATACAGTAAAAAAAAAAAAAAATTTACCAACAATTTTACAACAATAAAATTTAAATAAAAAAAAAAAAAAAATTATAAGATAAGAACTAAAAATAAAATAGAAATAATCGTGTATATTTAATGACGTGACGTGACGTGACGTTAATTAATTTTTTTTTTTTTTCATTTCTCATATTTTTGTATTTTGTGTATTTTTTCTTATCAGAACCCAGAGTCCTTTCTTGATTAAAAAAAAAACAAAGCAAACAAAATTATGAATTTTTATATTGCTGTTAGTTAGTCATTTTTTATTCATTAATTTAATTAATGAATTTTCATTTATTAAATTAAAAATACGTTTAAATTAATTAATTATACTAATTTATATCTTTTTCTTTTTTCCCCTTTCATTTTTAAATAGATGACAGTTTTCCATTAGCAATTAAAGATGAACCACAAACAGTACCAAATTCACCACCACTTAGTCCAATTGATATGGCAACACAAGAAAAAATTAAATTAGAACGTAAACGTCAAAGGAATCGTGTTGCAGCATCAAAATGTCGTAAACGTAAATTAGAAAGAATATCAAAATTAGAAGATAAAGTAAAATTATTAAAAGGTGAAAATGTTGAATTAGGTAGTGTTGTATTATGTTTAAAAGAACATGTATCTAGATTAAAACAACAGGTTATGGATCATCTAAGTGCTGGTTGTGTTATAACACTTAATAGAATATAAAGAATAAAATAAAAAAAATTTAATTTTAATTTTAATTTAACAGAGAAAAAAAAAACCATTATTTTTAATCAAATTTTTGTTGTTTTTTTTTTTTTTATAGAAATATTTAATTGAATTTGAATTGAAGAAAAAAAAAAAAATGAAAATGAAAAGTAAAACCAAAAGTAAAAAAAATAAATAAAATGATTCAATTTAAGTGAAGAAAAATAATTAAAAGATAAAAATATAAGAAATTTATTTTGCGATACATTAAATTTAAAAAGAAGAAAAATTAAGTAAAAAAAAAGAATAATTAATTAAATATAAAAAAAAAAATGCTTTTTTCCAAAAAAAAAAAAAACAAACAAACAAAAAAAAAACACTTTAAAATTTTGCAAAAAACAAAAAAAAAAAAATCAATTCTTAAAAATGCCTTAATATATTTGTATTTTGTATATTGTAAATATTATATAGATTATTTTTTATTATTAAAAAAAATATATATATATATATTATATTGATTATTAATTATTAATTATTAATTATTAATTAATTATATATAAAAGAATATATTTAAAATTTTACTTTTAAAACATATTTAAAAGTAAAATTAAAGATTAAAGACGAAAAAAGCTGATAGAAGATAATAATGATGAAAGACGATATGATGGAACGTTTAGAAGGAAATAAGAAATTAAAATAAAAGAAATATTTTTCTAGTCTCCCTCTCTTCCTTCTCCCGAACCCCATTAAAGAAACACACACACACACAAAAAAAATATAAAAAGAAAATTGATAGTAAAGAATTTATAATTTAAAAATACAAGAAAAAATAAATAAGTCTCTTAATTACCAAAAGATAAAAGAAGAAGAAATTAAAGAAGAAAAAGTTAAAGAAGAAAAGTATAAAGGAAAAAGACGTAAAGAAAAAATAAATTATTAGAGTAAAGATTAAATGCGAATTATTAAAATGACATTAAAAATAGTAATTTTATTAAATTGAAAATTCATTTTTTTTTTGTTTTAAATTATTTTTTCAATTGATAAACGAAGAAAACCGGGAAATTAATTAATCAATTTTTGAAGTTTTATTTCATTTTTTTTTTAGAAGTTAAAATAATTTTTTTGGGAAGATCAAAACTCTCTTAGAAAGATGAGTAAATTTTGTGTGAGTAAATTTAGTGTGTTCTGTGTTAATCTTCTGATAGATAAAAAAAAAAAAAATCTACTGAGTTTTTGCCATAAAATATAATTAAATTATAAAAAAAAAGAAAGTGTTTTTTTTTTTTTTTAGAAAAACAACCCCTTTCCCCCCCAACCACCCCTTAGATCTTACTCAAAGTCGCTTGTTTTTAAGTATTTTTATAAGTATAATTGTGATTGTATGATTTATAATTTTAATTAAAAAAATATTATTTTTTTTTATAAAATAAAGAAAAAAAAAACTAAAGAATTCAAAAAATTAAAAAAAAATAAAAATTAATGTTGCTAAAAAAAAATGAAAAAAAATTAAATAAACGAAGTGCTTTTTAAATTTTTAAATAATATTTTTAGTAATTAATTATATGAACAATGAAAATAAAATATTTATATTTTTGCAATAAAAATATTTTTCTTATTAAAAAATAAACAAAAAACAAAACAAAAGATGAATTTTCGAAAATAAATTAAAAGGAAAATAAAAACGATTTGTGTTTTTCATTTTGAAAAGAAAAACGAATATTTGAGAGACACAATTCATTCTTAAAATTATATAAAAATATGTTTTGTAGAAACAAATGAAAAATTGGAAATAAGAAAAGAGAAAATTAATGAATAAATTGACGTAGAAAAAAAAAAAAGAAAGAAGTTAAATAAAAATAAATAAAGAATTCAAGAAGAAATTGTGTAGTTTTTATACTTTTTCATAATTATAATATTTTTGTAAATAACATAAAAAAAAAAAGAAAAAAAAGATGATAATGAATTTTGGAAGTGAAAATAAATTGTGAGAATATTATTAAAATTGAGAACAAAACAAAACATATAAATTATGATTTATAATAAAATATTTTTTGAAAATAAATAAAAACGAAAAATACAAAAATTTGTAAAATTATACAAAATGTTTTAATTAATTAATTTTAATTATTTTTGCCTAATTTCAGTTTTTAATACAACATTTATATTTACAATAGATGTCGCTAGTGAATCGATTCTTGTTAATTTGACATTTTAAACGTCAACATGAAAACAAACTAACTTCACTGTATGATGGAAAGAAAAAAAAGAATGGAAGACAAATTGATACACTTGAAAAAATAGAGAAAAATAGCAGAGACACAAATTGATACACTTGAAAAAATAGAGAAAAATAGCAGAGACACAAATTGATACACTTGAAAAAATAGAGAAAAATAGCAGAGACACAAATTGATACACTTGAAAAAATAGAGAAAAATAATTTTTCCAAAATGTGTGTCCATGTTAACTGTGAAGCAGAGATATTTATTTTGACTAGAGCTACTATCCAAAATAATAAAAATTTAATAGAATTAAGATACAAAAACATATTTATAGAAAATAAGACTTAAAATAAGGACTTAAATCATTTACTAAAACTTGAAAATTAATCAAGATTATTATTAATGTTTTTGTAGTTGTTAAGTTAAAATCTTTAACGTAATTTTGTAAATCGTAAAATCGATAAATTTAATTATATTTGCCCAACAATTTAACAGCTACAGTTAAGGTTTTTTTTTTATTTTAATTCTTATAAACGAATAATTTTAAATTTGTCGATTAGATCATTAATTTTTAATCAACAATATTTAATCTGTTAAGACATTTGATATAATTAATGGGGATTTATAAATTTTTAAGTAAAACTTCATTATAATTTAGACAATATTGTTTAAATTTGATTAAAAATTTAATTTAGGCAAATAAATCGAAATCTAATTTTAGTCAGTTGATAACGACAACACACAAAATTGTTCCAAATGATTTTAGGATAAATTTAAATATTTATTTTGTTTACATTCAATAATTTACTTTCATTTCCATTCAATTTATAAAAATAATCGGAATAAAATTGTAATTTAAGTACAGAGAGACAACAACAACAAAAAAAGAAAAAAAATTAAAAATAAAAAAAAAAAAATGTAAGATGTAAATTTTTTATAAATAATGGAAAGGGTGGGTGGGAGGATAGCGGAAGAAAAAGTACATTACTTTAATGATTATCATTAATAAAAAATTTTACATCTCAACAATTTATACTAAATATAAAAATGTAATCTAATTAACTTTCTAATTAATCATTTATAACAACAACAATAACAACAATAAAATAAAAAATAATTATTGTGAATAAAATTGTATTAATTGAAAAGAGTTAAATTCTTCTTCTTCTTCTTCTTTTTATTTGTTTTCTTTTAATTATTTGATGACAACAACAACAGCATCCTTTGTTTTTTGGGCAATAAAATTTCTTTTTAATTATTTGAAAGCAATTCTTTTTTTTTTTAATTACTTTAATATAGACATTTATTCACCTAATTACAATGACAATATCATATTTTTTTTTAGACAACAACAAATTAAATGATTACAATAAATTTTACAATGTTCGATTAATACATATTTACAGAGAAAGAAAAGGATAACATAATTTAAAATCTCCGGGAATGTTTTGAAATAAAAAGAAACAAAAATTAATATTTGGGACTTGAGACAAAACGAAAATAAATAAAAATTTCATTTCTGATAATATTTTGCCGAAAGATTTTTTAAATAGAATTTCTATGATTATAAGATGATAATCCTTTTATAAGAATTTAAACAGTTGTACGACTATTAGCATAAAATTGTTGCCCTGCAAATCCTAACGTAACAACATATATACAAGCTGCAATCCAACAATTATATGCATTTTGACTGTATGCTACATCAACAGCAGCATAAAATTCAGGTGCTGTGGCATAGTGATCCTTCAAGGGCAAATCCTCAATCAATGCTACACTTCTAATGTAGTAGAATACACCCATCAATACCTGAAATATAAAAATTAGTTAAGTTAACTAAATTAAACTTAAAATTATGAATCAGATTAAGAACCAAAGAAAAAAAAGATTGTATCAATATAAATTTGACGAAAAATTTTATAAAATAGTTTTTCTAATTTCTTTAATTTTGTACTTACCAATTGGATTATACCCCAAATGGAAATAATAACGGTACATAATGATAACTTAGGTCCACAAATTTTCATCATTTTCACTTTATTAAAATTATTTCGATTTGAGAATTAATGAAAAAACACTGACTGAATCACAAGATAATAGACGTCAAATCATGTGACAGCAAATATAATGTGAAGTTGTTTCAGTAATGAAGACAGTAACGAAATAAAATTCGTGGATAATTTGAAGTTCTTTTAAAAACAAATAAATTTCATTCAATTTGTGTGAATATGCATTAATTTATGCTTTTCCTTAACCTGTAATTAATCTGTAACACCAAATTTTACTGTAAGGTTTTTTCATTAAAACAAATTATTTTTTTATATAATATTTTATAACCACTGATGGTTTAATTTGTTGCATAGTTCATTGTAGTTCTAATGTCAAACAAAATTTAAAAAGTTGCTGATTTTTACGAGAAAAAAAAAATTAAGAAGAAAATTAAATGTTTAATAATTTTTTTAATAGTTTCGTCATTATTCTGTTACATTCAAATGGTTTTTGATACACTTATACTTAATTTAACAATAGTTAATGATTATATAAAAACATTTAGTTTTAATATAGAAGAATATTCGGTATATTTTTTTGAAGCATTTAATTTTTTAAAAAATCATTATGATCGTGTGGCAGATTCATTTATAAGTCCAATAACATTTACTGAATTTCAATTAAATATATTAAAAGTATTTTTAATTATATTAGTTATTAATATATTACTTATAATTATTTATTGGAGAAAATACGGTAACGTTATTACAGACAGATTTATTAGGCCAAGTACGTATTTTCGATTTTGTCATAAATCAATAGAAAATATGACTAATTATTGTGAAATAATACGATTCTATTTTTGTAGGTACATTGAAAGAAATCGAAGAGCTTAAATTATCTGTAGCCCGTCTTAAATTACCTAAAGAACACAGTTGGAGACTTTAAATCATTTACATAAAATAAAATAAAAATGGCTGATAAGATTAAAAAATTTTTCACAAAAAAGAAGGAAGAGGCTAAGTTCAAGGTTAGTACAATAAACTCATAAATATTATTGCGTCATTGTTGTGTGATATTGAATAAATATAATTTTAGCTTGCAGGACCAGGAAGAAAATTAAATGCAGGCGATAAAGAGTCTAGTAGTTCCAGTTCTGGTTCAAAACCAAAAAAAGATGTTTACGTTCCTCCAAAAAGAAATGAGCTCAGCTCAGAAGCCAGAGCTGCTGCATCGGCTGCAATGTCCAGAAATCAGAAAAAAGACACTAAAGAGTTTAATATTTCTTTAACAGCAATTCAGGTAAAATTTGTTTCTTTTTAAATGTTTGCAAAAATATTTATTATAATTAAGAATTCTTTACCTCTGTTTAGGCTCAAGTGAGACGTGAACTTGAAGCTGAAAAGAAGGCAAAAATAGAAGAAGCTAGTAAACATGTTGTTGAAGCAAAATCAGAAACTGATGTTAAAAGTTATGCTGTTCAAGGTGTTTATTTTAGGTAAAGAAGAATTTGAATTATTTTCACGTCTGTTTTAAAATGTGTAATCTTTAATTTAAGAAAAAAAAAATTTGATCTGAGATTCTAATAAATTTATAATTAATTAATTGATCTGTAATTAATTTTATTTTAATTTTTTAAACACTTTTTTAGATGTTCATTAATAAGCGATGAAATATTACCGAAAAAAGAGTGGCGTGTCAAAATAAAAGAATTTTTATATGATCAATTAGAGGCGGAAAGAGGACTAACTGCATGTTTGATTATTCAGAACTGTAATACAAAAGATAAGGTATAAATTCAAGATTGGTCCTGCAAAAAGATAAAATTTGATTTAAATTTATATTTTTCTTATAATCAGGCTGAGCCATGCATTGAAATTTTGAGTAAATATTTGGAAAATATAATAAATCATCCAGATGAAGAAAAATATCATCGTATCAGAATGTCCAATAAAATATTTTATGATAAAGTAAGATTTATTGAAGGCACATCCGAATTTTTACTGGCTGCTGGATTTAGAGAAAAAATAATTGATAATGAAGAGTTTTTAGTTTGGTCAATAGAAAATTTACAGGATATTGAACAATTGACGGTAAAATAAACAAAATAAAAAATAAAAGACTTTTATTAATGGAACAATTATTTATTTTTAGATATTGGTTGAAGGTCTTCATTGTGCTGAACCAATACAATTGGATTTAGATCGTAATATACAAGTTTTACTTTCATCTCAAGCAAGAAGAACAGATTTGCCACCTGAATTCTATCGAATATCACCAGCGGAATTAAAAAAAGAACAAGAAATTCGAGCAAGTGCAATTGAAAGTGCACAAATGCTAAAAACGAAAGCAATGCGTGAACGTGAAGAGTTGAAAACATTAAATCGTTACAGATATGCTTTAATTCGAGTACGTTTTCCAAATGGAATTTTTATTCAAGGAACATTTAATGTGTTTGAGAAACTAACAAATGTATATGAATTTGTACAATCATGTTTAAAAGATGAAAATTTAGAATTTTCATTGACCATTCATGCACTTAAGTTTACACAAGAAGATATGGAAAAAACATTATTTGATTTGCGTTTATTACCAAACATTATTCTTAATTTTAGCTATGAAAATTTACCACAAGGAAATAATGAATTTATAAAAGAAGAACTTTTGATGCTTATCCAAGAAATTTAAAAATATATTTATAATTATTAAATTATTTATTAGTTATGAGTTATGATAAAATTATTAAACAAAATAATAATGTTATAAATTTACTAAGTACTAATTATTGTTGCTAAATATTATTATTATTCTGAAATTAAAATAAATGTTTGCAAATCAATAAAAAATATTATCTGTTTACAATTCTAATCACGAATTCCACAATGGAGAAGGGAAGTAAATTATGGATGGGGTTTTAAGTATTTTTCCAATAAACTAGAATTAATTTCTGATTTTTCTGTGTTTTTAAATATTTTTTAAAAAATCTGGTAATGCAGATATATCCAATTTCGTTCAAAAAAGTCGCTTACCTAAAATAAGGTATAATATGACGTCATGGATTTTTCCTTCTTTTTCGTACGGGTATGAAACCATTAGAGTAAAGTGAATAGCACGATAAAATTTTTTAGGGAAATTCATAGTTTTGCTTTTCGATCATAGATGGTACAACAATGCTCTACCATAATGCTATTTAAAAATCAACCGATATATTTGAAAATGGACAAGGGAAGTAAATGCTACTCATTATTTTTTTAGATACTAGACCGATAATGGAGTACTTTTGTAGAATAAACATTATGTCTAATAATTTTTTTTCATAACTAATTTTCCAAAAGAAAACTCAAAATTCAGACATTATAGGACGATTGGACTTATGGTTCCATTTGGCAATATTTCAAATGTGACGTCATTAAATTTATATGTTTGTCTCTTTCTAAAAATATAGTTGACCCTGTCGAGTGATCAAAAAATTTCCCCTGTTTGGGCAATTCACTTTTGTTGACGATTTGACATTTGTTTACAATTTTTGACAACTGTTTTTTTGTGAATGACATTTTATGTTGAATTTCCGAAACTATTTAATTATTTTATTTCTAGTTATGTTTATGCGAATTACTTCTTAAAAGAAAACAATTAAATTGTTAATATTTAAATTTAAATGACAACTTTTTACAATTTTTTCCTTCCTGAAAAATGCAAAAAAATTCATACTTTTTTTTTTAATATCAAAAACTTTCTTTAACTACAAATTTTTATTAGAATTTTCATTTTTTTTTACAATAAGGCGTTTTTCCTACGATTTACTATTTTTTGTTCTCTTTTTTACAATATACATTTTTATTTTGGTTTATATTAATATTATATATATAGTGGTTTATGTTAAATAATAAATGATGTGATTTTCTTTAAAAATTAAAAAAATGTCATCTATTCATTTTTTGTTTTAATTTCTTAAGGAATTCTTGAATGCACGAATGCATTCGGTATCTGAAAATTAAAAAAAGGAAATAAATATCGGATTGTTTCAATCAATTCGTTTCAATTTTATACGGATTTTATTGTGGTATATTTCCATCCCTAGAAGTTTCCTCAATTTCTTTAAATGATAAAAAACATGCAGCAATATATTGATTTGACATACCAAATAAATCTTTATCTTTAAAACTAACCATAATTAATGCATTTTTATATGATTTTTGTTCCGGTGTTAGTGCACTAAAAAAAATAATAGAAAAGAAATTACAATTAATTAATACGAACTAAATGACGAATAATTCATCAAATCTGTATTAGGATTTTGCTAATATTTGGTCACAAGTTCGGCTTATTCTTTTGATAAAGATATAAACCATCGTGTTTAATATTCATTTTTACATTTTACAAAAATATATTAGCAAACTCCACATTGGGAGAATTTTCTTACATTGCAAATCCATTTTTACTGTATTCATATTCTTTAAACAGTTTTATTTTATTTAATGATGGATTTTCCTGCGTTGTATCGATTTCAGTTTAGGAAAAAAAATATTCCGATATTTCTTTATAAATATTATTGCAAAATATTATTAAAATTATCTAAAAATAAAAATATAAATTGAACGGTGATTTATTAAATACGAAACGCCACTTACCATGATTATCATTTTCCATTTTTAATTCACCAATAACATGTAAAACATTTAATGTTGATGTTGCTTTTAATAAATGATTTAATAGAAGTTTAATTATTGGATCATTTGTTTCTGTATGTTTGGTGCCAATTTGCTTTCTTGTTCTCTGAAAAATGATGTTGCTTGTTACTTTGATTGGATTACATGCTGAAAAATTAATTTAAAAAAATAAAATATTGTTTACCTTTTCAATTGAATTAAACTCCAAATAACGTAGATCTTCTTTTATCAATTTTCTTATTTCTTCCAACGCTTCTCCATTTCAAGTAAGCATTACATATTCTATGATGAACAACTCTGTTTGCTGTTTCATTACAATGAAATATTTGTTTACCTATAATATTTTTTTTTATCATTTTTTATATGATGTTTTTTTGTTGTATTATTTTTAGTTTAGAACAAACACAATAAAACATGATTTAATTAAACTTACCTTAATATTACTTTAAACAAATTCCAATACATTTAACTGATTTTATTTTATTTATTTTCACAACCAAAATATATATATGACATTTAACAAATTTGTTGTGGGAAATTTTTGTGGTCGTTATTTTTTTAGTGTTATGTCGTGCAAATATAAAAACGCTACAACGTTATGGAAACATTAACTACAAAATTATTTAATAAAAAAAAAACTTATTTCTTTAATAAATACTCTCAGATTTAGTTTTAAATATTATTTTAAATATTAAAAAATATAAATTTTTGAATATACATTAAAATAAAACATGTTATATCAAATAATGTTTAAATATATCGGTTGATTTTTAAATAGCATTATGGTAGAGCATTGCTGTACCATCTATGATCGAAAAGCAAAACTATAAATTTCCCTAAAAAATTTTATCGTGCTATTCACTTTACTCTAATGGTTTCATACCTGTACGAAAAAGAAGGAAAAATCCATGACGTCATATTATACCTTATTTTAGGTAAGCGACTTTTTTGAACGAAATTGGATATATCTGCATTACCAGATTTTTTAAAAAATATTTAAAAACACAGAAAAATCAGAAATTAATTCTAGTTTATTGGAAAAATACTTAAAACCCCATCCATTTTTTACTTCCCTTCTCCATTATTTTATATAACATGTTTTATTTTAATGTATATTCAAAAATTTATATTTTTTAATATTTAAAATAATATTTAAAACTAAATCTGAGAGTATTTATTAAAGAAATAAGTTTTTTTTTTATTAAATAATTTTGTAGTTAATGTTTCCATAACGTTGTAGCGTTTTTATATTTGCACGACATAACACTAAAAGAATAGTGATCACAAAAATTTCCCACAACAAATTTGTTAAATGTCATATATATATTTTGGTTGTGAAAATAAATAAAATAAAATCAGTTCAAAGTAATGGAATTTGTTTAAAATAATATTAAGGTAAGTTTAAATAAATCATGTTATATTGTGTGATGTTCTAACTAAAAATAATAAAACAAAAAAGCTAATCATATAAAAAATAATAAAAAAAATATTTTAGGTAACATAAATAAGGACGGAAGAATTAGCAAAAGCGAAGCTTTGAAAGAAGATGCTGTTTCAGCAAATGATGATATGATGGCTAATTGGAAAGTGACTCAAAACGTATTAATTCTCATATTTATTGTGATGCTGAATACAATGATGGTAAAACGTTTCTAATTTCATTTTTTAAATTTTAGGTAAAGCATTTGAAAGGTCAACATTAATTGTATTCGCGGAGAAATACATCAAAAATTCTTAAAATGCGTAGCGTTGCCATGCAAGCTTTTAGAAGTCATTATTTTGATTTGGATTATACAGAAGTAACACCATCGACACTCTTTTCAAACTGGATTATTTTGGTTAAATATTTGATTTATAAAAACACTCTTCTTTATTAAAACTATTTCAATTTCTAGTGAAGAGGCATTTCTTACACAAAGCTCGCAACTATTTAGAAACATATCCATTCATAACATTCATATTAAATCGATTAGAATCGCTGGTGTGTAATGTTGTTGATCGAGTATTAAAATCGCCACAAGGTAATTTATTATATGAATTGAATCCATCATTTGGTGATGCTATTGCTTAAAGATTACAATGTAACAAAAGATGATGGTAAATATATTTAAACAATATTGTTGTACATAAAAATTAACAACGATTTGTAATTTTTTAGGATATAAACGTGAAGGAATCGATCCAAAACCATACTATTTCGTATACAGATCAAAGACTTTATGGAACTCAATGCTGGCTGTTGAATAGCTATCATATCCTAGTTTTTTGGAACGGTGTCGTGCATAAAACATCAATTATGAATTACAACTAAAAGCCCATATACTTAATATTTAAACAGATTACAAGAATAAGAGATTACAAGAATAAAAGTGTTTTTTTTTATTTATAAAAATGAAAAAAATAATTGTATTTAAATATTATAATGCTTGGAATAAACAGAATAAATAATATAATATTAAAACAATTTTTTCGTGAACTTTACTTATATATATGAGCTTTTTGTTGCAGTAAATCTCAAATTTAGTTAGTTTACTAACTAAAATATAAATAATGCAAATAGTTTATGAATTTTGTAGAACAAGGCTGAATTAAATCAAGTATTATTGAATGGAATTTCTTTTTAAATCATTAAATTAGTTTCTTATGCTATTCAAATTTTAATGAAAGAAAATTTTATTTGCATTTAAGAAATTAAGATGTGGATATTCAGGAAGGAAAAAGTTGTCATTTAAATTTAAATATTAACAATTTAATTGTTTTCTTTTAAGAAGTAATTTGCATAAACATAACTAGAAATAATAATAATTAAATAGTTTCGGAAATTCAACATAAAATGTCATTCACAAAAAAACAGTTGTCAAAAATTGTAAACAAATGTCAAATCGTCAACAAAAGTGAATTGCCCAAACAGGGGAAATTTTTTGATCACTCGACAGGGTCAACTATATTTTTAGAAAGAGACAAACATATAAATTTAATGACGTCACATTTGAAATATTGCCAAATGGAACCATAAGTCCAATCGTCCTATAATGTCTGAATTTTGAGTTTTCTTTTGGAAAATTAGTTATGAAAAAAAATTATTAGACATAATGTTTATTCTACAAAAGTACTCCATTATCGGTCTAGTATCTAAAAAAATAATGAGTAGCATTTACTTCCCTTGTCCATTAATCTCATATTCATTAAATTGTCGATTAATTTATTATTACGTTTTAAATATATTTTCATTATCCACAAATGTAACTAGCAAAGCAAATTACACATAACATCACTAATTATACTAGTATCTAGTTTCTTCATCTATTTTAAAACAATTTTTTTCTTTTATATTTTTGGTACTTACGGTCCTTTATTTATGACTAGAAATTTATCAGCTGATTTTTATTGAGATTGTTTTTACTGTCATATTTTTTTTCTTTTATGATTTATTTTTTCGTCTTTTTGGCCTACGTGATTATATCATCGTCACAAAAATGGTGTTGTTAATTTTTCCTTAAGAATTTTTATAAAAGAAAACTTGCTTATCTTGATTTTTTTCCACGTATTAATTGTACTGTATTTATGAAAATTATCTAAATACAAAATAAAAATATTTTATGAATATATAATTATTTATTTATCTTTAAGGCAGAGAGACAAAATAGATAAAAATATTTAAATAATTATTTTATTTTGTTCAAGAAAATTACAATCGTATTTTCATTTCTTTATTTTATTTTGTTCGTCTTTGACTTCGTATTTTGTATTGCCGGTTTATTTACTTTTATTTCTTTATTATTATTTTTATTTTGCCATAAGTGCGAGAAAGAAAAAAGATAAAAAAAAGTTGTTGTTGTTGTTTTTTGTATTGAACAAAAATAAAATAAGCGTTCAATAAAAATACAAAAAACAGTCGACAACTGAATGTGTAAGAAATGTGTTCAAAGTTTTTCTTCATTCCAATTTTTTTATTCTAAAAAAAAAAGCAGTGAATAAAATTGTGTGATTAATTTTTCTCTAATTATTAAATAGAAATTTTTACTGATACAACAAAAAGAATTTTTGTTGTTTAAAATTAATTAAAATTTAGTTTTGTTTTTTTTTTTCTCTTGGTGCGTCTGCATAAATGTCAAAACTTGTTGGTACATAATTACAATGCAACGTCATTTCAATTAATAAATTCAATAACAACAAAAGACACAAAAAAAACATTAAAAAATCCGTTTTAAAAAATTAACACATAAAGGAAATTATTTTTACCAATAAATGAATTAAAAAATAAAAATAAAAAACAATCAAGAAAATAGTGATAATTATTATTTGGTGTGAATTGTGACTGAAAATATTTAAAAGAAAAAAAAATAAAGAATTAAGCCAAATAACGTTTTAAGTTGGAATTCGTGCGTTGTAACATTTTGTTTTCTTTTTCTTTTTCTTAAATTTGTTTTAATTAAAAAATCTATTCTTATCTTTATTTCATGCTCCAGCTTCTTTTCTTACATTATTTTTTTTTATTTTGTTTAATTTCTGAAAGTTAAAAATAATTAAAGAATTTATTGAAAAATTACATAAATTATTTTTTTGTAATTAAAAACAAAAGAAAACAAAAGAAAATCAGATAAAAATGTTTTCGACAATTATAAAACGAAGTTTTTTATTAAAAAATAATAATTTTCTTAATAATAATATAAGATTAATAACAAAAAGTAGTGAAGTTAATAATTCTGATTATTTAACAAAACAAGAAATACAAAAACAAAATGATAAGCAATTAATAAAACAACAGAAAAAAAATTCAAGGTAAATTAAAAAAAAATTATATTATCGTTGTTTAATTCTACCTTACATTAAAGTGAGTTTCACGAAATACAAAAACAATTCAATTCATTCCTTTAAATGTTCTTTTTTGTTCTTTTTTTTTGCTCTTTCTCTTGTGCTCTGTGTCTGCTCCCCATTATTGTTCTCTCTCTCTCTCTCCTTTTATTATTTATTGTCAATTCTGAATCATTTTGGAATTTGTTTTTTTGTTTTTTTTTTTTTTATTGTAAGAAAAGAAAATTGAACAAATTTCAATAATTTATTATTCTATACAAAAAAAAAAAACAAATAAAAGAAAAATAAAAAATACAATAAAGTAAAAAATTAAATAATAAATGACATCTGAACATGAAACCTGTGCAATACGGAATAATGACATAATAAATTAATGGTAACAAAAAAAAAAAAAGATCCCACTAAACTTAATAGACATTTTAAAATCCTGAACACTGTTAAAGGTGGAAAGACGTCATGCAAAAATTAACAAAAAAAAAAACAGCCAATTTAAAGAAAAAGAAGAAACTGTGCAAAAAAAAACAACAACAACAACACACATATAATGAATTATCGCGACTTGTATGAATTGATAAAAAAAGAAACCAAGAAATTTTATGATTGAATTTTTTTTTTTTACAAAATGAAAAAAAGTTAAACGTGTCCAAAAAGTGTTTAAGAAAAATCTCCAAAAACGTTCGCTTGGAGGAAAAAGAAAAGAGGATAAAAAATAAATAAAAAGTTAAATATTTTCGTTTAATTTGCATAAGAATTCTTTCGTGAAGCGGATTATTTTTTTTTGGTATTCTGTTTTTATTGAATTCAAAAATTTCCAACTGTTTTTTTTTTTTGTGTTTTAAGAATTTTTGTTTTTTCACTTTATGATTTTGGCAAATTAAAAGAAGAAGCGGAAAAATTGATTTTGTTCAATCAATACAGAAAAATATAAAAACGAATAAAAAATCGCAGCACAAAAAACAGACGACGCCTAACTTTTTAGCCAATTTCTTTTGGTTACTTTTTTTTTTTTATCGATTAAAACAACAAATAATAAAAAAAAAGCAAAGACAGAAAAATTAAAATTAATTTTGTTGTTGTTTGTATTTCTTTTCAAGTGAATTCCACTTTTAATTCCTAAACTTAAAATTTTAAGATAAAAAAAAAGTTGAATTGTTTTTAATTGAATTGATCATGAAAATGAATTAAGGCTGGTTTTGTATTGAAAAAGGGTTAACCTAGAACTAGAACTTGTGATTTAATTTTCTATTTGCGTACAAAAAATTTGAAAATTAATTTCATTTAATTTAATCTGAAATTGAAATTTAATCTGAAATTGTAGAAGCAAAAATCAATGCAAAAATATTTTGCTTTTATAAAAAGCCAAAGTTTTTCATTAGTAAAATTTAAAATGACAAATCTATAGAATCCGACTTAAGTATAATCGACTTAAGTATTTTTTTTTTACTAAACTTCAATTGTTTCCTAATTATAGAAACTGACTGAATCATTTATTTGTTTTAAAAATTACAAGACGTAATTTAAAAAGAAACCAGAAATGTAATTCTCTATTTTTTTTATTTCTGGTTTTCTTTAAAAATAAATAAAAGTAAAAATATTCAAAAAGTAAAAGCTTCAAAGAAAAATCAAAGAAAACAAATACAAAATAAATTAAATGATTTTAATTTAATCAATATTTTTGTTAGCGTTAAAATGTCGCCACCAAAATATTCTTCCTTATTTATTTTTCTTTCTTATTCAATTAAAAATGTATGAATTTCACGATTAAATTAATTTAATTCTATACTTAAAAAAAAAAAATTCTTTCTCTCTCTCTCTTACTTATAACATTTTTGTCATCATGTTGTCTCTCACACTAACAGTTCAAAAATATTTCAAAAAAAAAAAAAAAAAAAACGCCACACGCGAATTTATTTTGAATTTCCATGGTGATTTGTTGTTGTTTATTTTTGTTATTTGTTTACATTTTTTCTTTAGATGTATTTTGTTTCTTTGTTGTTTTTAGATATTTGGTTGAGATCGTTCCAGTCTTCGTGTTGTTAGACTTAAACGATTGCGATCGTGCAAAAGCCAAATAAACCAACAACAAAACAAAAAATGAAAGAAATCCTTGAACAAAAAATACGTTGAATAAATAATGAAAGAATTGAAATTTTGGTTGAGTTTATTCTAATTCTTTATTATTATTTTTTTTTCAAAAAACTTCTCCTTTTATGTGTGTGCAGGTATGTGTGTGCATGCATGTGTGTGCATGTATGTGTGGTGCATGTGTGGATCTCGTCGTCTGGTTTGTTATTTGTTTACTCTGTTTTTTTTTTTGTTAGCATACTTTTTTATGTTGTTGTTTGTGGTTGTTTTTGTTGATATTAAAAATATTATTAATAGTTCTTGATTCAGATGAAGAAGAAGAAGAAAAGAAAAATGTAAAAGGATGACGTGATGGGGGGGTTTGAGAAGGCAGAGGAAAGAAAAAAACAGCGACTTTGTTTATTAAACAATTTTGCATATAAATTGAAGTTAAAGAGAATATTTAAATCGGATACGGTGTAATTGTGGGGGAAATTGTATTTTGGTTGTTGTGTTTTAGGATGAAGGGTAAGGGGAATATATTTTTTATTTTTATAAAAGTAAAATTGATAAGTCAAAAATTAAAATTACTTTATTAAATAATGAAAGAGCAAAAAGGAAACAATTGATGGTAACAATTGAGACGCAAATTGAATGTAATAATTTTCTGTTGAACATTTTCAATTGTTTACAATTTTTGTAGAAATTCTGAATTTGTTTGTTTGGAAAGAAATTTTATAACAGCGCAAGAGGACCAACCAACTCTGTAAACTTAAATTTGTCTTATTGTTCTGTCACGTTGGGTGACAACAATAATTGATTTATTTCGTGTCTTTAACGTAAAAATTTCTTTAATTCGTTTCATCAAATAATCAGTTTGTGATAAGAAAACGTTAATTGAAGTCGTACGATTAATCTTTTTATAGAATTAATTCGATTAAATTTTCTTATCATTTCATAATAAATAAAATCGTAAATCAAAAAGAAGAAGAAGAAGCCGATGAAAAAAAGAAAACGTTTTCTTAAACTTTCGCCTTTCATTATTAATGAAAACAAATCAAATCTTCAATCAATCAATTTTCTTTTTTTTTTCTTTTGCTGTCACCAGAGACAAGTTTTTTTTTTAAATGTTTTTTTTTTTTGATTGATTTCTTGATTTGATTAATTTTTTCCAAATTAAGTAAAAAAAATAAAACCTGAGTAATTGATAAATAATTTTTCCTACACATGAATCAATTTTAAAAGTTTTCTTTAATTCAATTGTTTGTGAATTTAGAGACAATCAATTTTACCAGTTACTAAATAAATAATTAAAATAAACAGCAGTGACAACAGCAAAGTAAAAATATTTTCAGAAGAATGGAAAATTGATGAATTATCTTGGATAATATCGTTGAATTCTTTTCGTTCAATTATTCCATTAGACCAAAAAAAATGCAATAATCAGTATTTTAACAACATTCCATGATTCGATAAGAATTTAAATAATTCAGTAAACTGTGTAAGTGGACCACTTAAGTTAAAAAACATCAGATGGTCTGACATCAAACTGAACAAATAATTTTTTGTTTGAGATGAAAAGGATTCAATAGTCCTTTTATGTTCACTTCATTAGATGGTCCAATTAGACAGGTTTCACTATTACATAAAGTCACGTTGCATTATCAGAATAATAAATATTACATAAAAAGAAAAACACAAACAACACGATATTTGATAATAATAATAAAAAAACAAATGCAACAAAACTTTTAATGGAAATGATAAGAAAAATATTTAAATGGTTTTTTTTTTTTATTAAAAAAACACGATCCTTCTCTTCAAATTTCAACTGATAAAAAACAAAATAAAAGTTAATTCTCTTATGTATGTATGTGTGTATGTGTGTGTGTATATGTGTGTGTGTGCATGTATGTGTGTGTGTGCGTAAGTGTATGAGAGTTGAACAAAAAAAAAACATGCGCGCCGCTTTTCTTCCGATAACAACTTCTTTTTTTTTTTTAAGTGCCTCCACGTTCAACGACCAAGGTTAAAAATAGAAAACAGAAAACAGAAAAAAAAAAACAAAACTAAAAGTTTTTTTGTTTTGTTTATTTTTTTTATTTTCGAAAATTAATTTTTTTGAGTTTTCTTCTTCCAAAAAAAAAAAAAATTTTTGAATATTTTTTTTTGTTGTTTTTCATTTTTGGTTTTTCTTTCCGATTTAGTAAATGGGAAAAGTTGTGTTTAAAATGGAAGCATTTGTAATTTGATAAATTTATATGAAGCAGCCAATAACAACAACAACAACTAACAAAAAGTTTAAATATTTTTAAGAATTGAGTAACAAAAATAAAAACTGGATTCCATTTACATTTGCATTCTTTCAATAATGTCATTCTCAAGAGTTGTTTTTATGATTTAACATTCTGTAAAAAATTTTACTTAGTACAATAAAAAACCTTTATAAATTGACTATTGAGTTGTGTGTGATAAAATTTTTTTGGTCAATATTTTAGAGGTTGATGAAATGAATGAACAAATTATTTTGTGTTTGATTGACTTTTCTGATTTGTCACTTAAAATCAGAAAGTATTCGTTCACTGTACAGATTGATTAGTTTGTAGTTGTGGTTGGTCACCTAATGGAAGGTGCATTGCATTCTTTCAAATTCAACACAAAATAAAGCGATAACTTTTAAGAAATTTGAAATTTCTCAACAGTGAAATACAAATGCAATATTTTAGGAGATTTAATGTAAGCGAAAGTTGATTTGAATGAATAAAATAATGGTTATGTCTATTATATAATGAAAGAGCGGTATAGAGGGGGAAGGGAGATTTGTTAAATGAAATAATCGATCAATATAATCAACAAATATCAACGATGGTGAAGTTGCGTAATTTTTTTATTTCTGTACAAAAATGAATAATAAGGAAGCAAAAAAAACACACATTGTTGTTGTTTTTTTTGTTTGTTTTTTTTATTTCTTTACTTCAATTTTTTTTATGTAAATTTTTTAATTTTTCTTTTATCCGATGAAATCCGTGAAACAAAGAGAATCAAAGAGAAAGAGAGAGAGAAAATATAAACGGCTTTTTTTATTGTTGTTGTTGTTTTTGTAAAAAATGAAGTAAATTAACGGAATTCGATCGTCTTTTTTTTATATTTTTTTTGTCTTACGCAAACATTTACAAAATTAATTTACACCTTTTCCTAACGGAATAATTTCATAATATGAAATTCTTAAGATATTAATTTTCCGTCGTGCACAGGTTGTGAATAGAGAGAATCCATTTGAAATTAGATTATTTTTGTTATCTTTGTGCAAATGGAATAATTACAAGCGAAAATTATAAGAATTTCCGTCGTTAACAGGTCCGGTTATATAAAATTTAAATTGTAAATCTTTCACTATCGTCAAGCCACAAAACAGCCAGCGTGTTTATCTCACATTAGATAGGTTTTATACTTATCTTTAAATAATAATTAAACAGTTTCCTTTCCACCATAAATAAATTAGTATTATCGTCAGTAATTTATTAGAAATTATGAACATTAAAATATATAAAAAATGAACTCTAAAGTTCAACAAATTACTGCTGCTGCTATTGTTGTTGTTGTTATTATTATTATTAAAACGTGTGATTATTATTTAATAAATTTATTAATCATCATTATTCTCTTTTTTGTGGTTCCGTTCGCTATTTGTTTTTTTTTTTTCTTTACTTCTACTTTTCATTTTTTTTTTGTTTTTTTGTTCATATTTTTGTTTTTTGTCGAACTTTTTTTTGTTTCACCAAAAAAATAATCATAATCCGCGACCGTCTGTTATTTTTATGTAATTTAAATTATGTTTTAAACTTTACATTAAGAGCATAATGCTTTAAGATCCACAAAACATGGTCAAACTGCCCCCTCATATTTTCTACATGGTTTTACCGATTTGAAAAATTTTAACGGATTTGTAAAGATAAAGAAAAGCTCCTTGGAGTCATTTTTTAAGATTTTCAAAATTTTATATAGGGTCCCACTGACAATCACTTGAAATGTGCCAATATAGGCAAAACATGACCAAACTTACAAAAATTAAATTAAAAAAATAATTATTCGTTGTTGTTGTTTTTTCTCTCTACCTTTTCTTCGGTTTTATTGTCTTTGTTGACATTGACCTTCAAATAATAATAAATAATCACAAGAACAACAACAATAAATTTTTGTTGTATTTTGTTTTTTTATTTTTTGTTCAAAATGAAAACAATTCTTGACATTTTTTTTTTTTGTTTTGATTAAAAAAAAAAGAAGAAAAATTCTAGAAAATATTTCAACAATAAATTTACAACAACAAGCGAAATATTTCTCATGACAGTGAAAACGGAGAAAATTTTGTTGCTCAGTTGCCTTTACGTTTTTATTATTATTTTTTTTTTTTAGTTCTTGAACTTTCATCAACTGATTATTATTAATTTTATAATTTACGATTTTTGTTCTGTTCTCTTTGATTTTTTTATTTATTCAATTTTATTTCTGGTGAATTTTGTAAAAGTTTCACTTAGATTTTTATTGAACTGTTGACTGATAGACTCAAATTATCCAATGAGAGACAACGTAATCGAACCAGTAATACATCAGATCAGTTATAAGTTAAATGGAAGAATAAAATCGTATTAAATGGAACCTTCCATGTTGTAAATATTCTTCTAAGGATGATAATTTAACAAACTGTCTAAAATTCGTGAATTTTATATTCTGTTCAATCAGAAGTTTCAATTTATAGAGATAACAATTATCGTTACTGTTAAACGATAACCGTTACAGAATGAAGATCTGATCGTAATTTTTAATTTGAGTATCGTCTCTACTTCCAGTGTGTTAGATTAAAATTTGGAACGTGAGAAACAGTGGATGATGGTGAACTAAACCATATTCGATTAATTCATAATTGCAATTATTAAATCAAAAATTTACTTTCAAAAGACAATTTTTTCCAAAAGTTCTGATTATTTAATTGGAATTAAATTTAATGTTTTCATTTCATAGCCGAATATCTAATCATGCACGTTAACTTTTTGTGTTTGTATGTCAATTCTTATTTTACTGTTTATTAACTTAATTTAGAGTGAGATAGATGACATTAGAGATTAGATAGCAAAAAATTACTACACGCTATATATTTTTTTAATGTTAATTGATTTTAATAAGAAATTAATTAATTTTTGATAATTTCTTTAGAAATTTTTTTTTATTATAAAATTTTTATTTTTTTTTTATTTATTCAAAAAAATATAAACTTTCATTGAACAAATTTTAATTTATCTTTATTTATCGTTTATTTATTTTAGAACACTTTCAACTTTAAATAATTCAGTGCCAGTTGCAGCCAATACGACAGCAGTTTCGAAGGATGAAAGTCGTGAATTTATGTCTGTCTTTCCAGGTTAGTTTATTTTTTTGTTTTCACAAAATAGAAAATTCCAATTCTAAGAATTATTTTTTTTTTTTTTGTAATTAATTTTTTGCTTTTTATTTTCTTTTATAAAAAAAAAATTAGATTTAGTCAGAGATTTAACTGAGAAAGTAAAGAAATATGGTAATAGTGATGCATCAAATTGGTTTACCAAAGTAAGTATCACTTTTTTTTTTTTCTAAAATAATTCCACTAAGACTGTTTGACGAAAGTTTCACTAAACTCTGTAAAATATTTGAAGAGTGACCAGACACATTTCTGGATAGAAAATCTATTGTGCTTTAAAAGCAAAGGAAACAAAGTGAACAGTTTAGTGAACCATTTGTAGGAACTAAATTCATCACCTCATCTTCATTCTAAAAAAATTATATTAATATTGTGTTTCATAATTATTTTTAGGCACTTCAATATAATGTTCCAAATGGGAAAAAAAATCGAGGTCTTGTGACTGTGCTTGCATTTAAAACGTTGGCAAAACCAGAAGATTTAACACCAGAAAATATTGCGCTTGCTCATTATTTAGGTTGGTGTGTTGAAATGGTGAGTATTTCTCTTGTCTTCAAAAGAACCTTTCATTTAACAGGAAATTAAATTTGAAGAAAAAAAAAATTAAGAATCAATAAAGATGATCCTTTTATCCTCTCTTATAAAATCAACGAATTTATTTTGTATCCGGCGCCCACCCTTTAATTCATCACGTTATTTTTCAATTAAATTCCTTCTTCCTTAAGAACCTAAAGATTCCTTATTTTAAATTACGTTATCAATTTTTTAATATAAAAGAATATTCATTATTTACTTAAAAGTAAAATTGAAAACCTTCATGAACTGTAATCCAGAAAGAAATGTTGTTTCAACGATTCAACGTATTGATCACTCTGTTCCTGTAATGAAAAAAAAAAAACCTTGAATTAATAGTTAAAGAATTACAATTACGTCATCGTACGATCCATCACCTTTAGATTTGTACAAAAAAAAAAAAAATAAAAAATACAAACAACAAGAACGACAATTTTTCTATTTATTCAAATAAAATATTTGTACCAAAGTCAATTTGTTCTTTAAAACACAAAAATTCCCATATAAATTATTATTTTTTCTTCACTTTTATTTTTTTTATAATAAAAATAAGAAGAAGAAAAACAACTCCGATAACAAGAAAAATTGAAATATAAATATTTACTTTACTTTTGTTAAGACGGACAACATTCGTTGTCACATTCAAATGCAACAAAATATTTACCATATTCTCATTTTGTCATTTGTATTTATTTATTTATTAATTTATGTTATTTTTTAAAGCAATTTTTTCTTCTTCTTCTTCTTCCTCTTAAGTTAAATTAGCAACAAAAGAATAAAGAAAATAGAAAATATGGAATTATTCCATAGATAGAATTACTCCTATAATTGATTCTCATTCATAAATAAAAGGGTCGTGAGTTCATACTTTTTGAGTGACAGTTAGTTCTTTAATTATTTAAAATCTTTTCTTTATCTTTAAGTGATACTTTATAGTTGTTAATATTATTGTTCTTTATACCATCAAATACTGAAATATAAACATAAAGAATAATTTCAGTTGTTTCTCTTTAAATTAAAAACAATTTTAAGAATTATTTACGACCAATAGAAAAACCAAAAAAAAACAAAAAAATACCCAAAATTAATTACACGCAAATTAATTTTGTATCAATACTGATAACGATAAAAAAAAAACAACAACAACAATGAGTAACAATAACAAGTAATAACAATGATAATGAATGTAAATAACAAAAATATGAATAATTTAAAAAATAAACAAAATTCTGCAAAAACTAAAAATAAAAATAAAACAACATCATCTTTTGTTCCTTTGTTTTTATCTTTTTGTATGTTGTGGTTGTTGTTGTTGTTGTTACGCCGGTTTCTTATCACCAATTTTGTTTTTCTATTTTTGATTTTTTTTTTGTTTTTTTTTAGCATATTTTACTTTTTTGACGCATTTCAAATAAATTTTTAATGAGATTTGGCCTATTGTTGATCTGTGACCATTCATTCTATCATTTTTTTTCCTCTCTTCTTCCCCACTCCGCAAATATTAATTTTCGTTTCAGTTCATTGGTATTACGTACGTACTTACATTAAGTGATTAGCATTTTTGTTGCTGTTATTTGTTTGTTTATTTTGTTGTTGTTGTTTTGATTATATTTTTTTAAATGAAAATTTTTATTAAATAATTTGTTTGCTCTAGAAAATTATTATTGAAAATATTTACAAAATTCTAAGATTTTTTTATGAACTGCTGGGGATAATACTGAATTTTGATTTCTTACAATAAATTCATAATAACAACAATAACAACAATAATAATTTATTTATTAATCGTCTTGTAATTAAAAATAATTCAAATAACGTTAATAGAACGAATGAGAGGGTTAGACTTAAAGAGAGGGAAAGCAAATGTAATCGAATGTTTAATAGATGAGACAGATAAGAGAACTGGGTGTGAAATGGAAGAGGGATGGGTGGCCAGGGGGACGACAAATATTAGATAAAAGCGAAAATATATTTATTTTTTTTGTTGTGTTTGGTCAGTTTTTTTGTTTGTCAGATGAAAAATAAAATTCAATAAATTTTTAGAAAAAATAATTAAATAGGAAAAACATTAATTTGTGCGTCATTTAATTTCAAAACAACAACAACAACAACAACAAACAAGTAAACAAAATAAAGCAAAAATAATTTTCTTTATGTTGTTTTTTTATGTTGTTGTTTCCAAAACAATTAGCATAAATTTTGATCAGATAAATCAACTGAAAACAAAAAAGGTAAAAATACTTTTTATTTCTCCTCCGTTGGCTGGCTGATTGTTGACATAAATTTTTATTTCTATTTATTTAAATAATTTACATAAGAAAATAATATACACGTTTCATCATCAGTTTAAATGACATAATCGTATATAACCAACAATAGTAACAACAACAATAATTATGTTCCCGTCTCTTCGTCTTGTTTTGTTGTGTAAAGAAAAGTACAACAACTCTTGAATTTATCGTTGAATAAAGAAGAAAAACGTTACAATATTTTTATTTTGAATTTTAAATGGTAACTAAATAAATTACTTTGGTCAAATTTTATATTTTATTGTTTTAAACAAAACACGATCAATGTATTAGATTTTTGTTTTTGCTTTTATTATTTTGTTTGTTTCAAATTAAATTATTCCACTCAACTACACTTTTGTTGTTGTTGTTGTTGTCAAAAATTTGATTAATCAAAACCAATAAAAAACGTTAATAAAATCAGCAACAGCAGGAAACAAAGAAAAATTAAAATTATGCAAACATTCCAAGTCAAGTACGATTTTCTTTGTTGTTAATTTTTGTTTTTTATTTATGAATCAGAACAGAAGTAAAAAAGGACCTTTGGAATATTTAATTCTTAGAAATTATTAGTGACTTATTTTAAGTTTAAAAAAAAAATTAAATTAAAAATACCAATAAAATACAATTACAAATGTTGAATGTATAAAATTATTCTTTATTAGATAATTAGAGGCAAACAAAATTTAGTTTCAAAACCTCTAATTAAATTTCTTTTTTTAAGTTCACCAATGAATGGATAGAGGATCATCTTTTCTATTAATTTATGAACACAAAAAATCAACATTTTTGATAAAGAAGGAAACTGCTTTATGTCTTTAGGATAAAGCACCCGTCTACTTTACCGATAACTTATGAATTATGGATTAAAAAATGTATTCTTATTGGTTTTCTTTTATTTTCCAGCTTCAATCTATGTTCTTGATAACTGATGACGCAATGGATGGAAGTACGTTAAGACGTGGACAACCATGCTGGTATAAATTAGAAGATGTTAAAATGATGGCTATTAATGATGCAATTATGATTGAAAATGGAATATTTATATTATTGAAAAAGTATTTTAGTGAGAAAAGTTATTATGTTAAATTAATGGAACTATTCCATGAGGTAAATTTGATTTTAGATTCAAATTTTTGTTCTATCAATTTAAAGAAGAATTTCAAAGCACTGATTGAACGGATAATATTTTATTAATTTAAATTTAAATGTACTGATTACGTCTTACTCCGTTTAAGTTCTTTAAATTGTTCTTTAGATATTAATTAATAATTAATTAAAATTTATTAATTAGAATTTTTTTGTTTTCACATTTTAGGTTTTATTTATAACAACAATTGGACAATCATTGGATCTGTTAACTGCAAATAAAGATGTTAGTTGTTTTACAATGGATCGTTACAAATCAATTGTATCTAATAAGACATCATTTTATACATTTTATTTACCAGTTGCATTAGCATTACATATGGCTGGGTAATTTATGTTTTTAATCTAATTTATTTGTTATACATTAGTATATCGTTTGGTAAAATGCAATCAATAACTACAAGTATCTTACCATTTTTAAAATACATCTAAACACTCGATTTTATTCCAATTTTAACATTCTTTATTTCTTAATAAAGTCACCTTAAAGTAAATGGTTTTCAAGGCACGGAAATGATCCTTTTAATAAATTTTGCTCGACTAAAACATTTACGTCTCTCATCGTACACGCTTAATAATAAAGTTTGTCGATAATGCTGTTGTATTAATTTTTTTTATTCTTTTTCTTTTCACAGTTATACAGATTCAGAAATATTCCGTCAATCAAAAACAATTTTATTAGAAATGGGTTATTTCTTTCAAACACAAGATGATTTCTTAGATTGTTTTGGTGATCCAGCATTAACTGGTAAAATTGGTACAGATATACAAGATGGTAAATGTACATGGTTAGCTGTTGTTTGTATGCAACGTGCATCAGAAGAACAAAAAGAAATAATGCGAAAATGTTATGGTAAAAATGAACCAGATAAAATTAAAAAAATTAAAAAATTATATGAAGAATTAGGTTTACCAAATACATTTTCAATATATGAAGAGGATTCATATAATATGATTAAAACTCATATTCAACAGACCTCTAGAGGAATGCCACATGACATTTTCTTTAAAATGATGGAAAAAATTTATCGACGTGAATGTTAAATTATTTGTATTTATTTAGCAAAAAAAAAAAAGAAAAGGAAAACAATTTAAAAATATTGTCTCAACCATTTTAATTGTATGTTCAATTATATGTTATATTTATTTATGTCACATTAATGGACATCCATTTTTTTTTTTTCATATCAGATTCTTATGAATATTTTGGTTCAATTCAATTGACATTCTCTTACTTTTGAAAATGTCAGAAAGGGGTGAGGGTGGGGGAGAAAAAAAAAATACAATACATAAAAATATACAAATAAAATTTATAATTAACAAAAAAGAAAAAAAAATTTAATATTTAATTAAAAAAAAATAACGATTGTATTTTTTCTTTTCTTTCAATCAAAATTCTTAACATTTTCTTTTTAAATTTTTTTTTTGTTTATTTTCATTTTTTTTTTGTTTTTTACTAAAAAAAAAATATTATATCATACAATTTGTAAGCAATATAATTAAATGACTAATAATTTATATTCTTATTTCATGATACGAAATGTTAACGATGTTTAAAGTTTAAAGTTTAAATATAAAAAAAAAAAATCAATTAAAATTTATGCAAAAGAAACAAAAATGTAAAAACATATTTTCGTTTTTGTTTCATTTAATTTTTTTTTATTAACAAATTTTGCATAATTATTCATTCTTTTTTTTTTTTTTCATAAATAGAAAATTAAAAATGCTACTTACATTTGTGTGTGCGTGTGGCTGTGTGTGTGTGTAGAAATAAAACAATATACCGTTTTATAAATTAATAATAAGAGTATTATTTAATTATTCCAGTTAATATTTGACTAAAATGTAAAATGTTTTTTTTTTTTAAATAAAACAAAATAAAAATTAAATTTTTGTTTTCAGTTTCATTTCTTTACTTTCTTTATTTAGAATTTTTGTTTTTTTTTTTGTTGTTTATAAAGTAAAATCAAATTTTTTAAAATCATCACGAAAACTTTTTACCAATTTTATTTCATCATCTTTGCTTAATAAACATTGTCTCCAATCACTTTTCTCATCACAATTTAATAAATTTTCAGAACAGAAAACTTCTCTATAATTAAAACAAAAAAAAAATGAATATTTATTAAAATGGATTTCTTTTGAATTCTGAAGTTATGACACGATAGAAAATCATATAGATTAAATGTGTCATACTCCTCTAAAACAAAAATCAGTTCTTATTATTCTTACCTGCCAAAATGTAATGGAAACAATTTCATTTGTCTTGTTAGAAGTGCAGTATTATCTGGTAATTCAGCAATAAAAAATGGTCCATGTGATGGAAGTAATGTTGGTTCTGTAAGTTCAGGTACATTCTCAAATGGTAAATCATATTCACCAGCTTTATCTTCAAATGCATGTTTTATTTGCCATTCTTTATTAGCATCAACACCAATTACATTTATTTGTAAATGGGCACATTTATAATTACGTTCAAAAAATGAGGCAACCATATTTTTACTTGTAAAGTAACTTTTTAATGCATTTTTAAATTTTTTTAATTCTGCCCAATCATCATCCGATAATAATGCAGAACTTTGAATATGTGTTACAGATAATATTAAAATGTGTAAATCATTTAATGGACCTTTAGCTAAAGCTAGATAAAAATTTTCACCAATTGATATGACCAAATGTTTTTCGACATTTTCAGATGATAAACAAAACCAACATTTCTCTGTAAAAAAAGTAAAAAAAAAATATTAGTACTAGTTGAATTAACATGATTAAATTAATTATTAACCTTGATCATAATTTGGTCTTTGCCTTTTCCTATCAAATTCTTTACCAGATTTTCCTCGTTTTTTACCATAACCATCATCAGCATCATAATTTTTCATATCATAGAAGAATTGTGTGGATCCATCCTAAATTCCAAAAGAATTTTAAAAAAAAAAAATTAAGATTCAGAATAAAATTATCTCTTACTTTAACTGGTACAGATGATTCCATTTTAAAATCGATTTCATTATATGGACAAGGTGTTTCATTCGTTGTCTTCTGAATTAATTCAATTACACGCATTTTATCAACTGGCGTTAAACATAAAGCATATATATTTTTACTTTTATCTGTATTTCCAACATTCGATAAGGCAATAAATCTAGTTGCTAATTCCATTTGTGTTGTATTTCCAATACAATTCCTATATGGTAGCCGTTCATAAAATATTTCATTTAATCCACAAAAATGATAACGTGGTTTAATTTCATATGCTAGCCATGCTATCATTTGTGATGTATTATTTCCTTCCTTTTCATATATACCTTTTGGCCATTGTGATGTAATTAAAATATCGACACCACGGTAATCACCCATTGTTGATTTATTTACAATACATGAATTTCGAACAGCAATGATATCTTCTTTTGTAAAATTCCATTCATTTTTATCTGTTTCTGTTTCTTGCAAACCACTAAGATAAGCAATTTTAACACCACTTGAAACAGTATATAACCCCCTTTTACCTAAATAAGTTAAATTTGAACAAATTTCACCATCATTTAGATTCTCATAATAAGAATTCGTCTTTGAATTATTGGGACCAAGAATATATGTTGGCACTGGAACTAAAAATTCATAATAAAAAGGTAACAAAAAATTAATATACTACCTACTATTTACTATTTCAGCATTATATACTTACCGTTCTTAAAACCATTTTTGTAAGCAATTAATTCATCATTATTATCGCCAAAAAAATTTCCAATACATAAAAGTAATTCAAATGGACCAGATTTTTTGTTAATTGTTTCAACGCGAGTAAATAATTTATTAAAATTTCCTTTAACATCCCCAGCAACCAATCTAAAATTAACAAAAACACACTTTTTTTACTGATTTTTTTCATTAATAATTAATTATTTTAATTACATTCTTTGTTTAATATCCATTTTTATTGAGGTCCTAGATAAGGTCTCTTATTTTTAAAGACCTTCAACGAGGAAAAAAATCAAATAAAACGAAAAAAATAAGAGTTTCAAATTCAAAACGTCAAAACAAAGCAATCAAAAAAAATGGCAGCAAAACACTGAACTGCAAAAAATACACTGAACTCTAAAATAACAACAAAAACTCATGGCGTCAGACTCAATAATTTTTAATTTAATGGTATTTTATTGCCACCCGCAATAACATCAGTATGATTAGGATTCCTACAGATTTCTTTGAAGAAATTAATGAAAATGGATTTGTGTGACAATGCTTTTTTCTTATTTCAGAATTAACACAACATCAGCCAAATCTATTTATTGTAATAAAAACAGTTTTTTGTTTTAATTTCTCATAATCAAAATTTTATTTTTTTCTACAATGATACTAATAACTAACTAAAGTATCATATTATGAATTTTAAGAACATATTTTAAATTTGTAATATTAAACTATATTAGGTTAAAAGTAAATAAATTATTAGTTATCTAGTTTATATAGAGAATATTATTTGACTGCAACTAAGTTACAGTTTTTTTCTGTTGTTGAGCTTGATATTGCTCCAAACGTTTCTTATCATGACAATCACATTTACAACCATTCTCACTAATTGGATCATAATGAATTATCAATTTACAACGTTTTCGAATATACAAAACAATTTCTTGAGAGCTATCACCAGGCTTATCTGTTTTGCCACATTTACAACACTCCATGTCCACATAATCTTTTATTTCTTTTCCTTTTGGATCACACAATATTTCGACGTCGTCTTTCTGAATCGAGGAAGAATCAGATACTTGTTTTTCAGATTTTATGGAATCTTCAATTAAAATATCACCTAAGCGTGAATCTATTTTAAAATTATCCTCTTCATCAGCGGAATCAGAATCATCATTACCAGAGTCGCTATCTAAATCATCATCACCAGAGTTATCATCATTAGAGTCAATATACCAAGAACTATTATAAGAATCAGTATCAGCATTACCAGAGTCAGAACCACCAGAATTAGCATTTGAATCATCATCACTTGAGTCATCGGCTGAACCATCATCACCTGCAGAGCTAGCGTCTGATTCATCTTCATCTCCAGAGCTAATACCTGAATCATCATCACCAGAATCATTTGCTGAAACATCATCACCTATAGAACTTGCGTCTGAACCATCCAAATCTCCAGAGTTGGCATCCGAATCATCATCATCAGAGTCATTGATGGAAGCATCATCACTTCCAGAGCTGGCATCTGAACCATCATCATCAGAGTCATTGGCAGAACCATCATCACCTCCAGAGCTAGCGTCTGATCCATCATCATCTCCAGAGCTAATACCTGAATCATCATCAGCAGAATCATTTGCTGAAACATCATCATCTCCAGAGCTAATATCTGAATCAGTATCACCAGATTTATTTACTGAACCATCATCACTTCCAGAGCTAGCGTCTGAACCATCATCACCTCCAGAGCTAGCGTCTGATCCATCATCATCTCTAGAGCTGGCATCTGAACCGTCATCACCAGAATCCTCGGCTGATCCATCAACACCTCCAGAACTAGCGTCTGATCCAGCTTCATCTTCCGAGCTTACATCTGAATCATCATCAGCAGAGTCATTTGTTAAACCATCATCATCTCCAGAGCTATCATCTGAACCGTCATCATCAGAGTCATTGGCTGAACCATCATCATCTCCAGAGCTAACATTTGAGTCATCATCACCAGAGTCATTTGACGAGCCATCATCACTTCCAGAGCTAGCGTCTGAACCGTCATCACCTCCAGAGCTACCGTCTGATCCATCATCATCTCTAGAGCTGGCATCTGAACCGTCATCACCAGAGTCAGTTGCTGAGCCATCATCACTTCCAGAGCTAGCGTCTGAGCCATCATCACCTCCAGAGCTAGCGTCGGAACCATCATCTCCTCCAGAGCTAGCGTCTGATCCATCATCATCTCTAGAGCTGGCATCTGAACCGTCATCACCAGAATCCTCGGTTGATCCATCAACACCTCCAGAGCTACCGTCTGATCCATCTTCATCTCCAGAGCTAACATTTGAATTATCATCAGCAGAGTCATTTGTTAAACCATCATCATCTCCAGAGCTATCATCTGAACCGTCATCATCAGAGTCATTGTCGGAAACATCATCACCTCCAGAGCTACCGTCTGATCCATCTTCATCTCCAGAGCTAACATTTGAATTATCATCAGCAGAGTCATTTGCTGAACCATCATCATCTCCAGAGCTAACATCTGAATCAATATCACCAGATTCATTTACTGAACCGTCAACACCTCCAGAGCTAGCGTCTGATCCATCTTCATCTGAAAAATCATCATCAGAGTCATTGTCGGAAACATCATCACCTCCAGAGCTACCGTCTGATCCATCTTCATCTCCAGAGCTAACATCTGAATCATCATCACCAGAGTCAGTTGCTGAGCCATCATCACTTCCAGAGCTAGCGTCTGAGCCCTCATCCACTCCAGAGCTGGCATCTGAACCGTCATCACCAGAGTCCTCGGCTGAACCATCATCATCTACAGAACTTCCGTCTGAATCATCAACATCTACAGAGCTGGCATCTAATCCATCTTCATCTGAACCATCATCATCAGAGTCAATGGCGGAACGATCATCACCTCCAGAGCTAGCGTCTAATCCATCATCATCTGCAGAGCTAACATCTGAACCATCATCATCAGATTCATTGGCGGAATCATCAGCACCACCAGAGCTTGCGTCTGATCCATCGTCATCTCCAGAGCTGACATCTGAACCATCATCATCAGAGTCACTGGCAGAACCATCATCACCTCCAGAGCTAGCGTCTGATCCATCTTCATCTCCAGAGCTAACATCTGAATCATCATCAACAGAGTCATTTGCTGAAACATCATCACCTATAGAACTTGCGTCTGAACCATCATCATTAGAGTCATTGACAGAACCATCGTCATCTACAGAGCTAGCGTCTGATCCATCTTCATCTACAGAGCTAACATCTGAATCATCATTAGCAGAGTCATTTGCTGAATCATTATCATCTCCAGAGCCAGCGTCTGAACCGTCATCATCTCCAGAGCTGGCTGCTGAGATATCATCGCCTTCAGAGCTTGCGTCTGATCCATCTTCATTTGAACCATCATCAGAGTCATTGGCTGAATCATCATCACCTTTAAAGCTAGCGTCTGATCCATCTTCATCTCCAGAGCTAACATCTAAACCATCATCATCAGAGTCATTGGCGGAACCATCATCACCTCCAGAGCTAGTATCTGATCCATCAACATCAGAGTCATTGGCGGAACCATCGTCATCTCCAGAGCTAGCGTCTGAGCCATCATCATCTCCAGAGCTAACATCTGAACCATCATCATCAGAGTCACTGGCGGAACCATCATCACCTCCAGAGCTAGCGTCTGATCCATCTTCATCTCCAGAGCTAACATCTGAATCATCATCAACAGAGTCATTTGCTGAAACATCATCACCTATAGAACTTGCGTCTGAACCATCATCATTAGAGTCATTGGCGGAACCATCATCACCTCCAGAGCTAGTATCTGATCCATCATCATCTCCAGAGCTAACATCTGAACCGTCAACATCAGAGTCAGTTGCTGAGCCATCATCATCTCCAGAGCTAACATCTGAATCATCATCACCAGAGTCATTTGCTGAAACATCATCACCTATAGAACTTGCGTCTGAACCATCATCATTAGAGTCATTGGCGGAACCATCGTCATCTCCAGAGCTAGCGTCTGATCCATCTTCATCTCCAGAGCTAACATCTGAATCATCATCAGCAGAGTCATTTGCTGAATCATTATCATCTCCAGGGCCAGCGTCTGAACCGTCATCATCTCCAGAGCTGGCCGCTGACCCATCATCGCCTTCAGAGCTTGCGTCTGATCCATCTTCATTTGAACCATCATCAGAGTCATTGGCTGAACTATCATCACCTCCAGAGCTAGCGGCTGATCCATCATCAGTTCCAGAGCTAACATCTGAATCATCATCACCAGAGTCATTTGCTGAAACATCATTACTTCCAGAGATAGTATCTGAAGTATCATCACCAGAGTCATTGTCTAAACCATCATCATTTCCAGAGCTGGCATCTGAACCATCATCATCAGAGTCATTGGCGGAACCACCATCACTTCCAGAGCTAGCGTCTGATCCATCTTCATCTCCAGAGCTAACATCTGAATCATCATCACCAGAGTCATTTGCTGAAACATCATCACCTACAGAACTTCCGTCTGAATCATCAACATCTACAGAGCTGGCATCTGATCCATCTTCATCTGAACCATCATCATCAGAGTCAATGGCGGAACGATCATCACCTCCAGAGCTAGCGTCTGATCCATCATCATCTGCAGAGCTGACATCTGAACCATCATCATCAGAGTCACTGGCGGAACCATCATCACTGGCGGAACCATCATCACTTCCAGAGCTAGCGTCTGATCCATCTTCACCTACAGAGCTAAGATCTGAATCATCATCAGCAGAGTCATTTGCTGAATCATTATCATCTCCAGAGCCAGCGTCTGAACCGTCATCATCTCCAGAGCTGGCTGCTGACCCATCATCGCCTTCAGAGCTTGCGTCTGATCCATCTTCATTTGAACCATCATCAGAGTCATTGGCTGAATCATCATCACCTCCAAAGCTAGCGTCTGATCCATCTTCATCTCCAGAGCTAACATCTGAATCATCATCAACAGAGTCATTTGCTGAAACATCATCACCTATAGAACTTGCGTCTGAACCATCATCATTAGAGTCATTGGCGGAACCATCGTCATCTACAGAGCTAGCGTCTGATCCATCTTCATCTACAGAGCTAACATCTGAATCATCATCAACAGAGTCATTTGCTGAAACATCATCACCTATAGAACTTGCGTCTGAACCATCATCATTAGAGTCATTGGCGGAACCATCGTCATCTACAGAGCTAGCGTCTGATCCATCTTCATCTACAGAGCTAACATCTGAATCATCATCAGCAGAGTCATTTGCTGAATCATTATCACCTATAGAACTTGCGTCTGAACTATCAACATCTCCAGAGTTGGAATCCGAATCATCATCATCAGAGTCATTGGCGGAATCATCATCACTTCCAGAGCTAGCGTCTGATCCATCTTCATCTCCAGAGCTAACATCTGAATCATTATCACCAGAGTCATTTGCTGAAACATTATCACCTACAGAACTTCCGTCTAAATCATCAACATCTACAGAGCTGGCATCTGATCCATCTTCATCTGAACCATCATCATCAGAGTCAATGGCGGAACGATCATCACCTCCAGAGCTAGCGTCTGATCCATCATCATCTGCAGAGCTAACATCTGAACCATCATCATCAGATTCATTGGCGGAACCATCATCACCACCAGAGCTAGCGTCTGATCCATCGTCATCTCCAGAGCTGACATCTAAACCATCATCATCAGAGTCACTGGCGGAACCATCATCACCTCCAGAGCTAGCGTCTGATCCATCTTCATCTCCAGAGCTATCATCTGAATCATCATCAACAGAGTCATTTGCTGAAACATCATCATCTATAGAACTTGCGTCTGAACCATCATCATTAGAGTCATTGGCGGAACCATCATCACCACCAGAGCTAGCGTCTGATCCATCGTCATCTCCAGAGCTGACATCTGAACCATCATCATCAGAGTCACTGGCGGAACCATCATCACCTCCAGAGCTAGCGTCTGATCCATCGTCATCTCCAGAGCTGACATCTGAACCATCATCATCAGAGTCACTGGCGGAACCATCATCACCTCCAGAGCTAGCGTCTGATCCATCTTCATCTCCAGAGCTAACATCTGAATCATCATCAACAGAGTCATTTGCTGAAACATCATCACCTATAGAACTTGCGTCTGAACCATCAACATCTCCAGAGTTGGCATCCGAATCATCATCATCAAAATCATTGGCGGAATCATCATCACTTCCAGAGCTAGCGTCTGATCCATCTTCATCTCCAGAGCTAACATCTGAATCATTATCACCAGAGTCATTTGCTGAAACATCATCACCTACAGAACTTCCGTCTGAATCATCAACATCTACAGAGCTGGCATCTAATCCATCTTCATCTGAACCATCATCATCAGAGTCAATGGCGGAACGATCATCACCTCCAGAGCTAGCGTCTGATCCATCATCATCTGCAGAGCTAACATCTGAACCATCATCATCAGATTCATTGGCGGAACCATCAGCACCACCAGAGCTAGCGTCTGATCCAGCGTCATCTCCAGAGCTGACATCTGAACCATCATCATCAGAGTCACTGGCAGAACCATCATCACCTCCAGAGCTAGCGTCTGATCCATCTTCATCTCCAGAGCTAACATCTGAATCATCATCAACAGAGTCATTTGCTGAAACATCATCACCTATAGAACTTGCGTCTGAACCATCATCATTAGAGTCATTGACGGAACCATCGTCATCTACAGAGCTAGCGTCTGATCCATCTTCATCTACAGAGCTAACATCTGAATCATCATTAGCAGAGTCATTTGCTGAATCATTATCATCTCCAGAGCCAGCGTCTGAACCGTCATCATCTCCAGAGCTGGCTGCTGAGATATCATCGCCTTCAGAGCTTGCGTCTGATCCATCTTCATTTGAACCATCATCAGAGTCATTGGCTGAATCATCATCACCTCCAAAGCTAGCGTCTGATCCATCTTCATCTCCAGAGCTAACATCTAAACCATCATCATCAGAGTCATTGGCGGAACCATCATCACCTCCAGAGCTAGCGTCTGATCCATCTTCATCTCCAGAGCTAACATCTGAATCATCATCAACAGAGTCATTTGCTGAAACATCATCACCTATAGAACTTGCGTCTGAACCATCATCATTAGAGTCATTGGCGGAACCATCGTCATCTACAGAGCTAGCGTCTGATCCATCTTCATCTACAGAGCTAACATCTGAATCATCATCAGCAGAGTCATTTGCTGAATCATTATCACCTATAGAACTTGCGTCTGAACCATCAACATCTCCAGAGTTGGAATCCGAATCATCATCATCAGAGTCATTGGCGGAATTATCATCACTTCCAGAGCTAGCGTCTGATCCATCTTCACCTACAGAGCTAAGATCTGAATCATCATCAGCAGAGTCATTTGCTGAATCATTATCATCTCCAGAGCCAGCGTCTGAACCGTCATCATCTCCAGAGCTGGCAGCTGACCCATCATCGCCTTCAGAGCTAGCGTCTGATCCATCTTCATTTGAACCATCATCAGAGTCATTGGCTGAATCATCATCACCTCCAAAGCTAGCGTCTGATCCATCATCATCTGCAGAGCCAACATCTGAACCATCATCATCAGAGTCACTGGCGGAACCATCGTCATCTCCAGAGCTAGCGTCTGATCCATCTTCATCAACAGAGCTAAGACCTGAATCATCATCAGCAGATTCATTTGCTGAATCATTATCATCTCCAGAGCCAGCGTCTGAACCGTCATAATCTCCAGAGCTGGCTGCTGATCCATCATCGCCTTCCGAGCTTGCGTCTGATCCATCTTCATTTGAACCATCATCAGAGTCATTGGCTGAATCATCATCACCTCCAAAGCTAGAGTCTGATCCATCTTCATCTCCAGAGCTAACATCTGAATCATCATCAACAGAGTCATTTGCTGAAACATCATCACCTATAGAACTTGCGTCTGAACCATCAACATCTCCAGAGTTGGCATCCGAATCATCATCATCAGAGTCATTGGCGGAATCATCATCACTTCCAGAGCTAGCGTCTGATCCATCTTCATCTCCAGAGCTAACATCTGAATCATTATCACCAGAGTCATTTGCTGAAACATCATCACCTCCAGAGCTAGCGTCTGATCCATCTTCATCTCCAGAGCTAACATCTGAATCATTATCACCAGAGTCATTTGTTGAAACATCATCACCTACAGAACTTCCGTCTGAATCATCAACATCTACAGAGCTGGCATCTGATCCATCTTCATCTGAACCATCATCATCAGAGTCAATGGCGGAACGATCAACACCTCCAGAGCTAGCGTCTGATCCATCTTCATCTCCAGAGCTAACATCTGAATCATTATCACCAGAGTCATTTGCTGAAACATCATCACCTCCAGAGCTAGCGTCTGATCCATCTTCATCTCCAGAGCTAACATCTGAATCATTATCACCAGAGTCATTTGTTGAAACATCATCACTTACAGAACTTCCGTATGAATCATCAACATCTACAGAGCTGGCATCTGATCCATCTTCATTTGAACCATCAAGATCAGAGTCAATGGCGGAACGATCATCACCTCCAGAGCTAGCGTCTGATCCATCATCATCTGCAGAGCCAACATCTGAACCATCATCATCAGAGTCACTGGCGGAACCATCGTCATCTCCAGAGCTAGCGTCTGATCCATCTTCATCAACAGAGCTAAGACCTGAATCATCATCAGCAGATTCATTTGCTGAATCATTATCATCTCCAGAGCCAGCGTCTGAACCGTCATAATCTCCAGAGCTGGCTGCTGATCCATCATCGCCTTCCGAGCTTGCGTCTGATCCATCTTCATTTGAACCATCATCAGAGTCATTGGCTGAATCATCATCACCTCCAAAGCTAGAGTCTGATCCATCTTCATCTCCAGAGCTAACATCTGAATCATCATCAACAGAGTCATTTGCTGAAACATCATCACCTATAGAACTTGCGTCTGAACCATCAACATCTCCAGAGTTGGCATCCGAATCATCATCATCAGAGTCATTGGCGGAATCATCATCACTTCCAGAGCTAGCGTCTGATCCATCTTCATCTCCAGAGCTAACATCTGAATCATTATCACCAGAGTCATTTGCTGAAACATCATCACCTCCAGAGCTAGCGTCTGATCCATCTTCATCTCCAGAGCTAACATCTGAATCATTATCACCAGACTCATTTGCTGAAACATCATCACCTACAGAACTTCCGTCTGAATCATCAACATCTACAGAGCTGGCATCTGATCCATCTTCATCTGAACCATCATCATCAGAGTCAATGGCGGAACGATCATCACCTCCAGAGCTAGCGTCTGATCCATCATCATCTGCAGAGCTAACATCTGAACCATCATCATCAGATTCATTGGCGGAACCATCATCACCACCAGAGCTAGCGTCTGATCCATCGTCATCTCCAGAGCTGACATCTGAACCATCATCATCAGAGTCACTGGCGGAACCATCATCACCTCCAGAGCTAGCGTCTGATCCATCTTCATCTCCAGAGCTAACATCTGAATCATCATCAACAGAGTCATTTGCTGAAACATCATCACCTATAGAACTTGCGTCTGAACCATCATTATTAGAGTCATTGGCGGAACCATCGTCATCTACAGAGCTAGCGTCTGATCCATCTTCATCTACAGAGCTAACATCTGAATCATCATCAGCAGAGTCATTTGCTGAATCATTATCACCTATAGAACTTGCGTCTGAACCATCAACATCTCCAGAGTTGGAATCCGAATCATCATCATCAGAGTCATTGGCGGAATCATCATCACTTCCAGAGCTAGCGTCTGATCCATCTTCATCTCCAGAGCTAACATCTGAATCATTATCACCAGAGTCATTTGCTGAAACATCATCACCTACAGAACTTGCGTCTGAATCATCAACATCTACAGAGCTGGCATCTGATCCATTTTCATCTGAACCATCATCATCAGAGTCAATGGCGGAACGATCATCACCTCCAGAGCTAGCGTCTGATCCATCATCATCTGCAGAGCTAACATCTGAACCATCATCATCAGAATCATTGGCGGAACCATCATCACCACCAGAGCTAGCGTCTGATCCGTCTTCATCTCCAGAGCTATGATCTGAATCATCATCAACAGAGTCATTTGCTGAAACATCATCACCTACAGAACTTCCGTCTGAACCATCAACATCTCCAGAGTTGGCATCCGAATCATCATCATCAGACTCATTGGCGGAACCATCATCACTTCCAGAGCTAGCGTCTGATCCATCATCATCTCCGGAGCTAATATCTGAATCATCATCACCGGAATCATTTGCTGATCTATCATCACTTCCAGAGTTAGTATCTGATTCATCATCACTGGAGTCATTGGCTGAACCATCATCACCTCTAGAGCTAGTATCTGATCCATCATCATCAGAGTCATTTGCTGAAACATCATCACCTATAGAACTTGCGTCTGAACCATCAACATCTCCAGAGTTGGCATCCGAATCATCATCATCAGAGTCATTGGCGGAACCATCATCACTTCCAGAGCTAGCGTCTGATCCATCGTCATCTCCAGAGCTAACATCTGAACCATCATCATTAGATTCATTGGCGGAACCATCGTCATCTCCAGAGCTAGCGTCTGATCCATCATCATCTTCAGAGCTAACATCTGAACCATCATCATCAGAGTCATTGGCGGAACCATCATCACCTCCAGAGCTAGTATCTGAACCATCAATATCAGAGTCATTGGCGGAACCATCGTCATCTCCAGAGCTAGCGTCTGATCCATCTTCATCTCCAGAGCTAACATCTGAATCATCATCAGCAGAGTCATTTGCTGAATCATTATCATCTCCAGGGCCAGTGTCTGAACCGTCATCATCTCCAGAGCTGGCTGCTGACCCATCATCGCCTTCAGAGCTTGCGTCTGATCCATCTTCATTTGAACCAACATCAGAGTCATTGGCTGAACTATCATCACCTCCAGAGCCAGCGTCTGATCCATCATCATCTCTGGAGCTAATATCTGAATCATCATCACCGGAATCATTTGCTGAGTTATCATCACTTCTAGAGTTAGTATCTGAAGTATTATCACCAGAGTCATTGGCTGAACCATCATCACCTCCAGAGCTAGCGTCTGATCCATCTTCATCTCCAGAGCTAAAATCTGAATCATCATCACCAGAGTCATTTGCTGAAACATCATCACCTATAGAACTTGCGTCTGAACCATCAACATATCCAGAGTTGGCATCCGAATCATCATCATCAGAGTCATTTGCTGAAACATCATCACCTATAGAACTTGCGTCTGAACCATCCAAATCTCCAGAGTTGGCATCCGAATCATCATTATCAGAGTCATTGATGGAAGCATCATCACTTCCAGAGCTGGCATCTGAACCATCATCATCAGAGTCATTGGCAGAACCATCATCACTTCCAGAGCTGGCATCTGAACCATTATCATCAGAGTCATTGGCTGAACTATCATCACCTCCAGAGCCAGAGTCTGATCCATCATCATCTCCGGAGCTAATATCTGAATCATCATCACCGGAATCATTTGCTGAGTTATCATCACTTCTAGAGTTAGTATCTGAAGTATTATCACCAGAGTCATTGGCTGAACCATCATCACCTCCAGAGCTAGCGTCTGATCCATCTTCATCTCCAGAGCTAAAATCTGAATCATCATCACCAGAGTCATTTGCTGAAACATCATCACCTATAGAACTTGCGTCTGAACCATCCAAATCTCCAGAGTTGGCATCCGAATCATCATTATCAGAGTCATTGATGGAAGCATCATCACTTCCAGAGCTGGCATCTGAACCATCATCATCAGAGTCATTGGCAGAACCATCATCACCTCCAGAGCTAGCTTCTGATCCATCATCATCTCCAGAGCTAACATCTGAATCATCATCACCAGAGTCATTTGCTGAAACATCATCACCTATAGAACTTGCGTCTGAACCATCAACATCTCCAGAGTTGGCATCCGAATCATCATCATCAGAGTCATTGGTGGAACCATCATCACTTCCAGAGCTGGCATCTGAATCATCATCATCAGAGTCATCGGCTGAACCATCATCATCTCCAGAGCTAGCGTCTGATCCATCTTCATCTCCAGAGCTAACATCTGAACCATCATCATCAGATTCATTGGCGGAACCATCATCACCTCCAGAGCTAACATCTGAATCATCATCACCAGAGTCATTTGCTGAAACATCATCACCTATAGAACTTGCGTTTGAACCATCAACATCTCCAGAGTTGGCATCCGAATCATCATCATCAGAGTCATTGGCGGAACCATCATCACTTCCAGAGCTAGCGTCTGATCCAGCATCATCTCCAGAGCTAACATCTGAACCATCATTATCAGATTCATTGGCGGAACCATCATCACCTCCAAAGCTAGCGTCTGCTCCATCATCATCTCCGGAGCTAGCATTTAAATCATCATCACCGGAATCATTTGCTGAATTATCATCACTTCCAGAGCTAGTATCTGAATCATCATCACCAGAGTCATTGGCTGAAACATCATCACCTCCAGAGCTAGTATCTGATCCATCATCATCAGAGTCATTGGTGGAACCATCGTCATCTCCAGAGCTAGCGTCTGAGCCATCATCATCTCCAGAGTCAGTTGTTGAACCGTCATCACTTCCAGAGCCAGCATCTGAACCATCGTCCTCTACAGAGCTTACATCTGAATCTTCATCAGCAGAGTCAGTTGCTAAACCATCATCACTTTTAGAATTAGCGTCTGATCCATCTTCATCTCTGGAGCTAGCATTTGAATCATCATCACCAGAGTCATTGGCGGAACCATCATCACCTCCAGAGCTAGCGTCTGATCCATCTTCATCTCCAGAGCTAACATCTGAGCCATCGTCACCAGAATCATTGACATCATCACTTGCAGAGCTACCGTCGGAACCATCCTCATCTCCAGAGCTGGCATCATCATCAATAAAGTCAATGTCTGAACCATCATCACTTCCAGAGCTAGCGTTAGATTCATCATCATCTCCAGAGCTAGCATCTGAACCATTATCACCAGAGTCATTTGCTGAACCTTCATCATCTCCAGAGCTGGCATCTGAATCATCATCAACAGAATCAATTGCTGAATCATCATCACCTGCAGAGCTACCTTCGGAATCATCATCTGCTCCAGAGCTGGCATCATCATCACCAAAGCTAACATCTGAAGTATCATCACCAAACCTATTGGCAGAGCCATCATCTGCTCCAGAGCTAGCATCTGAACCATCATTACCAGAGTCATTGGCTGAGCTATCATCATCTCCAGAGCTGACATCTGAATCATTATTACCAGAGTCATTGGTAGAACGATCATCAGCTCCAGAGCTAGCGTCTGAACCATCATCACCAGAGTCATTGGAAGAACCTTTATCACCATGTGATTTTGATATATGTGTTAAAGATTCAACTTCTATTGGGGGTTTTTTTTTTATTTTTGTTGGTGGAACTCTGTCATCAATTTTCGTTTTTAGTTTTTCTTTAGAAATTTTAAATATTTCATCTGCTGTGATATATTCACAATCAACTTCTGATGCCTTACGACAACAATCCTTTTTTACATCAAATAATGTTCCTTTTGGGCATCTTTAAAAAAAAAAAAACAAAACAATGAAAATAATTTGATTAAAAATATTTTTTGTTTAAAGAATTTTTTAATAAAATTATTAATTACTTGTATCGTATTTGAAAAAATTTCCCTTTTGTTTTTGCACTGCATTTATAATATAATGAACAATCTGTTGGGCATCTATGAAGATTAAAAGAAAAATAAGAAAAATAATTAATTATATTTTTCTGTTGGTTAAATTTAATTTTTTTAATTTAAGATAAAATTTTCATTTTGTTTTGAATAAATTTGAGATTTAATAATTTTGATTTTCAGATTACAACAACAACAACAACAAAAAAAAAACATGATATGACAAAAAAATTTTAATGTATGAAATTTTCGTTTTTTTTTCTGCTGATATTTTTTTCACAAGATAATTATGGAAATTAAATTGAAAATTAAATAATCTTTAGATGATTTAGGAATTACCATTTACAGATTTTTAAGAAATTATTCAATGTAAGTTAAATGGAAATTTTATAGAATTGAATTTAATTTTTATTTAAAAATGTTCACACTGAGTTCACACTGACTGAGTTCATAGGTGAGAATTTTTATATGAAAAGAAAATCTATTTATAATTTATTTAACGTTCACTTTATCACACTAAGCAACCAGACTACCTGGAAAAACCCTAATTAAGTCAAATTCGGGACGAGACCTACTATTTTTTTAGGTGGACTTTGAATCACCCTGCATCTGCATATGTATTTTGATATTTAGTCTTAACATTTGTTAGAATGATAATAAATTAAAAACTTTTACATATTAATTGAAATAAATTTGATTACCGATATATTCCTGGTCCACGACATGGTGGAAATGGATCAGGTTTATTTTTATTACGTCCTGTTTTTCTGACAACCTAAAAATATATTTAAAAAAAGAATAAATTAATTTGTGAAAAGTTAATAAATAAATGTACGTATAAAATTGTTTCTTTATATATTTCTTAGATAATTACTCGTGTTGGAATACATTTAGCATTATTAGAACATTTATGTGTTAAACTATTAAATTGTTGTAGTCCTTTACATTGGTAAATTTTTTGAAAAAAATAATGTGATTGTAATGCTTTATCACATGTAAAATAAAATGAACAATTTGTTGGTATTGGAAATATTCCAGCTTCAAAACAATCTGGTACATCACATGTATCATCTGATTCATCATAAATTTTTATTGAACAATGTTGACATTTATCTGGTAGTTCACATTTTTTTGTTCTTTGATTAAAAATCTAAAAAAAAAAAAACAGAAAACGGAACAAAATAAAATATTTTTATTAATTGTTCTAAATTTGTTATTTTCAGGAAATACCTTAAGGCCAGTACATTTTGCAACAACAATACAATCAGATTTACAAACAAGATAATATTGTACATGTGTTGGATGAGGTTTTATTCCTAGAAATCCATTTGTGCAAATTTTATTCTAAAATTATTTAAATTAATTAAATTATGAAATTTAATAAAATTACAGTTCAGAAGCGATCATTTGAAATAATTAATACAAAGATAATTTAAATTATTCAGAATTCATTAGACGGACGATACAATACACTTTAATAATTTCATATGCCAATTACATAATTGAAAGTAAATTCAACAAGTAATTGCTTTAAATTACAAACCTTAAAACAAAAAATATTTGTTTCAAATTAGAGAATATGAAGGTCATGATTTAGTTCAAAGTACCACGATTATTCGAACTATCGCAACTGAACCGTATTACACTGAATTTAAAAATAAAATAAAAAGCCATAAATAAAATACCCTATTAATTAAAACCATCTCTCCATTTCCTTCAAGGATAAAACATCGTCCATTATAGGGATCATGATAATAACCCTTTGGACATGCATTCTAAAAAATAAATATTTATAATTTTAATTAATGAACTCTGTATGAAGGCAAACGAAATTTATTTAAGAAAATAAAAATAAAAAGAAATAAAAAAAGTAAAATAAAATTTGCTTTGTCGTTAAAAATTTTTTTTTTTTTTTTGACAAGAAAAAAAGATAAACAAAATTTTCAAAGTCTAATTAGTAGGAAAAATATTTAATAGAAAGAAGAAGAAGAAGAAAAATAATTAAAAAAAAATTTTAAAATGCACTTGACACAATTATAAATATTTTGCCTTCATTGCTTGAATTTTACGTACATGAAAAATAATAATAATAATAATAATAACAGAATTTATTGTTTTTCTTAACACTTTATGAATTTTATGCGTTTGTTTATTCTTTTATTTTCTTTTCTTTTCTTATGTTATTTATATGCATAAAAGAATTTCCTGGAATTTTTTTCTTCTAAAATCTGAATAAATGACATTTAATTATATTTCAGTAATTTGAGAATGAAAATTAGATGACAAATATTTAATGATTTTCTTTTATGATTAAAATTTTAATAATATAGAAATAATTAAGATAGATAATTTAAGTGTTTTTATTACAAGACATTATTTATTCAGAGATATGTAAATATTTTTGTTACGATTCAAAGTTTAATAATTCTTTTGTAATTAATTAGAAATTTTAAACATTTTATTAGTGACCATATTTAAGACGACATAGCTAATATTTCATAATTGAAATTTAATTATGTCTTTGTACAATTAAATTAGTTTTGAAGAATATAATTAAGAAAGTTTTAGCTTCTTTATTTAACAAAAAATCTTTATTTTCCAAAAAATGTGTTTTGATCACCAAATTCCAATAAGTCTAAGATTTGAACCTCATAAATGTTTATCGCATTATTATTGAATATTTGTAATTTTAAACCATACAAATGTAAAAATTTCATTAAAATATTTATTTGATTAAATATAAAATAATTTCAATTGTTTGAAAATTATATTTAAACTTATTCCATGTGTGTGACAGATGTATGTGTATACTAATTAATTTTATATATTACACAATTATTATTTTATAATTTTCTTTTTATTAATTGTAAAAAATACAAACATTTTGTTTTTCATCATCTTCAATCTTGATTGATCTTCCATCAACTAATTTATTTAATATTATTAAAAACACTAAAAAACTTATTATTCTATTTAAATTCATTGTTGTTATTATTCCTTTCACTCTCTATAAGAATTTAAGAAAATAAAATTTTTTTTTTTAAAGAAATAAACTTTTGAACTTTTTAACAATCATTTGTGATCCATTTGATTTTTATTTGTTTGTTTTTTATTGTAAAATAATCCAATATGTAGACAATGTTAAAAAATTAGATCACACTTAAAAATTTCACTCACTTTTATAAATTTCACTTTAATTACTTTATGTTTTAAATTAAACTAAACGTTTTCAAGTAACACGCAGACCTTTTAAAAACTTTTTCTTTCTTTAAACAAAATATTATGTTTTTATTGTTATTATGTTTTTTTTACATTTTTTATTTATAAAAAAAAACTTTTTAATATTATTAAAACAAAGAAGGATTCTTGTTCATTAAAATTACATCTAAAACATTACGAGGTTCATACAATAAATTCCAAAAGGCAGTTGAAGGGTTTTTTTTGCTGTTAATATTGTTGTTGTTATTTGATGAAAAAAAAAAAATCTTGTTACATAATTTGGATTTAAAATTAATTTTCTTCATCAGCATAATTAAAGTCTTGATCAAAATTAACAAAAATATTTAATTTAATTAAGAAAAACAAGAATTCTACTGAAAGAAATTTTTAATCGTGAAAATATAGAAGAAGAAGAAGAAAGGGGGAAAAATGGAAAAACGCAATTTTGACAATTAAAATTTTAAAAATAAAAAATATTTACAAATTGTAGAAAAGTTTGTTGGATTTTAACAAAAAAACACGTGTAGACATAATTATACGTGCCGTATAATTTTTTATAAAATTTATTCAAAAAAAAAAAAAAAAAATACTTCTGATAATGATCCGCTCTGGAATTTTTACATTTTGTTTATATCAAAGGTCATAGTAATGAAATTTTAACAATTCTGAAGAAGTTCTGAAAAAAATCTACATAGTTTGAAAATTAATAAATAAAATTATTGTTGGCTGAAAAATATTGTTAGGTAGAAAAATGTGAAGTCTACAACAATTTATGTTCTTTGAATAACTTTAAAAATTTTAAAATCATTTATGAAGAGCCACAGTTGGTTTCGTCAGATTCATTAACATTTTCCATTTAACTTTGATTATCATTAAAGAGAAATAAAGATTGATCTTCATTCACTGTCATCAAATCATAAATAAAAAACATTGCAATAAATAATGAAAATGTAAACTCAGGATTTCTTCTCGAACTGATAAAAATTGTTAAGAATCCGTGGTACACTCTGACACCATCCATTGGTCAATTTATCTATAAAGTTAATAAAATTAAATTTTTTCAGAATCCACCTCAAAAATAGTAGGTGTCGTTTAAAGTGGACGTTTAAAAAACGATAGACAATGATTATATGGGAGATATCCGAAAAAAGTCAATAAAAAAAAAACACTTGATGTAAATCAAGTACAAAGAGAAGAAGAAGAAGAAGAAGAAGAAGAAGAATTAAATTTTTTTTCCAATAAATAAATAAATAAAGAAAACAATTGGTCAATTTATCTATAAAGTTAATAAATTGAATTTTTAGTAGGTCTCGTCTAAAGATTACGTTAAAAAACACTTGATGTAAATCAAGTACAAAGAGAAGAAGAAGAAGAAGAAGAAGAAGAATTAAATTTTTTTTAAATAAATAAATAAATAAAGAAAACACAATTTCATATAATTTTTTTAATGCAAAGCCATATTTATATATTTCTAAGATAATCGTATTACAAAAAAGGGTGAAAAAAAAAAAGAAAAATTACAACTAAACGAATTTATGCAATTTTAAAATTTAATTTTAAATTAATAATTTATTGATTAGTAATAATTCCTAAGACTAGGGGGGCGGTTTTTTTTCTCTTTTTTATATTTTATTGATTGTAAAAAATAAAAAAAAAAAAAAAACATTTTCTTTTTTTTTTTTCTTTTGATAAAAAATTTTTTTAAATATATTAATTTGTTTTTAGTCAAAATGAATAAAAAATTTCTTTTTTCTGGAACTTTTTTTTTTTTTTGTTTTTAATTAAATTTAGTTTACAATTTTTTCTTGTATTTTTTTTTTTCTTTCTAAATCTATTTTTTTTTTTTTTTGGTTTATTCAATTTTTTATTTAAAAAATTCTAAATTGAAATTTGGTTTTTTTTTTGGTCATTATTTTTTTGTCATTATTCATATAAAAGGATTTTTCTTTTTGCTTAATTTAATCATGAAAATGATGAAAATGATGAAACAAAGTAAAAAAATTATTTAATTCAAAATTCATCTTTTTTTTTTTGTTTGCTTTTTTTTTTGTTTTTTGTTTTGTTTTGACTAAAAAATAAATTATTTTCATTTGTTTATTTTTTATTTTGTAATTTTGCTTTCTTAAAATTTAAATTAATTATAATATTTTATTTTTAAATTGAATTATTTTTTCTGGATTTTCATTATTTAAACTTCATTACTCTGTTCAACGTCGATACTCCGTAACGATCTGAAATCATTTTTATATTCTGTAACAGATTGGAAATGAAAGAGAGAGAGAGATAGAGAAATTATAAGACAAGATATGAATAGAATTTGGATTAGTTTTTTTTTTTTTTACCAAAAATTTTTTATTGAATGGAAATGTTAATAAAGAGGAAAAAAAGTTTCAATGAAACGTAAATATTTGTAAAAATTAAAAGAATAATTTAAAATTACCTCGAACGTTCAAATAGAGATGGATCCGTATAAATTGGTTCACTATCATCAAATGTACCATTGCCATTATTACGTATTGGATTCATTACTGGTATTTGACACATTCGTGATAAATTACTGAAATAGATTAAATATTGAAACGTAAATATTATCATAATTAATCATAAAATATTCAATTATTTTACCCAGTAGCAAATGTTTTATTTAGTCCACTACTGAAAAGTGATAATCCAGTTGGTCGTGTATTTTGTTCTGTTGAATTATTACGTCCGGAGGCATTAAATTGATGACTTGACGTTGATAAATTCATATTTTGGTGTAATGCAGATGGACTAAATGAGTTTATTGGTGAACTACGATCAAGAGAATGATTCTTTGTCATAACAGACCAGTATCGTCTATATGCCAGCCCTGCTACCAAAGCGATACTTAATAATAGAATCATTAAAAGAATTACTGCACTAATGAGACCATGATATTCTGAAGGTGTTAGGCAAACAGTTTCCTGTGGTGCAATCATTTTTCTTGCAAATGATGTATCTTGTTCCATTTCATCTCTTGATTCAAATACTTCAATCATTTCACGTACATGTTCTGGTACATCAGTATTTACATCTTGTTCAATATCAAATGTAGTGTCAACAATGGGTGATATTGATGATGAGTTTACAGATAATTCAGTTGTTGAGTTAAAATCAGTTGCATTTGTCACACTAAAGACACCACCTTCAGAAATAATTGTTCCATTCAATGATCTCTTTCTACGGCCAAATGATGGTTCTGATCTGCCAGTAGCACCAGGACAATATGCTGGTTGACATCCTTCTCTGCACGTTCGAACAGTTGCTTCAAAAACTAAGAAATTTGATTCAGGTATTTTGAAAGCATTAAATCGAGCTTCAAGCATGTCGCCCTCTCGTAATTTATCAAGTTCGGGGAAAACGTAGGGGTCCACTGGGCATCTGTGAATATTTTTAATTGTTTAAAAAAATCATTTAAAGAGTAAAAAAAGATTTATTTACCCAAATCTATCAATAAGTTGCACACTTCTTCCTGAATATGGATCTCTTGCTACAACATTTGTTGCAAATATATCAGTCACGTGATTATAACCATCTTGAGCTTCGAGTCTAAATGTAAGTGGATCTCCTACAGCAATTGTTGTGGTGGGTCGTCCTTGATACAAAATCATCAAACGTACTTTGGAACTTAGTGTATTCTCTGCGGGTAGGTATTCAATTGGAATTGGACTGCCGGACCTATCAATATCAGTAAAACTAATTCAGAAAGGATATTTTGTTTTGGATCCTTTGGAAGAACAAACGGATGTTCTTTTTGTTTCATATTATTTCAAGATTAAAATTTTCAAATTGGTCGTCCAAAGGATATAATTCTTTTTTGCTATAGAGGTTAGTGTCTACTATAATTAGTATTCAATTGCACAAATAATGCATTAGTTTGTTATCCTATTCTAACTAGTCTAAGAAGAGAAGAACACGTAAATGTCCCAAACAACTACATACATAATCTACACTAATCTACAATTTAAAGTTTCACTCATGGGCGATATATAATACAAACAATTAATACAATTAAAAAAAATTACCCAGCTCCAATGTATCCAGATGTAACAACAGCTTCTCCTGGCCCTCTAAATAAACAAGTCAAATTGAAACGTTTATCTTTTCCTGTTTGAACATTATCTGAGAACTGCACAACTACAATGTTGGTCATTGTATCGCCATACTAAATTCAAATTAATTATTAATTTATTATTAAAATTGCATAATTCAATAGGATCTTACACGTTGTGTTCCACATTCTGGATAACCTTGAGGTCCACTTATACGCAAAACGTTGGTTGTTCCTCCACTTCCTCTAAAGAAACATCTATCATAGAAACCATACGTGTAAACTCGTCCAACGAATCCGTCTGGTGTTTTAAGTGTGAATTCCATACCATCTTCATTACAGGTTTGATAAACTGTAATCATAATTTTAAAAAGATTATCATTTGAAATTAAAAAAAAAAAACTTTATAAAATTTTTACCATCCAGACAATCATTATCAACACCACTTCTTGCTGCACTTCTCTCATAATAATCATAAGTTCCTGTGTCAAACATAGCTGGATTTTGTAAATCCATTTCTCTTGAATCACGATCACTTAATTCACAATTAGCAGCTTCTCGTTCATTTTCATAAGCTATTGCGGTCTCTCGATAATTAAAACTTTTACAAGTGAAATCCTTTGCATCAATACATTCACGTTGACAATGTGTTAAAGATGGAACAGCTACAACACGTCTCACGTATTGTCGTCTTAGCCTTTGACGTGATCCAGCCTGTTTAAAGTTGTCTTCTCCATCACAACGAGAGTTGAAGGGCCGTACAGGACCATACCCACCAAAGCCATCTCCATGATTAGTGTTTACTGAATTGTCATATCCAGATGGTCCGTATCCTTTAAAAAAAATATTAATGACATATACATAATTAGAGACTGAAATAGGTTATGCCATACCCCCAGTTCCTCCTCCTTGCATTGGTCTAACATATCCACGATCGTACCCTGGATCTCTATTTCCCATATACCCACCTCCACCGTACCTGAAACCATATTTTGTTTTTAAAGAATTTTACGAAAATTATTATTGTCTTATTTATAATACCTATCTCCATAACCTCGATCTCTATCATAATTATTCATTCCAAATTGATCGTATCCTAAATAAAAAACATCAATATGAACAAATTATACACACAGTTAGTTGATTTTTGCACTTTTGCAGTACAACAACATAAGTGAATTAAAAATAATAAAAATAAAAGACTAACCTGATCCACTAGGAAATCTTTCTCTATTACCAAATTTAAAAATGTTGATGGGGAAACGGTCATTGCCAACTGGGAATCTGTTATCTGAGGTTGGATATCTATTGCCGCCTGTGGGTGGATACCTATCAGGGCCTGATGGATAAGGGCCACTTGGATATCGGGAATCGGTTGGATGTCGTCTATCAGGTGGGTAGCGTGTATCTGGATAAATTTCATTTGGACCGCCTCTATCTGGGTAAGCTCTATCTGGATAGCCTCCAGGTTGGCCTCTATCTGGGTAGCCTCCTGGCTGGCCTCTATCTGGATAGCCTCCTGGCTGTCCTCTATCTGGATAGCCTCCTGGTTGGCCTCTATCGGGGTAACCTCTATCAGGATATCCTCTATCTGGATATCCTCTATCAGGATAGCCCCTGTCAGGGTAACCCTTTTCGGGATATCTTGAATCCGGTGTATACCTTGAGTCTGGAGGATACCTTGAGTCGGGAGGATATCTTGAGTCTGGAGGATATCTGGAGTCGGGTGGATACCTTGAATCAGGAGGATATCTTGAATCTGGGTATCTTCCTGGTGTTCTGTCTCTATCAGGATAGCGCGCATCCATGGGATCTGGATATCGCCCTGGTTGTCTATTATCTGTCACGGGTGGATATTTTTCCATTGGATATCGATTGTCATATGGAGGTCTGTTTGGATCTACCGGATATCTGTCACCAGTACCTGGATAACGATCATCTCCCGGGTGTCGGTTACCCATTCCGGGATATCGGTCATCAATTGGTGGACGCACTCCCATTCCTGGGTATCGATCGTCTGGTCGACCGGATGGATAACCATCAACTGGAGGACGGCCTGCTGGATATCCATCGGGCTGCCGATTACCCATTCCTGGATAACGATCATCTACTGGTGGACGACCACCCATTCCAGATGGATATCGATCATCACCTGGTAATCGATTTCCCATTCCTGGATACCGATCATCAATTGGAGGGCGACCCATTCCTGGATATCTATCATCTACTGGTGGCCGACCCATTGGATAGCGGTCGTCAATTGGAGGACGGCCTCCCATTCCTGGATATCCGTCCACTGGTGGCCGGCCTGGAGGATATCCATCTACCGGTGGACGACCTGGAGGATATCCATCTACTGGTGGACGACCTGCAGGATATCCATCAACTGGCGGACGACCACCCATTCCAGACGGATATCGGTCATCACCTGGTAATCTATTTCCCATTCCTCCTGGGTATCGATCATCTACTGGAGGCCGACCCATTCCAGGATATCTATCATCTCCTGGTGGGCGACTCATTGGATAACGATCATCGCCTGGAGGACGACCATCCATTCCTGGATAACCCATTGGATAACCATCGCCTAAAAAAACAGTGAGAGTGCCTTACTAATTTCGCACGTTTTATTGGTGCCTTTTTATTACTAATTTGTGTTAATAAGTGCTAACAAAATTCCCCGTCTCAGTGGGATTTGGACTTACCAGTTTCTGGTCTATTACCACCTGGATATCTATCATAAGGTACTTTGCCATCTGTAGGAGGATACCGACTGGGAAATCTATCATCAGGAAACCTATCGCGATCACGATCACGATCACGATCACGATCACGATCACGATCCCTATCTCTATCTCCTAAAATGTGCAATTATGTTAGTGAATGTGAAAGTGATTTGCATTTTGTTATATGTATTTGTTAATGTGAAATTATGGTTCACCTCCAGGAAAATTACCGGGCCATCCATCAGGTCCGGGTCTCATAGAATCTGGCCTAGTGCTTGGACGATCATCCCCCTCACCACCCACTATATTAGCTACAGAAATTAATATCAAACATGTTTGCCGTTTATAATTCCTTAAAAATACTCACGCATTAAATTTTCATAATAATCATAATCAGCATCATAAATAATTCGCATTCCATCTCTTTGATTATATCGACTTAAACGACATGTTCTAAATCTATCACTATAGACGGCAGATCTATAAAAAACACAAAATACTAATTTATTGCTTGATTCAAATTTGCTTGAAATTTAATTTTTCCAGTAATTACTGAGATTGGCTTTTTAGTATTATTTTCAACAACTTTAAATATACCTGCACTGAAAACTTGTTTGTCTCAAACATTCATCAAGACATTCACTCAGCGAACGTCCAGTAATTTCAGAATGAAACTCTCCACCTAATCGAGAGTTCCGGTAACGTTGAAAAGCAGTATCAGGTCTTCGTCCATTGGAGAAAAGATGAGATGTACCTGAATTTTCAGGATATTCCGATCCTCGTTCTTGTTATCAAAAAAAAGAATGAAATGAAAATAATATTTTTAAAATATTTATGAACTTACGATTATCTAAACAGACAAGGTCATAAAAATGATGTGTTGGACTTGAACTAATACTTATATCATCTTTTTGTGAAACAGAATCTTCTTCTGACAAAATACATTGTTTAGTTTGATCATCAAATTCAACTGAACGACAAAAATATCTAAAAAGAACAATAATAATTGAGCAAAGTTCATGACACTATTTAATTAATACTATTCATACTTTTCGGCTCTCATACACATAGACTGACATTCTTCTAAAGTCATATTATTAAATATATCAACTTCAAATGGTCCTCCTAGTCTCTTATTTTCTTCTTTCACAAAAATAGCAAGACCATCACAGCGACGTTCAGCTATGAAATGATTTATTTTTTATATTGAAAAAATTTCAAATTAAAATTTAAAAATATTCTTACCATTCAGGCAAGTATTTTCCAGATAATCAGAATTAGGATCATCTTCTAACAACTCTGGATGTGTTCGTCTTGTAAATCTACTTATTGTACAACTACGTAATGTCGAATCAAAATTTGATGAACGACAAACGAATGAGAATTCATTCAGGCACTTATCTTCGCAATCTGATCGGTTTGCAGCAGTCATCTATTTTTATTATAAAAAAAAAATTAGAAAAAAACAGAACACTGGAATAAAATTAAAGAACTTGCTTCCTTAATATCAGAAACTGGCAGTTTTAATTTTTTTCGTGGATGCCTTTCAAAAACATATCTTCTGCTTGGACATTCTCGTTCTGGACGACTCGCTATAAATAATTGATGTAGAGTTAATTTTACATTATATAATAAAATAATAATTAAAACTTACAAGTTAGACATATTTCTGTGAAATGTACACTATTAGGAACCAGCATTAAATTTCCTATTCCTTCAGGTGCAGCTTGTTCTCTTGTTAAATAACAAGTAGATTCTTCATACTCTGCACTACCACTGAATGATGCTATTCTACTACCTGGCTGAAAATCAAAACTTGTACACGCTCTCACTAGATTATTTGATGCAGTACGATCCCTCAGGCATAAGTCTTGACATTTCTCTAATACTCTAAATGGTGGAGCAGTATCTCTAACAACATCATCGTCAAAACCTTGCAGTTGTTGATTTGGCAATCTTTCATATAAAACCCTTCCTAATCCATTATTACATGTTGTTTGACCTAATAATTCACAATATTTTCAGATATATGATCGATTGGAGAAAAAACTTATCATCAAGGTACTCACCTAAAACTGTAACTATTCGAGCAAAAAGTAACACTGCTAATACCTCGGAAAACCGTGGTAGCAGTTTCTGTTTTTTTCTCATATTTTATTTTTATCCTTATTAAATTGTTGACAAGAAATTTTATGTACGTAAATGGAATAATCTCATATTCTCATGATTGTAATAAAAACAACACAATAATTCTGAAATATAGAAATTGTTTGCATTAAATAATAGACTGAATATTCTACAGGTACAATAATAAGCAGTATATGGCAATGTATCGTGTGATATTAATTTAGAAAGAAATTATTGAGGGTGAACACCTTTATAATAAAATACCATCAAATTAAAATTAAATATTTATTCTATATAAAAATGATTATCATTTGTTGGTCTGGAACCGATTCTCACTTCACTATAATTTAATAGTTTACTACATGTAATGATACTAATGTAATAATCATAATAATCATAATAATCATAACAATAATCATAAAAGTTTTTGACCTCAATTAAACACAAAATAAAATTAAAATTAAAAACATTGTTCCATACTATACGATTACTCTCTATATGAATTTTCCATTTACAAAAATCTATCTCGATTTATACAGAAAATGTATTCTAATGTAAGAGACAAACACACTCATGTATTTGTAAGTTTAAAAAAAAAAAAAAAAAAAAGTTTAAAAAAGTTTACGATGCGTAACAAATCAGTAAATCCAATCAGCGGAAGTTAGTTCCGGTTTTTTGTTATTGATGGACACATTATATGTGTTGTACGTATGGATAATAAGTATGAAGTCACATTGTAGAGTAAAATTATTGTGAAATTTGTATTTAATCGATAGGGTGTGTGACTTTTAAAAAGAAAGATGGAATAGAGTAAAAAAAAAAAAAAAAATATGCAAACTATAATTGAATTTTATGGATCATTGACATTTGCTTTTTTTCTGGTATTTATGGGAATTTAATTAATTGGAAAATTACCGGAAGTAAATAGCACATCAATGATTTATATTTATAGAATTTATTTTGCTTTGAATGTTTTTGATGCATTTTGATTTTTTTATTATGAAATTCTTTAAATATTTATTGAAATTATTTTGTGTTCGTTTTGTGGACACAATTGATATTGGTGAAATAACGAATGCAAAGAGACGAACATATTTTTTTGATTTTACTTTTTTAATTATGTCCTTTGAGCTAAACTATTTTTCGACTGTGTTTGTTGAAGATGTCGACAAAAACAAGGAAGAAATTAAAAGATTTAAGTTAAATAATTTCCAGATTCTTCTAAAAATATTTTCTCTGTAATTAATTTTTATGTTTCGAAAGGACAATTTACAAACTTCTTCTATTTTTAATTATAAATTTCTTTGATATGGGAAAAAGTTAAAATAAAGCACAAAAGTATTTCTTTCAAGCTTTTCTATTACAACAATATTTACAAGGACTTTCTTGGACTTTCATAATTAAACTAAAATAATTCTGTTAAAAGTTTCTAAGAAATAATTATTTGTAACAGAAATTCTACTTTTTTTAAAAATACAAAAAAGTTCAACAACGAAAAAGTTTCAAAAATTTTATCAAATCTATTTTTGTATGCAAAAAATTTTCACCCAAAAAAAAAATTTCCTTCAATAAAAAATAAAAATAAAAACTCTCTCTCGACAACCGAAATTAAAACGCGCAATATTTTGAGTTTTGTATCGTCAAACAATAGAAGTAAAATTATATTAACTGCGATCACCTAAAAACAGCAACTCCTAACCCTCCCTCCCCCCCACACCTCTGTCCTTATAAAAACACACCAATTTATCAATATTTAAATAAACAAAAATAAAAAAAACATGAAAACACGAAAAAAACATAAAACAATGTTTGTTGTTTTGTTTTGTTTTGTTATTTTAATTTTCTTTTCTACTTTTTTTTTGTTTTTTTTGTTTAAATATTTTTTTATTTTTTCCACAATTAGAGCGTTACATTTAGCGAATTCTGAAAGGACTTAAGAGCAATTTATTTATTTTTGTTTGAACTCAAAAATTATATTTGTTGCTGTTTTTTTATTTCTTTTTTATTTTCGTGAAAACAAAAAAAATGTCAATTGTAACAAAAGATCAAAATGGTAATAAAAAATTTTTTCTTTTCAATTATGATGAAATATTCATTACCTTATAAATTATCCTTGTTAGAAAAATAAAGGATCAACGAAAAATAACGAATTATTCCAGAGAGAGTGAAAAAAAAAAAAAAATAAATAAAAAATTTTTGTAATCCAAATATTGTGTACTAATGGTTTATATTTGAAGCCACAAAAATAAGGTACAAATAAATTTGACAATGCACAATTTAAACACTTCACTAACTGACCAATTGTTAAGTTCACCTTACACTTTGGATTTATCAGAGAAAACACCTGTCTATATTTTTTTTTTTATGTTAAATTTAAAGTTTTTATTTTAAAAATAAATAAATACAAAAGAAAAAAAAAAAAAACTTAATAGAAAATTTTTAGGGGAAACCTTTAAATAAATTTCCCAACTGTTCACGTATAAATCACGGTACTAACTGAATTTAAAAATATACAAATTGTTGCAATAACTAAAATTCATATTATTATATTTTAGTTTAGTGGACAAGTCCAACTTAATGTACATTTATTTATTATTATATAGACAATAATAATAACAGAGACATAATCAGAAGGTGGATAGGAGGAGGAGGAGGAGAAGGAGGATCAGTAGTGCAAATGAATTTCATAGAAGAATTGGTTGTAATTCTCACATTATACGTAAAAAAAAATGTTTTTATTCACATTTGGAAATGTTGGAAGGTCCAAATATGGTTGAAACACAAAAAGTGATCAAAATTTTATTACAAATTTCTATGGAAAATATTTTTAAAACTTTGATTTTTTTTTGTTTTTTTTTTGTTAAAAACGGAAACCCTTTTGTCTAGAATATCCGGAACTTTATTAAAAAAAAAAAAGAGAAACAAAAAGAGAAAAAAAATCGGAATCTAGGAAAAATGGAAAAATGAAAAAAAAAAGTGGGGAATAAAAAAAGAAGAAAGAAAGAAAAAAATTGTAATCATGGGTCGATGATTTTTTTTTGAATTGTGTGAAATATTTTTCACTTGTATATAAAATATTTATAGTTTTGGGTTGCATTTTATGTGCGTATTATGCCGCCCTACACACACACACACACACACACACACACACACACATACACACACACAAAGGAGAGAGAAATTTTTCGTTGAATTAATTTTATTGTTGTTGTTGTAATTAAATTTTGTTTTCTGTTTTTTTTTTGGGAAAAATAATTTAAATATTTGTGGTAAGTTCACTATACGTTGGTTTTTTTTTTTTTCATTTTCATTATTATTTATTATTATTTTGTGTATTTTAAATTGGAACTCAATTCATGTTTTTTTTTACGTTTTTTACGTTGGGATTGAACAGAGAAAATTAAATTAAAAAAATTCTTTCATTTATGGAAAAAAAAAAAGAAAATTGAAGTATTTTAATTTGTGTGTGTGTGTGTGTATTTTTTTTATTCTACATCCATTATTTCTGATAACAGGAAATTAAAGTAAAATTTCTTTCTAACAAATATTATAATGACTAATTAAATTGCAAGTACTGCGTGTGTGTGTGTGTGCGTAGATGTTTTTTTTTCTTCTCATTTACTGCAAACAATTAAAATGAAAACAATCAAAAAAAAATTTTCTTTTATCTTATGATCATACTTGACGTTTACTTTTAATTTTTTTTTTTTTCCAAAGTGACAAAAGATGTTTATAGATAGAAAAAATTTAAAAATATTCAATAGATAGGAAAAGACAAACATAATCAAAAAAAAATATATAAATAAAAAATAGGTACAATAACTACAAGGATAATAATCAGAAATCACAAGGTGATCTCTATTGTATTAGTCTCTTTAGTGATGAACTTCCTAAAACAACAAAACAAAAACAAAAAGTTCTATTCTTTCTATAAATTATAAATAATTTCCGGGGATCTCATCATCCACAATAAAAATCTATATATATACGTTGGATGTTCTCTACATATTTACATTAGCCTCGACTCTGAAATATATACAAAGAAAATTCATGTAAATAATACAACACTTGCAAATAAACATTTGTACATTTTAATGTTTAATAAAACAGGATAGAATTTTTCTAATTTAATTTAATTTAAATTTTTTTTTTGCATTACAAAATAGAAGAACCATAACATACAAAAAAAAACTATAGACAATATGGTAACGTAATGTAACATGGCAATGGCATGATATCAAATTATAAACAAACAAATAAAAAAAAAAATGTGTTCGTACGATGATCATGAACATTATTAAATTCAGTAAAATTTACTTTCGCTATGGTTTTGATCTATAATTAACTATAGATTCTAATTCTAACTATGCACTTCCTTTTATATCCCCATTCTCTTACCTCACCACCCCAATTACTTTTTCTATTATTTTTCTATTATAGAATTTTTTTCTTTTTTTTTTTGAGTCTATTTAACTCTTGTGTATATGAATTCTTTTTCCTATATTTGATGAGATGGAGATATGGTTGAGTTAATAACAAATATTTCTTTATATAGAAAAGAAAGAAAAAACAAAACAAAACAAAACAAACAAACAACAAACTCATAACACTCACTTGACGTTTAAGTTTTTTACATTTGATAATTTGTAGTCTGAGGGGGGAATAAAATGTAAATTAAATAATGATAATGTAAAATTGAGGGTTTTTCCCATCAAAACAAAAGACAACAATAATAACAGAAAAATGCGAGAGGGGGGGAAAAAAAAAAATAAAGAAAACAAAAGTCCAAAATTTGACAAATTTTATAATTATCGTTAATTTTTTGAATCAAAAAAAAAAAAAAATTGCAAAGTTTTTGATCTAAATTTTATCCAAATAAAAAAATAAAGTTTATTCGAAGGATGAACAGTTACATGCAACATGTTGAAATTATATCTATCTAACTATATAATTTGTTGTTGTTGTTGTTGTTTGTTTTATTTATTTTCCAAGAACAAAAATTAGCAAATTAAACGGATATTCGGTCGGTGCATTTTTGGTTGTTTTTTTTTTTGTCCAAACTTGCTTCTTTTTATTTATTTATTTTTTTAATTATGGATCAATTGTTTATTATTATATTTTGTTTTTGTTTCTGTTTTTGTTTTTTTTGATTATTGTAATGTTGAAGGTCATCATCATCCACTAAACACACATCCAAAAACATTATTGTCTCCAAACAAATAATTAGCATTAAATTTGAATATTTTGTTTAAATTCTTCTATGTTGTTGTTGTTGTTGTTTGTGTGTTTTTTTTTTACATTTTTTTAAAAGTGAAAATGATGACGATGCGATGTCAAAGTTTTGTTGATTTTTTTTGTTGTCTATTTGTTTATTTGTTTCTATGTTTTAAAATTTGCTCAAAAACAACAAAAAAAAAAAAAACCCTCAGACACGGTTGAACGGTTTACCTGGTAGATTTGAATAATTATCCGTATTTTTTTTTTGTTTAATTTCTTTTTGTTGTATTTTTTTGAAGAAATTTATTTTTTCTTGTATAATCTTCTTCTTCTTAGTTTACACTGCCATCTAAATGGAAACTCTTTAAGTTAGAAGTTGAACAAAATTAAATGTAAAGCATTTATTGTGCAGTTTAGTTTTTTTTTCTAAAGAAAAGAATTCAAAAGACAACTAAAAAAATATATAACCGTCAGCGATTTATTCTTTTTTTTTTCTTTATTAATATTTCTTCTCTTGTTCTTATTAGTTTAATCCTAAAATGTTTAATTGATGGTATTGATGATGTACACATAATATTCTATAATTATAAATTATAAATATTCTGTTGATTTCAAGTCGAGTTGGAAGATAAAAAATTAATAGTGCGATTCTTCTTTTTTCTCCTTTTTTTTCATTTTTATTGTTAAACGTGAAATAGGTGGGATCGTTTAGTGCAATTATTTCCTTATATTATAATTATTGTGTTTTTATTTTATCACTTAAAATTTTTGTTCTTCCTCCTTTTCTTTTTTCTTTTAATGTAAAAATTGTCCTTCTGTATTTTTTTATTGATTCCATTAAAATTGTTTCAACGCCGTGTTTCTTTCTAACCAACTTATAATAGATGCATTTAATTAAATTTACTGTAAATCAATAAAATCAAATAAAATAAAAGGAAAACTTTAGATTTTCATTGAATTAAAAAATAAAATTCCTTTAAAATTTATAGAATCAGTTTTTTTTTTTTCTGATTACACAAATTTTTGATCAATTTATTAATGATGAATCTTTGAATGATAAATTTAAAGATCAATAAAAAGAAAAGAAAAAAAAATAAAAATTGTAAACGATCATAGTCATAGATAAATAATTTGTTTAGTTTATTAGGTATAGAAGTGAAATAAAAAACAAAAAAAAACAAACAGAAACATAAAATAAAAAATAGACAACAAATAAAGAAAAAAAAAGGTTGAATATAATATTTAATTGGTTGGTATATACAGAAAATTTTATGATTAATAAATTAATATAATTATAGTAACATTTGTACATATTTATTAGTTTAAAGACGAAAAAAAAAAAAGAAACAAACCTGAAATAATTAAATTGTTTAAGAAACTTCTTAAATCTTAATTAAAGATGGATTATGTTATGATATTTTTAACTGATAACATTCTCGTGAATTTCAAAAGAATATATTTATAAACAAAAATCTTGATACTTAGAAACTTTAACAAAGTGATAAAGTTCTTCTTTTTTTTTGTTGGTATGACCTTTATGGTTAATTAGTAACACACCCATCTAAAGTCTATTAAAGGTTCTAAGTTTAAATCATTAAAAAAGAATTTTTTTTATATAAATAAATATTCTTTCTTGTTTGTCGTCATTATTTTTCTTCCTAATTACCATACTGAAAACAATAAAAATAATATTTTTCATAGTGTAATAAATGTTTGATGATGACAATAGAGAAATATGAAGAAATGTCATATGATGAAAATATCCTATACAAGCCTAACAAGTCCAGTGATCGTTAAATATAAAATAATTATATTATAAATTTCTACTGGTTTTTGTTTATTCATTTTTCATTTATGTTTTCTTCTTACAATTAACTTTTCCTAACTAACAATGAGAGGGTACACTGAAAGAAATAAATATGTTCTTATTGTACAAATAAACTATGGTGAATAATTTGTCGATATAAGTCACAATTTTAAAGTAATATTTTGTACCTAGTGAGGCATATGAACTTTATTCTTGTACCAGTTGTGTAATTATCATAGATTATTCGTACATCATCAAAAGAATTCTCGACATTGACCATTAAATTTAGTTGGACTTTTACCAATAATTAAGAATTATTTTAACAATTTATCTCTGTAACCTATATGAGTTTAGGTAGAGTCACATTAATTCTTTCAGTGTAATAGAAAAATTAATAATCCAAATAAATATTGTCCACAACATTCTTCATTCAGCCCTTTACACTCTTTGAACATTTTTTCTATTAATGTTTGATCGTTAATTTGTATAAAATATCTTAGAAATATTTGATTATTAAATATCAACACCAACATCACTTATAAAAAATTATCGCAAATATTAAACGTAGAGAATTTAATGACACTTTTTATACCTGGAGATAGAAAAAAGATAAAAGAAAGAAATTAATAAATAATTTATAATAAGACATAAAATGATTAACGTGACATTTTCTCTGTTATAATAATTATGATGATGATATCCATTTTTTTTTTATTGAATTTAATTTTATAAAGATAAATTTATTGTCATTATACGATTTATAATAAAACAAAATGGAATTAATGTTAACGACTCAAGAATAGAAAAATATGGAAGCTTCAAGAAAAAAGTGTTGACTAAAGTTTTTTTGTTTTTTTTGATGATTTTATTCAATAAGGAAACAAAAACAAAATTAAATCCAGTGTGAAAATTTTAATTAATACATTAATCAACAATACGTACATATGTCGCCTTATTTATTATATTTGAGAATAAATTGTAAAGTGTTAGTTTAGATTCATTAAACATTTTTATAGAATAGAATAAGACATTTTTATTCCAACACAAGAAACAATATTTATTTCTATAAAAATTACAAAGACAATAAACTGATTTATATACATTTTTTTTTGTGTTGTTTGATTTTTATTAGACTGTAATCTTTTCAATATAAAATTAATGTTATAAAACATATAGTCGCAATTTCATTTCAAATGAAATATAAAGAAACATATATAGTAAAAAGGTGACTTCCTTTTCCCTAAAGCAACATAAACATTCCACATTTTTTTTTTTGATACAATAAAAACAAAAATACCCACACATAGATTATTTAGTTTTTATCTTTAACATTACAAATATTTTATTTCTATTTCGTTTTTTACCTTACAACCTGCTGTGCTGAATAGTATACAATAATTCTATACTCTTTTACAATAGTAAATAATAGTAAATAGTTAAAATAAATTGTCTGACCTTAAAGTATGGTATTTTATATAAGATCTGTGATATGATGGTGATCATAATATTATATTTATTACTCGATTCATTTTATAAGAATGAATTCTAACGCATAATAAACTTTTAACTGTATTCCGTTTTGTACTTTTCATATTTCACTGTGTAATCTATTCAGTTATCCATTTAATTGTGCGTTTATAATAAACATATCCATCCCGATTTACAAATAAATTTAAATATTAGAAAAAATATTGTTGTAAAGAAAAAAGAAAAAGAAAAATTAAATGAAAAAGAAAAAATTGTAACGAAAAGAAACACGAATGAAAATACCACAATAAATTTTTCTTATATATAAGTTAAGATATTTTACAATTGTATTTACATTAAAATAAAGAAAATCAATTGTTTTATAGAAAAATTCTGTATACAAGTTTTCTGTATTTTTTCTGTTTTCTGTTTTCTATTTCTTCTTTTTTTTTATTTTTAAATGAAAAGTTTTAATTCAATGTAAATTCGTGCATTTTGTTTTGCGTTTCTATCAATTGTTTATTATATGCCCTTTTTTAAATAAAATATAATTGTTAATCGCATGTATCAATTAAATTCCAATAAATTATTCATTAGTTTTTCCATAAATTCAATAAAAATTCAGAGAAAAAAAAAAAATTGAATGAATGAAAAAATAAGAAGAAAATTAAAGACGCGTCACAGTGGACGACCGACACTTGTTACTTTTATATTAGAATCAATTTTGGATTTTTTTTGATCATATTTATTATTTCTTCTTCTTTAATCTTTAATTTTGTTCATGATGTGCGGTAATTGAGAAAAAAAAAGTAAAAAGATAAACAACCAAAAATTGATTCAAACGAAACTAATTTATTACCATATTTTTTTTTTCTGTGACGCCAAATAATTTCAATCAAACGCACGCACACACACACACAACACACACACAGTGAAGAAAAAAAATTGAATCTATAAAATTATTTGAACAGAGAGAGAGAGAGAGAGAGAGAGAGTGAGAGAGAGAGAGAGAGAAACAGCATTAATTTTTCTATTCAATAGAATCGAGTAAAAATTTCATTTATGAAACAGATTTTATTCTAATGACTCGCGGTATTTCATCATCACCGCATAAAAGTATTTCACACAAATCTTTCAGAATTTCACAATCAACACAAATGAAACAAAAAGAAAAAATAGAGAAGATGAGACAAGAAGAAACAAACAAGGTAAGAAAAAACAGACACACACACACACAAGAATAAAAAAAAATGTATAACAATCAAACAAAAAGTCAGACATAAAGAACAACCATTCAATCAATTATATTTGTTCATCTATTTACCAAATATTTGTATATAGATTTTCTTAATATTAAATAATTTTTTTTAATCATCATTTAATGTTCTTTAAATAATGTGAAGTATGAATAAGATCCACTTAATATCTATAAAAAAAAAAATATGTACATTAATGTAAATATAGAAAAAAAAAAGTTAAATTAGAATTATTTCTTCTTATTATTACTTCTTACCATTTCTTGTTATATATTCAATTCAATAACCGAAAATAAATGTTTCAAATAGTTAGAGTTGAATAAAATATAAAATGCCACTGGCTTTTGAGTATATTATGTAGGTAAAAATAATTGATGATAAATCCTTTTTTCATTTCATTTCATTTGTTCAGTTGTTTCGTTACAAATTCTTACAATAAATCTATTTAACTTTACATATAAATTTTTAATTGAATAATTTTTTTATTTTATTATTCAACTTAATTTAAATATAATTTTTAATTATAATTTAACTAAAAGAATAAATTTTATTACCCATGTCAGACACCGATATAATAATTGCATAAATACCTTTGAACATATTAAAGAAGAATTTTTATATGAACTTCAAAAGTTGTCAGATAAATTATTTACATACTGGCCAACATTTGTGTTCTTGAATAAATCTTAAGAAAATAAAGTTATATATGCTGTTTCTTTGGACCATTATGGCTGTTCTACATTCTAATATTTTTGTTTACGAATATTTTTCCTCTGACAATAATCACATTTAAGAATGTCAACACTTATTCTTTAATCAATTAAATTTGTTTTAATTTAATTTATTAACAAGTTAATTGAGTCAGAAAAAATAACATTTGTTATATTTTTGATTTATTCCAAAAGAATTCACCACAATGCCAAGTGCAAACATACGCCACACTTAAGAAATAAAAAAAACGTCTAGAATGTTGAACGGATTAAATAAATTTAAATACGTGATCTTGTAATGGTTAATGAGCTAATGGGATAATGGGCTAATTATAAAGCTTATTTTATTAAATTTTAATATTCTATGATAATCAGCAAGTTGATCATCATTAATCTTTAAGATCTTTCCAGTTTAATATATTAGTTTGAAGACTTGCTTGACTTAGTGACATACTTTATGTACATTTAAATCTACGTTAATAAATATAATCAATTTTTTTTAATTTTTCCAATAAATATAAAAATAACCGGAAAATTATATTTTCTATAAAATATTTTTAATTGATAAATTCAATTTATTTGATTTTGCATAATTTTCCATTTAACAGTTGAAATTAATTTGTATTAAAGTTCAATTAAATTAAATAAACTCACCAATAATAAATACATCAATTATCATTAAGTAGAATTTTTGTGGATGCTTCATCAACCAATAATTGTTGTAAATTTCAAGGAGAATATTAAGACAAATGTTATTGGATAAACGTTAATAAACTGTAATTGTTTTATTTCTTCCGTATATTTCGATAATTCGATTAAACTGTAAGAAAAAAAAAAAATAAGAAAAAAAAAAACAGAATTCAAGTTAATTATTTTACAAGATTTTAAGAAATATAAAAACACTTCAAATGATCAGTTAATTTTTACAGATATGCAATGTAGAAAGGGATCAAAAAAAAAATTCCTTAATTATATTTATTATATAAGAAAAAAAAAAGAATTTCTTCATAATTTATAACAACGGGATTACAAGAGAAAATTATAAGTTACCGCAAACACATCAATATACATAAAAATAAATTAGTTAATTCAGGAGAAAATCACCGACTGTAAAATATCCTTAATCTCATCTGATTTTTATCAATTATTATTATTTCTTACAATTAAAGATACAGAATATTATTATGAAAAGAATCTTAGTTATGTGATCCTCCTTTTTGTATAAATATTTTAATTTAATGATCAGAAATTGACGTAATGAATGACGTAAATGTAATTACGAATGATAACTAAAAGAAAAATTTATTGTACTGTTTCAATCAATTAAATTTAAATGAATTGTAAGAGACAAAAAAAAAAGAACATCTTCCTACAGAGAAATTTTTATATGAAAACGAATCTCTAATCATAGAGACAAGTATTTTATTTTGTCTTTTGATTTTATAAAATACAAAAATAAAAACTAGAAGAAAGTACAAATGAAAATTCTCAAAAGTACTTTATAGGTAGGTACATTCTACAGGTAGGTACCTTCTTACATTTATATTAGAATAATAATATTTAACTTTTAAATTGAATATCATGAGTATTTTTCTGTCTTCCCCCTTTTCAGAATGAAAGAAAAAAAAAACTTCTGTTTTCTCTTCGGATGACATAAATTACATCATGGATCATGGTATTTGTGTATCTTATGTCTAGATGAAAGAATTCTAGTTTTAAATTGCATGTCATTTGATGTTCTTGTTTTTTTTTTTTTTGAATATTAAAAAGAAGACTTCGTATAAAGTAAAGTTAATTTAATTAAAGTAACTATGTTATTATTATTCTGTAAGTCTATAAATGTACCTGAGTTAATAAATGCACCTGCAATAGAATTTTATTTTTATATTTAATTTAATACAAATAGAAATTTATATGAAATTTTATCATAAATTGCATCATTAGTATTTTTTTTTTTAAAGTAAATTTCGGTATTGTATTATTAATATTTTTTTAATTAACTTTAATTGAGTCTATTGCATGATTAGATCCAAATATAAGATTGACTGAGAATTCACTCAGATATCTATGTTTATACTTGCATACAGCCAGTCAATTTTTATTTGTTTAAAAATTAAAAAATCAACTTGAATCGACACCAAAAGTTATAAAAGTTTGCTGATAAAAGATAATAAATTTACATAAACAAAAATTTAATTCTAAATCCCTTTTATATAAATTATTCCATTGATCTGAAATAAATTTTAATTAATTACAATTCTAATAAATGACAAAATAAATCAATTGTTAGAATAAGAAATTCACAAAAATGATTAAAACAAAAAAGTTTTGGTCAAAAAGTACCTGTAAATAAACAATTATATTGTTTCAATAGAACTTCCTTTTAATAAAATTCAATATAAATTTATTGTATAAAATAAAATGCGGGAACATAAATTTAAAGACTGTCATTTATATAAAGAAATCTCATATAGTGTAGTGATGCAGTAGGTGCATTTTTTTTTTATAAATTTACATAAAGAAATTTTTCTCTCTATAGTCTAATCAGCGCATCTTTTCATCTATTCAATAATGTTTGCAATTATTTTCTACATATATACAAAGAACCAAAGAACCAAAAAATTTAATCGTATATTATAATATTTTTATAAGCTTACAGTTTATTATAATGCAAACAGAACATTAAAAATTATATTTATGCAAAGTAACAAATGTTAGAAATATAAAAACCAGATTAGAGAATGTTAAATTTATTTATGTTTTAAAATTAGGATCAATGTCAATATTGTGTGTCACGATTCAGTTGATTATTCTTACTAATTTTATACGTTTATGAATTTTTAGTAAATAATTTAAATTTATTCTAACACTTTCATCTCTAGTTTTATTTGTTCTATTTGAATCAATTAAATCAATTATGTAATTTCATATCTAAATTTTCGATTAAATGATTGAAAATAATAGATACGTTAAACGATGTTGTGTTCAAGTGATAATTTTAATGTTACAGTTTCACAATAAATTCTTAGAACTTATTCTTCCTTTTTCGTTCATAACAAAAACTCTTTATACGTAAATATTTTGCAAAATCCCAAGTTATTAGTTGTTTGTAATTTAACAAGACTTACTATGGACTTACTGATTTTGTTTATAAAATAAAATGAATTAAAGACCGGGAACATAAAGTGTATTAAAATTTTATTCATCATTATACGAATCATATAATGGATACAATTAGCATGCAATCGTTATAAAAAATTATCGTAGAATAATTACAATAATTAATTTGGTATAAAAAAAAAAAAACGAATGTCTGCGCGTTTGATGTGGACTGAATTAAGGGAGCTTAGCTTCACTTATATAATAAAATAATTAATTATTCGATTTTTATGCGTGCGCTTACATTAAATAATTTTTAAAGAAAAAAAAAATTTGTATACGAAACACGCAATAAAAACACTTGTTTCTTTGGACTTAATTCGTATACATTTATAACAAGACACAAATTCATAAATGCATTACAATGTTCACTTGCATAATATGATTGAAGGATTATTCAATATAAATATTTTCGACAATAAATTATTGGGAATAATAAAGAAAAAATAGATAGGGAAATGGATTTCTTTTATTTATTACGAAATTTAATTCCTGTGAAGCAGAAACGAATTGAATAAAAAACATTCAACGGAAATGAATAAACCGATAAAAAATAGTTAATTTTTCCTATAAATTATTCAGGTTTTTCACATGATTTATATTTAATGATAAAAATATATTAAGACAGAATTAAGATTATCTAATTATATGTAATATGTCAGCTATCATTTGATAATTAAAAATCAATTACGTTTATAATGAACGTGAATTTATTTGTATTGTTTTGTCTTATTGGATTTTTTTCTTATTGGAAAAATGAAAAAAAAAACCAAAATAAAAAACATTTTCAATTGAATTTAAATTGAAATTAAAACAATAGAAATGAATTCGTTGTTGTTTTTTTATCCCCCTCCAGTTATTGTTTTGTGTATTATTCGGATTTTATCTGAATTTAATTTTTTTTTTTAGCTAAAAGGGATTATGGGATGTGCTCACTTTTATATTTATCCTTTTTTTTTCTTTTAAAATGTTCATTTGAAAAATTGTATTTATCAGTGAACAATGAGTTTTGTGTTTAGTTATCGATAGATGAATTGTTGGAGTATGTTATGGAAATGTATTTGTCTGAAATATTTTTTATTTTAATAGAATTATAAAAATGATTAAAATCAAACATGGTATGGTCCTTTACATTCTTCAGTGTTCAGCTTGCAGCACAATAAATAATTTTTATTGAAATTTTTTTTTTTGTTAATTCAATTCTAAGAAAAACTGACGAAAAAATTAATAATTTCAATAGAAAAATTAAAATAATCATCGAATATTAATTAGCTTGGACTACCAAAATTTAAACGAATCATTTTTGCTCTTTTTTTTTTTTTTTGATAATTTATGATTAAAAAAAAACAATTAATCGAACTAAAAACACAGAAAAAAAAATCCAAAACCAAAACCAAATAAAAAATAAATAAATAGAATTTTTGTATAGTGTGTGTGTGTGTGTGTCGGACTGATCAACGATTCCCGTTTTGAGTATTTGTTTTTTTTTTTTTTTTTTTTGATTCGTTTCTTTAAATCCAGTTTTAACAGAAATTTATCTTAATATTTTTTTAAGTCTGGTGTTTTTTAAACAATCGAATAATAGTGAAGAGACACGAACTTTTTAAAAGAATTCAGAACAAATCTGATGCTTTTAATTTTATATATTTTTTTTTTCTTCTTTTAAAACAAAATTTTTCTCCAATTTATAGAAACAAGAAGATTGATTGATTGATTAATTATCTCTGTTCAAATAAAGAAGTTTGTCTATAGTTTTTAACTTCAACTAGACTGTGGTCATTTGTACCAGGAGCCCTACAAATTTTTCGGTTCAGATTCTGAATCAACTCACATCTGCCTATGAATGTTTAAAGTAACAATGCGGCGCAATGTCTGATGCTCTATATAAAAAAAAACATTTAGATGTTCTGGTAATAAGAAGAAACATTAAAGGAAAATCATAAACATTATTTATTTTCATAAATATTCAGTATAAGAACTCTTCAAATATATAAGAGGAAAATTTCTTTAAGATTTTATCATTTCCGTTACATCACATATGAGTATGTGAGTATGGACGGATACGGTGGCATTTATCAGAAATAATAATCACAAAAAAATACAAAAAAAAAACAAAATAAAAATATCAGGTGCATCTTACATAATTTCCATTATTATTCCACTGGATATACAAGTAGCTGAATCTATCGTTTTATATTTTTTTATTTTTTGATAATAATATTTTTAACCTGATGCATTTTCTTTTCCCCCACCACCACACAAATCTCATCTTCTTACACCGAAAAAGATAAGCAAAAGAAAATTTGTTTTTTTTTCTTCATCTTTTTCTCTTTCACACAAAACACAATACTTTTGAATTAATACAAAAAAAAAAAAAACGTTGCATCTTCTCGTCTATATATATATTTTTTTCTCTCTTATCTTATCGTCATTCTTTCACATGTTTCGTTTTCTTCTTTTTTTTTCTTTTCTTTTTATTGTTTTTCTGCTGTGTAGTAGGGTATAATAATAATACGAATAATAATATATTATAATGTTTAAGAAACAATTTTATGCAAAAAGAAAAATAACAACAATAAGTACCTAAGTAACAACAACAACAATATGACAAAATAATGAAAGAAAAAGAAAAAGAACAGAAGAAAAAAAGTACGCAATGAAACTGATTTCACTGCGCGCGTATATTATTTTTTGCTGCACAAAAATATACACAATAACAACAATAACAACAACAACAACAGCAACAATATAATATTCATTTAAAGAAGGAGATTAAGAAGTGGTGAGAAGGAAGTAGTAGAGGTATGAAGAAACAAAACAAAAAGAAACAACAAAGTAGAAGAAGGTAAGAAACTATCAAAATTTGAATTTGTTCGTTGCGTTGTTGTTGTTGTTGTTGTTGTTGTTGTTATTTTTTCTTTTTTTTTTTATTCATTTCTTTATAATTCAAAGAAAGACAGAAGAAGAAAAGAAAGAAAGAAAACAAAACAAAAAAAAAAAAAGAAAAAAGAAACACCATCAAATCATCTTCAACTTATTTTCTGTTGTAGTTATATAGTTTTCAAGACATTTGCCGTTTGACCAGCGGCCTTGATGGGCACGACTTTTGAATAGAACAAAAAAAAAAAAAAACAACAACAAATACAAAAAAAAAAAATCAGAAATAAAACAGAAAAAAAATACAAAAGAGAGAAAAATAAAAAAAAAAAAACAAAATTAGTGCATCTTGTGTTTTTTATTTGTTTTTAGTGTGTGCGTGTTTGTGTTCGGTGCTGCTTTTCTTTTATTTTTTCTATCAATAATTTTTATGCAAAACCCAAAAAAAAAGAAGAAAAAAAAATCAACAATTGTTCTCTGCAATTTTTCGTGTTCGTTGCCTTTTTTTTTTTGTTTTTTTGGTTGTAAATAAAAGTGTCTTGTGTATTTTGTGTTCTCTCGAAAGTTCTCCAATCAAATAAATTAAAACTAAATAATTTTTGTGACAATTTTTATTCGAAAATTAAAGTGAAATTTTTTTAATTTTTTTAATTTCAAACAAAAAGAAGAAGAAGAAGAAGGAAAAAAAAATTAAATAAAGGAAACAAATTAATTTTAAACGGATAATTGATAAGAAGACGCCGCAACATTATTATACTGACCAAACAAAAAATAACAAAATAAATCGCCACACTTTCTGGTAAACAATTTTTTTTCTTTTTTTTTTTTTTTTGGTTGAATTTAAGAAAAAAAAAAAATCACAAAGTCGTTACTTTAATTTTTTTTTTTATCTTTTCTTTCTTCACTTTTCAGTTTTGTTTGCAATTTTGTTTTTTTATCTGTTTTTTTTTTTTGTCTTTTATGTTGTTGTTGTTGTTGTTGTTCTTCATTTATATATTTAATTTAATTGTGTCTGGTTAACGAGTTATAATTCAATTACAAAAGTATATAAAAAAAAAAAAAGACAAGACAAGACACACACACACACACACACACACATAAATGTGTATCTAGAATAACAAAAAAATAGTGACTGAAAATATGGAACAAATCGTGTGAATTAATACAAGATTATTATTTTTCTTCTGTTTCTTTTTTTTTTGTTTTTGTTATTAAAGTGATAAAAAAAAAAAAAAGAAAAATTATGGTTTACATTACGTTACGTTACATGATGACTTTACACGCATTTATGATGACTAACATTTTATTATTATTCTTCTTCTTCTTCTTCTTCTTCTTCTTCTTCTTCTTCTTCTTCTTCTTCTTCTTCTTCTTCTTCTTCTTCTTCTTCTTCTTCTTCTTCTTCTTCTTCTTCTTCTTCTTCTTCTTCTTCTTCTTCTTCTTCTTCTTCTTCTTCTTCTTCTTCTTCTTCTTCTTCTTTGTCATAGATAAAATAAAGAAACAAAAAAAAAATAAACTAAAAATTTTTTAGAACAGAATTAAGATGAAATTAAGTGCAAAAATTTAAGAGTAACAAAAGAAGTAAATGAAATCAACAACAACAACAACAAAAAAATTTTTTTTTTACCTCTCTTGTGACAATTATTTTTATGTGTCGCATTTTACTCACATTTTGTGTGCACGTCTGTACGTGTGCCTTGAATTTCATTCTGTATAGGGCAACAGAACCAGAGAAAATACAACAAAAACATAATTAAGAATTAAAAATGAAGATGAATTTAAATTTGAAAGAAAAACGAATTCAGAAAATCATAAAATCATCTAAAAAAAAAAAAAAAAAACAGAAGAAGAAGAAAAAGAAAATAATTAAAAGAAAAAAGAAAGAAGAAAAAAAATTCGATTGAAATTAAATTAAAGATAAAATTTTTTGTATTAATTAAATTAAATTTTTTAACTAAAGTTAATTTTTTTTTTTTCTGCCAAAATCATAAAAATTAATTTAATGAAAGTTTTTTTTGGTCGGTTTTTTTTTCTCTCTCTTCTCTTCACTCCTAAAATTTTACGATACAGAAAAAATATTGTCACAATTTTAATTTTTTTTGTTTGTGCAAAAACAAAAGAAAAAAAAAACAACAACAACAAGAAGAAGAAGAAACAAATGAATAAAGTTAAAGTTTCTTTAATGATTAAAAATTATTGAATTTTTTTTTTAATTCATTTTCTTGAACGTATTTTTTTTTTTTTTTTTTGAAGTTCTTATTTTAATCACCGCGTAAATTTCATTGAAAAACAATTTCTTTCTTTTCACTTTGATTTTTTACAGATTAAAAACAGAAATTTTTATTACTGAAATTTTTTAATGTGAAAAATTTAATGAATTTAAAGATGATTGAAATTCACTTAAAGATTTACCAAAAAAAACAAAAAAAAAAATGAATTTCAATAAAATTGTTAAAAATTTTGTCAGCGAGACCTTCCCTAATTTATGAATAATTACAACGGATTCTTTTCAAGTTGTGCAATTAATAAATAATTACATTGTGTTGATGTAAACCAAAAAAAAATTGTTATGAAGATTAAAAATAAAATGATTTTTTTTTCCTTGTAATCAAAAGAAAAAGGAGAATGAAAACATAAAAACCTAAACAGTTGCAGTAATACACAAACCAAAGTGATTGGTTGGCATTAATATTTAAACCGATTTACTTTCCAATAAAACACAAAAATCTCTGAAAAATATTTTTTTTGAATTCAGGAAATGACTCTTAGCGGTCAAACCTTAAGAATTTTGTCTTATTACAAGAATTGTGTTTTTGTTAATGCGGTTATTTTTTTTTTTTGGTTTAAAAATTTATAAAATAATAAAGAGAAATATTTGGAATTAATTAACGTTTATAAGAAAAGACAAATCAATTCACACACACACACACACACACACACACACACACACATACACACACACAAACACATTCAAATAGTGAGAGACAATAATAATGCAAAATGCAAATGCGTGATTTAAAGAAGAAGAATAAGAATATTTTGTTGTTGTTGCTGTTGTTGTTGTTGTTGTTATTAGAAGAATACGTTTTATCCCGTTAAAATAAAAAAAACAAAACAAAACAAAAAAAAAAGTCTTTTCCCTGTTTTGACCGTTTTGTTAACTAATTAAGATTTTAAAACTTTATATGTTATTTTATATAAAAAGAAGAAGAAGAAGAAGAAGAAAAAGAAAAAGAAGACGATGTAAAAATATATAAGAATAGTGTCTTTAAATTTGTTGTATATATAGAAAAAGACACAAGACAAACAAACTATAAAGAAAAGACAGAAAAAAAAATAAAAAAATACCAAAGATCGAGTTTTTTGTAGTTTGTTTTTTTTTTGAGAAAAATAGAAAAAAAAAACTGAAAGAAAAACTGATACAAGTTTTCACCGTTCATCTCAATATATATATATATATATTTTTTTAATTTAAATAAATTGTCTATATTTATTTAGATTCAGATAGATCTCTCATACACATCATCCATAGTCTACTCTGGATTTATATGAACAAATGAATATTGTGGATAATTTAAATATTCTTTGTATCTCGATAAATACCGGATTGAAGGTGTCCACTTTTTTTTTTTTGTTTTAAATTATAAATTTTATATAATTAATGTTAGTTACTCAACGTTACTCACTTTGTGTCTACATTACATTTCACTTTGTGTCTTTATTTTATTTTTAAACGTTACGTTATAATTTTCTTTTTAACTTCAGGTGAAATTAACGCCTTCTCTCAATATATTCTTATTCCCATATCTAAGTTATATATTTACAAGAGTGAAAAATAAATAAGAAACAAACGTTCAGTGAATTGAAATTTTAATCAATTAATTTATAAGAATATTTATAAATTTTATAATAATGTCTTATCATTCTGGTGTTCATCTTCTACTCTTCTAAAACTCTTATATAAAAAATAAAAATCATCCCACTGTTTACATTGAACGTGTACATATAAGTAACCGTACATATAAGAAACTTTAATTTCAATATATAAATAAATATTCAACTTCTTCAGCAGTTTAATTATAAAATAAAAAGCAATTTCAATGAATAAGTCGTGTTCATCTGCCTTCACTATATAAATACAAAAACAACATCTGGTGATAGATTCTTCTTCCGTTTTCTTTTTTTTTTACCTTTTTTTTTGCAATTATTCTGTCTTTCTGAAAATTATAATGTAATGGAGAAAAAAAAAAAAAAACACACAGTGCAATCAGAGCATTTTTTTTTATTCTTGTATTTCGATTATTTATTTGAATATTCTGATGTTACCTAAGTTTATACTAAGAGGAAATTTAAAATAATTAAATGTAAAGAAACTAAATGAAGAAGAACAAATAAAAAGAAATAAATTAGACACATATAGAAGACGTGACGTTTTGTCTTAGAATAATAATAACAACAACAACAATATATTAAAAAATCTATTTGGATTATAAGATCAAGTTTTATTAATTTATTCTTATTGGTTTATTTTTTATTATAAATTTTATGTGATTATTATTATGATGATGATGATGATGATTATTATGATGATGCTAGTATTTATATGAGTGAGTGAATTTAATCATTAGCACTGAGACTCACTCTATTGGTGAACTGCGCGTGTTCTAAGAACTTTGCATTAATGCATTTTTCATTAATTGTCCAATGTAATGAATTCATTTTTCTTTTCAGTTGTTTTCTATTTGATTGGCAAATAGAAGAAGGAAGTAGTTGTGTTAATGATCTAATTTCATCATATATAAACTATAACATATTAACTCTATACGTTCACATATTTGTGGTTAATTCATTTAAATTGATTCCTTCAAATTCAAAATAATCAACCGCTACTAGATAAAGAAAACCACGGGAAATTGGATATTTTCTATATATGATGTAAGATGAACGGGAAGGGGACGTGTTTTAATCAAATATGATTTTTCTTTTATCTCTGATGATTGTTATTTTGAAATCGATATTGAAAATTTAACGTTCTTCTTTTTCAATTCAAAACTCATTAAAATCATCCAAATTTAAAATATTTTTTTGAAATAAACATTTTTTTTTATCGTTTTCTTTTTTTATGAATAAATTCCAGTTTAATTTTCTAGAATTTCTGGAGAAATAATAAAAAATTTGTTACCAACAACTTAACAATAATTGTCTGCTTTACTTGTCTATTTGAGTTCAGGAAAACATTCTATAGATGGAATTTTTATTTGAAAGAATTCCAAAGTCTCACCTTAAAGTATTCTTGGTGTCAGATCATAAATTGTGAATTCCATTCTTGGAATGGAAAGAAAGAAACTTTAAAAGAAAGTAAACCACTTGTTCTTCAACAAACATTTTATTGCATCAGATCATAAATTATGAATTCCTGAAATGTCAGGAAAATATAAAAAAAAAGAAGCTTTCAACGGAAGTTGATCCTCTTGCACGTCAACTTTCCTTAATTTCAATTTTATTTGTGTAATTTTTTTATTCTATAAATTTTCTATTTAAAATGTTCAAAATTTTTTCTAATTTCTGTAAAAAATCGTCTGGCTTTTTATCGTTATTTATTTCTCATTTTTTATTTTACCAAAAAAAAAAAATCAAACAAGAAAAAAAAAATGAATTTAATTTTCGTAAAAATTTTAAATATTTAGTTCCGTTAGTTTGTTTTTTTTTTTTTTCGAAATAAAATTATTATCAATTTTTTAAAGTTTTCTTTAAGATTAAGTTTTTGACATTGGTTTTATTTTGGTCATTCAAAATTCTGTTGTTCTAATTTGTCCTCTCCAAAATCTTGTTATGAATTTAAAAAAAATTAATTAATTCCAATTTTTTTTTTCTCTTATTGATCGAATTTTTTTTTCTCTCTTTTAAGTTGAACTTTTGATTTGATTTTTAATTTGAAGTTGGAATTTTGAATTTTAGTGAGTTAGTTTGGGAGTTGTTTCAGTTGTTGTACTTGCAAAAAATTAAACAAGGACAAAAAAAAAAAAAAGAAGAAAAATGTGCAAAAGTGATTTTGAAAAACAATAAAAAAGAAATGAAACGAAATGAAACGAAATGAAAAGAAACTTTTAATGAAACAATCATAAAAAAAATAAAAGAAAAAAAAAGTTGTAATAAAATTTTACATGTCACAGGTCAAAAGGTATTCAGAACACGTATCAGTTAAAAATAAAAAAAACACTTTAAAACTTATTCTTCCTTTATTTTTTTTTTTGGTTCTGTTTTTTCATTTTTTTTTTATTCTCTTTGTTGACATGAATTCCAAAATTGCAACATTTTGGTCGTAAAACTTTTGACCAAAAAAAAAAGAAGCAGAATAAAAAATAAAAAACAGAAACAGAGAAAATAAAATTAAAAAGTCGGATCTTTTGAAAACACAAAAAAAAGTTTAATAAAAACAACAATAAAATGAAACGTCCATTCAACTGACCAAAATGAAGAAAATTCTAAAAATACGAGAAACAAAATGATTCTCAAATGCACGAAGCACGGTGCCAATCCTAGAAATTATTTGAATAATTTTCAATGTATGTGATTTGCAATTATTCAAGATCACATAAAATTTTTAAATGCTAACCAAATCAGCACGATGGACCTATGTGTTGTTAATTGATTCCTTTAATATTGTTGTAATTATTAAACTGACAAAATGAATTATTCAAATATAAAATGAATGACAAAATGTTTACGTCCATTAAAATGGGCAAAATTGTACGAAAGGGTTAAATACAAAAAGATAAGAATTTTGATAGATTGATGAGTGACAAATAAAAGACGTTGTAAATTTTGTATTCCTCATCTGACAAGTTTTCGCACATAAAACTTAATTAATTTTATTTTTTTTTTTTAAAATAGACAAAATGCATTAATTATTCTTTATAAATTTATTCAATTTATAAGAAGTTGTGTGTGTGTGTGTGTAGATCTTTCTTCTTCTTTTTCTTCTGTGAATGCATAAAGACAAAAATGTTTAAAAATTTAGTGTAAGATGATGATTTTATTTGTCTTTTCCTTCTTATTTGTTGTTGTTTTTTTTTTTTTAAAGTTAAAAACGATAAATCAAATTTATTTTTATTCATTTATTTTGGAACTTCTGTACGAGAAAATCAAAAAGAATTAATCATTATTTTTAGAAACACAGATTCCGTGTGAACAGACTTAAAAGTCTTAAAGAACTTAAAAGACTTTAAAGATGATTTCATTTTCATTAAAAATAATTCCATATAAAATTCACCCACTAAATAAAAATGGAATTTTATTATTATTATTATTGAAATCTATAAGCTGATTATGAAACTTTAATTGGTTTAATCCATTCTGATTCTGTTGCCAAAACAAAAAAAAAAAAATTCAATAAATTATGAATTCAAAGTTCCAAATATTTTGTAAATTTTTCATTTAAATTAATCTAAGAATTAAACCTTTAGTCTTGGCTGTAAACATCAATTTTTTTTATCAATTCTAAATAATCTAAATAATTAAATTAATTAACCTGATTTGTTAAAAATTTGAATTTCAAATAGAAATTTGAAAAAAAAGAAATGTGAGTCAGTTACGTCACAGCAGAATCTAACGAAGATATCTTTACTTTATGGTCACAACCAAAAGACACAGAGGAAAGATTAACAGAATTCTTTATTGAAATTTTTGTCTTTCAAATTCAATTGGGTTTTTTGTCATTTTCAACTTAATTTTTATTTCCAAAAATTAAAGCATGAAAATATTTCTTTAAAATTGAATGAATTTGTTTTGAAGTTGAGATGAAGACATTTACATTTTTTTATTCTATTTCCATAGAATTTCATCAAATTGTTTTGCGGGGTTTAATATTTTCATTATTGTCTCTTGTCTCTTGTCTCTTACGTCAATGAAGAAATAAAATATGAAATCCTCAAAATAATATGTGTGAAATAATAAAGAATAAGTTGTTGTGGTTAGTTATTAGTGATTATTCATCGGTTACTTAATTTAGCCACTGTTTATTGTTTTTTCGATTGTTTTCTTCTTCTTAGTCTTCATCTTCTTCTTACTTTATTTAAATTTCTATTATAAAATAGATTTTTATAAAGATCATCGGTCATTGACTCTCCCATATTTTTTTTTTGCTTTTTTTTTTTTTTATTTGTCTTCTATTCGTCTCTTTTTCTTCTTCTTATTTTTGTTGCTTTTGTTGTTGTTGTTGTTCTTGTTTTTTATTTATATTTTTTTTTTGTTTTCTATGGACTTTTTTTTTCCTTCTTCTTCTTAGTTTTCATTTATTCTTTTTGATTTTCTTCTATGGACAAACAATAATCATTTTATCTCATCTGACTTTTTTTTTTCTTCTTCACTTCTGCTTATTTTTCTTCTTCTTCTTTTTCTTCTTTTTTATTTAATAAACTTTGAACTTGATTATTATTATTATTATTGTAGAAGACCAAGACACACATTTTATTTATTTAGTAGTGTTGTTGTTGTTGTGGTTTTTTTTTTTGCGTTTACGTTTTTTTTTTATTTTGCCCACCAAAATAAAAATCAAAACTCAAAATCAAAACTCAAAAACAACAACAATAACAACAACAATAACAACAACAATAAACAGAAAATGCAATTTATTATAATTTATTTAAATCCGAACAGAATCTTTTATTTTTTTGTTGCTATTTTTTTTTTTTTTGTTTATTTTTTAAAAATCCAAATCAAAAAAAAATTTATTTATTTTGTGGTTCGTTTTTTTCTTTTTTTTTTGGGTTTGTTGTGTAGCGTTATTTTTTTTTTCTTTTGACATTTCTGCACAAAATATAAAGACGAAGAAGAATAAGAAGAATAAGAAGAAGAAGAAGTCACATTTGTTGTTGTTGTTTTCTTTTTTTTGATCATCCTTCAAAAAAAACAAAAAAAAAACATTTTTAGTTGAATAAAAATAAAAAATGTAAAATAATTCAAAATGAAGGCGGAAGATGAAAATTTATTGCTTAACAAAAAAATAAAACAACAACAACAACAACAACAAAAAAAGACAACAACAAATAAAATCGTAAAAATGTCTTTTCATTTATTAAATCATTTTTTTTTATTTGCATTCAATTTTCCAAGTTCAAAACAAAATGGAAAAAAAATGTTGGTAGAAAATTTAGAATTAAATTAAATAAAAATAATTCACATTAATTAAAGAAAGTACAAATGGTCAAGTGATCAATTGGCAAATATATATGCGAGTCATTAATTAAAGATTTCTTTTGTAAGAATCATTTTTAAATTTTAATAAGAAAAAAAAAAAAAACTAAAAACTTTTGTGATTACACAACCTAAACTAGAACACAATAATTCCTTAAGGGGCCTGGGTGTAATAAAAATTTATTTCATATAAAAAATAAAAAAAAAAACAGAAACAACAACAACCAACACATACACACACACACACAAATAGAGAGTCATATCGTTACGGTCCATTTTTCTTCTTTACTCTTCATTTGTTGTTTTTGTTACGTTTTGTTATTGCTGTTGTTGTTATTGTTGTTGTTGTTGTACAAAAAATTTGTTATAATTTTATGTTGGTCCACAGCAAACGTTTTTCATAAAATTATATACCATTTGAATTTTATATTATCAAATATAAAAAAAAAACTATAATAAATGTACTATAAGTGTGTAATTTGACAATTGATGGGTTTCATCACTGATTAACGTTCATTATTCTATAATACAAAAAAAAAATAAGACAAGCAAAGAGCAACAACAACAGCAACAACAACAACAGCAACAACCAAATAAAGATGAATTGTAAATTATTTCTTTTTGTATTTTCTTTTCTTTTACCATAATTCATTGGATTTCTTCCCTCTATTTTTTTTTCTTTTGTTTTGTTTTTGTTTTTATTTTTTTTTCTCTGTACGTTACAATAATCTGATAATAATTGATCTGCTATGTACCAACATGATAATACTGTTGAGATGACTCTCACTTTATAATATTATCGTTGATGAATTATTCTATACAGATACAATTTTTGTTTTCTTTAAGTTTAAGTTTAAGACTTTAAAGTTAAATAAAGACCTTCAGGTATTGAAAGTACAACAATATATAAATAAATGGAACAATAAATAAATAAATATTTAAAGTTTAAAGAAAATTATTATTATTTTATTGGATTTTCTCTTTCTTAATAATAAGTTTATAATCAGAGATCAACGAAAATTATTATTGTCTTCTTTTCTTCTTCTCTTTTTTTATTATTAAAGTCGGAGATTATGTTTGAGAATTTATTAAAATTTTCATTTTCATTTGAAGAAAATTTTCTTCTTTTGGTATTTTTTTTTTTTATATTTTTTTTATTGAGACAAAAATGTTACAAACAATAATTTGTAAAATGGTTCATTTAATCCAATCGGATGGCCATCCATAAATCAGAGTTTATGGATGACCATGAAGTCAATCAATTTTTGGTAGAGTTCCACCAAAGCACAACAATTTGGTTGTGTTATGCGATTGTGTGTGGTAACGATAAGAAATCTGGTGATGAGAAGTCAAATTTTAATCAAAAGTATGAATAAATTATATTTAAAACGTTCAAACAGACGTATGGTAAAAATTTGACGGTGTCCATTCTTATATAATTTATCATAAATAAGATTAATTCACAATTAATTTATTCACCTTAAATACCAATCAAATTATCAATTAAAATATAAGATAAAAATCAACAGAAATGACAATTATTAAAACAACAAAAAGATTTATAATTTCTCAAAAAAAAAATGAATAAAAATCTTTGATGTTCGTTTAGTGTGATTCTACCCAAGTAAATTAATTAATTAATATTCAGGTGATTTATAAAGAACTTCCTATATTATTAAACTTCAATTGTATCATCGTCCAAAATGTTGTATCCCAATTTTTCTCGTATTTTCACATGAAAGTTTTTCATAATTTTTAAATAATCGTTATATGGATACGAGAATATTTAACGTCAAGACAATCATCTTCAAAACTTGTCTCTGTTTTCTTTACTTTTATAACAACAAAAATTGTCTTCGATTAAAACTAATTTTTTTCACGATATTGTGAACATTCAACATTAATTGTCTGATGGTTTTTTTCTTTTTCTTCTTCTTCTTCTTGTATCTTGTTATTAAATGTAAAACATAAAAATTTAATATTTATAAAATGATGATGATCATCATCATTCTGTTTAATTAAAAATTATATGAATGAGAATATTAAAGATTTACTTTAAAGGATCCGCAAACACATAATTTTATCCGTGCAAAAAAAAAAAATATTAAAAATCGATTAATTGAATATTTATTTTTTTGTACTTTTAACGATTTTTATGAATAATTTTTAATGTTTCAAAAATTTTTAATTTAATTAAACGACAGAGAAAAAAAAACCGAATCCAGAATAAAGAAATTCTTTGTTGTTTTTTATTGGTGGAAAAACAAGGGAAGGTTAAAAACCTTAAACGCAAGACCAAAATTTGTACAATGTAAGGATTGATGTGGAACAGATTTTGTTTCCATAAAAAAAAATTTGGATTATTTCTATAAATAAATTAATATAAAAATTATGGTCTAATAACAAAAGATCTTTGATCATTTTTCTTATTTTTAATAACAAAATTGTTTAACATAAATTTAAGGTAATAATCTTCAATAATATCGTAATAAAATATTTCGCTCTTGTTCATCGTACAACTTCAATCGTCATCACTTTAAAATAAATATTTCTCATAATATGCTTAATTAGAATCTCATCATCCAATTTCCAAATTGGCAATTAAAGAAGAACAAAAAAATTGGAAGGGGTGTGTGGGGACTCCATCCTTTAACCAGAATAAATGAAAAACAAAAACAAAAAAAAAATAATAATAATTAAAAAGTGTAAAAATTATGTGGATAGTCTGAGATCAGAAGGTGTCATATTCATCATCGTTTGTTATGACTTTTAAATTATAAAAGTTAATATCGACCTTTTTCTCATTATGGCGAAAAATTTGTAATTAAAAATAAGACATTTTTTGTTGTTGTTGTTGTTGTTATTTGTAATTAATTCAGTGTTAATATTTTACATTTCTTTTATTTATCCTTTTAAAAAAAAAAAATATTGTAAACTTGCCGATTTAAATAAAGAAACAAAAATAATAATTAAGTCATAATTATTAGCATAATCAATTGGCGTTTTTTTTTCTTGTTGTTGTTGTTCTTGTTGTTGTTATTGTTGTTGTTGTTGTTGTTGTTGTTGTTGTTGTTGTTGTTGTTATTGTTGTCCCTCTTTTAAGATAAATGAAATGAAAAGAAACGCACAGAAAAATACAGACAGATTTTTTTTTTTTTTGTTTGTTGGTCAAAATAAAAATCGTAAATTAATTGCAACAAATTGGTTGAAACAAAGAAAATAAAAATTCTTAAATTATTGAAATTAAATTGTATAAAGTGTTTCTGTTAACAGAAATATTGTCACTTTATAATGGGAATATTTTCTCTCTCTCTGTGTGTGTGTGTATGTATGTAAATTATGATACGTTGACTGTTTAATGATGTTCAAAGTGTTGTGTCATTAACAGTAAAATTATGTATCGTACAATAAAATATAACATTTGATATTCACAAGAAAAAAAAATATATAAATAAATTCGATTAGATAAAAAAGAAAAAAAAAACGGCACGATTGTTTTTATTTTGCACGTAGAATATATAATTGTGATGACGTCAATTTTGCAATAAAAATTCATCTGATAATAATTCTTTATCGTGATTCTTATTAGTTTTTTTTTTATTAAGAAACTGTATTATCATAGACAGACAGGACAAAAAAAAAAATGAATATTAAAAGCCAGACAGTTTTCTAATGAAACCAAAAATTCCCGATCATTCTGTTTTATTTCTTTTTCTTCTTCTTCTTCTTCTTATTCATCTTCATCGTCTGACAATTAAATAATCGTTAAAATCAATTTTATTAGTTTTATTTATTAAAATTTTTAATGTCGTTTAATAATTTTAGTTCTGTTTCTTTTTTTTTTGTATATAAAATTATGCAAAATAGAAAATAACCAAAATTTGTTGAACTTGTGTACGGTTACCACTGCTTGTTATCACCCAACACCAATTCCATTTAATATTTAATTGTAATCATCAATTTTTAATCAAAAGAAAAAAAAAAGACGTCAAAGTCGTTTATTTTCTAATTTATTTAAATTGATTTTCTGTGTCCATATAATGAAAAACAAATATTTAAGTTTCAATAATAAATATAATCTATAATGAAAGACGAGAAATATTATTGTCATCATCATCATCATCATCATAATCATCATCATCATCATCATAATCGTTTAATGGGACAAAAGCTCACCTTTATTTCCATTTTTATAAAATAATCGCATTAATTGATCAAACACATAATCCTCTTGGGTCTAACTTTGATTGGCTAATACAAGTTCAAGACTCGGCATGTTAGATACAATTTCTTAGATTCCATTTTATACATGTAGATCTTGTATCTATACTTTGGCTATATTGATACCAGGAACCAGTCAGCTCGTTAAGATGCAATAAAATATAAACAAAATGTAATAATATTGTAGCAGAATAGCCCAACTCTCATTAATAGGGTTCCGGATTATCAAACCTCACCTTAATAGAAATAATGGTTTGAATTTCATTAAAATTGTAGATTCTTTGTCTTACATATGATCCTGGCAGTTGATACAAGACACGTTAATAAGCTCCACAAATAATATTCCATTTAAATTTTTAAACTTTTAATTCAAAATTTGTTGACGCATTGACTTTGAATTGCATAATTTCCTCTAACATTTATTGTGTGTAAAAAATTTTTTAATACAAATTATGTTGACTTATTTTTTTTTTTTTAGTTATGAATTTAACAAAAATCTCTAATATTTTATTATTAAAATGAAAACTGATCATTATTATATATTTTTCTTTTAACGTAGAATTTAACCCAAAATAATTTACAAATGATTTCAGAGTACAAAAAAAAAAAAAAAAAAATGGATATTTATAAATTCAGTTTTCTATTTTAATTTAAATTTCATTTCATTTGATTTTTGATTAGATATTTTTTTTTTCTCTCTCTGATTGTTATGAATTTTCTTCTTTTTCTATTTTGGTTGTAATTTCAACAAAACTTTTCTAATAAATATTTTTTTAGTTTGTTTAGTTTGTTTATTTGTTGTTGTTTTTTTTTTGGAGTTGATATTAATCTGACCCAGATTTCTTCTATTAAAATTATATCATTTTTTATTTTTTCAAATTATGAACGTTCATTTTTTAAATGAACCTTTTTTCTTCTTTCTGTTGTTGTTCCCCAAAAAAACTCATTTGCAATGAAACGTTAACCAATCGGTGAGATGAAAAAATAAATAAGCACACACGACAAATAGAATTTTGCAATCGTAAACTAACTAACAAAAAACAAAAAAAACTAGATCGACAAAAATCTGTATACGTCAATTTATTATTGTACGAGAAGATTTAATGATTATCACCATATTTTGTGTGCAACAATTGTAACAATAAATAAATAATAAATAAATAAATAATCCATTTCTGCACATTTTTTTCTTGGAAGAAGGAAAAAAAGAAGAAAAAGACAAAAGTTTCATTTAAAGAAAAATCAGTTTTGGTTACCACAAATTGTAGTGTACTTTATTTTTTTTTGTATGATTTTGGATGCGTCCTCATTCTTTCTCTTTATATTTTATATTTGATTTGATACAAGAAGATACAATATTTTATATTAAAAGGAACGTGACTATGAATATTTCTGGCACGAGTCAATATAAAATATAATACATTCGTATAACTTAGAAAATTGAACTTAATGCATGACTGAACTTTATAAAAGCTTCAACATTTTATTTTAATGTCATAATTGTAAAAAAAATAATTTTATACTTTAATATTTTTTATTATTTATTTCAGACTTCCTCATCATCAACACAGTACATAATATATCATCATCAACATTATAATCATAATCATCATCATCAACATACAACCGTATAACTTCATCATCAGAATATATAGAACTTTTCTTTTGCATAAATCTTAAAGAAAAAAGAAATTCATAATGTAAGTTTGTTTTTATTTTGTATTTTTATAAGATTTTTAATGGATTGATATTTATGACCCATGGTCCACTCACTAAATAAAAAATGTAAAACCACTCAAAATATTAAATTATAAAAATAATTCTTTCGATTTACTTCTGTTCATTTTTTTTTCTTCTGTTACTCTCCCTGTCTCTCTCCGTCACTCTTGTTATTATTGTTGTTGTTATTATTTTTATATTTAACAATTAAAATCACTTTTAATATGATTTGGAGACACGGTTTGTTGGTCATCTTCAAAGATTATAAATATAATTTTTTTTGTTATTCCTCCCATTTTTATTTCCAAACAAGAGAGAGAGAGAGAGAGAATTAAAAAAAAAAATTGAATCAAACAATGTGTCCATCAAAGTGTGAAGAAATTATCATAATCGCAATTATAATTTTTACTATAACACAAGAATAATACACACATATATAGACGGACATGTGAATTAAGCATAAACGCACATATATGTAATATGAACGTATTATATAGAATAGACTAAAGAACTTTAGATTCAAACACAAATTGGACAATATGAATTATTTATTATTGAATTATGAATTATATATTATTTATTATGTTTCTATATGAATGTAATTACAAGACCATCACTACCATATGTTTTATAATATAAATAATATAATAGTGTTAGACACATCACCATCATAAGTGTTCTGTATATTTCTATGTTCGTTCGTTCGTTGTTGTTGCTCTTGTTGTTATTATTGTAAATTGAGTTGGAAAAGAAAAAAGAAGCTTCAACATGAGAGTGTGCGGTGCGGTCAAGTAACTTTTTTAAATTATGTTCCGTTCAATTATTTATTTGCTTTTATTATAAAATAATTTTTATTATTATTAAAAAAAACAAAAAAAAAACTCTTTCCCCTCCGCATTATTATAAAATTCTCTAATGTTTGTTTTTAGAGAAAATAGAAAAAAAAAACAAAACAAACATGAAGTTGACAGACAAAAAAGTAGAAACCAAAAAATTTGCCACGGTCCTTTTTCTCTCTGCTTGTTTATTTTTTATTTAGGTTTTTTTTACTCTGAAAAAAAAAAAAAAAAAAGCAAGTAATAAATATTTTTTTTTAATCGATAGTTTCAGTTTCGGTCTGATTCAGACACTGATTATTTTATCATCATTTTTTTAACAATTTTTACAATTTTTTTTTTTTTGTACAAATTTTCTCTGTACACAAAACATTGTCACTCATTTTTTTTTTAATCATTTTTTATCTTGTTTTTATTGGTATTTAGTCCATTTCTAATTTCAATTTTCTAGTCATATAATATTGTACTGGATGTGATGTGTCAATTTATTTCTTTTACTAATTTATTAAACGTGTAAATATGTTCGGTTAACCGTGCCATTTACATCTGTAAATATTGAATGAATTTTTATTTCAATTTTTGGTTTTTTTTTTTAATTGAATTTCTAATAATCGAAACAATGTAAAAACTTGATTTTAACTGTAAAATGAAGAATAACAACATAAATAACAACATAAGAAAACTATATTATTTTATTCTTTATCCTGGACAATTAAATATCTTTCAATCATTTAATCTTTTAATTTGAAAATGTCTTGTTTTCTATTTCTCTGTCTCTCACTCACTCACTCTCTCACTCTCCTCCTAAAATGTCTAAAAAGAAAATATTTAAATATTTATTTTCTTATTTAATTCTTTTTCTTTATAAAATGATAAAACAAGAACAAGAATAGAAGAAGAAGAAATGAAGAAAACTGAAAAATTTGCAACTTTAGTTTAGAGAAAAAATAAATAAATAAAGGAAAAATAAATAAATGAAAATATTATAATTGAAATTTGTTAAGGATAATTTTCAATTAGTAATGGCATCATGTATCTACGTTTTTTTAATGCATGAAATTTCAAATCATGGTTGTTGGTGAGGAGAGGGGTGTGGTGACTGAGAATATAACAGAACAGAGAGAAATAAAAAATATTCATAAAAAAAAAAAAAATATTTTAAAATTCTATTAAATTATTTTATAGAATTTCCATTCTGTGTTGTAAATAAATACAGAGTTTCTTTACATAGAATCTTTAATAATTTAACGTTGTCATCTAATAATAATCATAATAAAATTTTTTGTTGTAGTATCTTCTCATATATCTAAATATTAAATTTGAAACGTTTACCTATAATCATAAAGTAAATAATTTGTAAGTATAAGTAAGAAGTCTATATCTTGAATATTTTCTGCATTTAATGTCCACATCGTAATTTTTTATCATTTTACAAAGAGTCAAGTTTTTATTCGGTTTATAAAGATTATTGTTGATTTAATAAAATTTGATCGTTAATTTAGTTTTTGTATTTATTATACTTGGTGTTGTCTTTAGAGAAATTTTATACTAGCAAAAAAATTGTCTCTATCTTATGAACACATTTAGAAGGAATGAAAGGATCATTCACAGTTTTTTCTTTTGATTTAGAATAATTAATTTATTTAGAATTTATAGAAATGTTGCAGAATGAATTTAAAACGTTTATAGTTTTATGAATAAATTAAACTTGATAATTGTGTAATAATTTATAATGGGCACAAGCCACCTTCTTTCCTCTCACTCCGGAATGTTTGGGTTTGAAGGAATTCCAGAAATTATTTATAATTATTTATTATTTTGTGTAGTCATTCCTTATACGTCACTGGACCATTTCAGTAGTAACAAATACTGAAGAAGATACATTTTTAAAATGATAAGAATTTGTCACTTGGTATGCACGTCTTAAGTCTCTGAAAACGTTTCGTTTATCTTAAAATAATGTGAATGGTTCTTTCCACATAGAAAAAACAGAAAATTATTATTATTAGTTAGAATTAACATTGGCATATAGAAAATGTTCACAATTTTATATTTTGTTGTTTGTTGTTTGTTCTCTCTCTTTATATCCACAGATACGATCAAAATGTTTGGCTGTTCATTTCTTTTAAAGAAAGACATTTTACGATTTTTAACGTTGATGTTTGTTTGTTTCTAGAAAAAGGAAAAAAAAAATATATATAAATAGAAAAATTCCCTACAATCAAATTGATCAAATCGTACAGAGAGACACAAGAAGTTCTATTGTCTCATATACGAAACGAAGATAAATTGAATTGGGAAAGAAAAGTGAAATAAACAAAATATCTTAATTTAATTTTAATTTTCTTTTAAAACAAAAACAAAAAATACGCCACTGTTTAATATTTTACTTTATTGAAAAAAAGAAACAAAACTAAAATAAAAAAAAAAAAAATTGTACATTCTCATGACCCATCTGACAAAAATCTATACAGGTGCGCCTTTTTCTTATCTTCTTCTTCTTCTTTTTTTATTAACCTTAAACTTTTCATATGTTTTGTTTAGCCATTTCCTCTCACCACGACATAATCTGTTTTTTTTTTCTATTAATTTTTGAATAAAAAATGAAAAACAAAAAAAACGTGAGATATGATTTATTCTTTGAGCATATAATCTTAGATGGTATGGGAATGGGGTTGTGCCCTGTGTGTGTAACATTTACCTAATATCTGTACTGTAAAATTCTAAATAATAATAATCAAAAGAAAACAATAAAGTACCGTGGGCTATTTGTATTTTTATTATTTAACTTTAATAATCGACACGATGGAACTAATTAAAAATTTAACAATCATGAATAAATTGTACATTGTTTTGTTTTTCTTTATAATTTTCTTTATAATTTTCTTTTATCTTTTTTCTAATAATCAAATCAGTAATAATAATAATAAATTGAAGAAGATAAATATTTACTGAATAGACGACGATAGACGATGGACGTTTTGTCACAAAATTCTCCTCTTATGTACATTTTGAATGGTTTGTTTCTTCTTCATTTCTTTTTTAAATAAGAAGAAGAAGAAGAATGAATAAAGATTCTTCTTCTTATTTACAGTAAAATTTAACAAAAAAAAAAAATTAATTGTTTTCAATTAAAATATTTTTCCATTTAGTGTTCTTTTAACAAGCGTGGACAATTCAAATGTATAAAAATTATTGTTCATGTAAATTCATAAAAACATTTATTATGGCCGCGTCCAATTTAACATTTTTCCTTCTTTTTCTTCTTCTTTTCTGATGTGAAAAGAATTCAGTTCGAAAATCAATAAAAAAAGAAAATATTCACAATAATAGAATTTATTTTGTATAATAGAAACTAAATAATAGTTTCTATTCTTAAGATCAGCAACCGTAAAAGGTAAAGTGATAAAGTTACAAAATATATAAATAAAGAAGTTAAAATCATTTGAAAATTTAAAACGATAAAAAAAAAAACCAAATTGGAAATCGATAGAAAACAGAAAAATTGTATATACACAACAATTTATTGTTGTTTATCTTAAAAGATCACATCGTCTTAATATTTTAAGAAAATCAATATTATGTCAATATAATAATAATAATAAAGATTTTACTTTAACTTTAAAAAAACGTTGAATGCCGCGATAAAAATTGATTTCAGTTCATGAGGTCGCCGCTTTCTTTCTTAAATTGAAAAAAAAAAAATTAAAATTACCAATAATAAAAATGAGACACGATAACCAAATTATTAAATTTTCTGTTTGCTAAAACTTATCATGAACTTATCATCAGGGATAAAATTCAGTCAATTAAAATTCAATCATTAGCAATTTTTGTGATTAATAGAAGTTAATAATGAAAATGTAATTTAATTGAAAAGAATTTCAATGAAGGTGAAATTTGTGGTAGATACAAAAATATTGTATGTGTCTTTTCTTATTTACTGTAACTTCAAATTCTTCTATTTGAATTTATAAACTTTTACGCTCTTTCAAAACGTAACAATCAACACGCAATGGTACGTCCGACCAGTTACGTCATACACGATAAATTCAACTACGGCTGAATCTAAAAAGATACAAAACAAAAAAAAAAAAGAAAGAACCAAAAACAAGGAAGATAAAACAGCGGAAAGGAAAAAAGCAAAAAATGAAAAAGACAGAAAATAAATTTCATATAAAAGGAATCTTGTTCTTGTCAATTTTTATAACAGGAGTACAAGAAAAACAAGAGTATTACTTGCGTGATAACGGATTCAATTTAATATTCCTTCATCATTTTTCTTTTTTCTTTCTCTCAACTACATTTATATACACTTTTCACATTCCACAACAATTTTTATTACTTGAATAGATGAATTAAATTTTCTGTTTTTTTTTTTTTTTTATCATCTTACTAAGATCAGAGACGGTATATTGGTTTATGACTTCACTTCTTTCCATTATAAATCAAAATTTCTTTTTCTTTAAATAAATGAATTCAAATTGTTTCCATTTATTTAAAAAAACTTATACGGATCATCTATTGGATGTGATTTGAATAAATAAAATTTATATAGAAAAAAAATAATAAGAATATAAAAGTTGTACAATTTTACTTTAATATACAAGAAAAAATATTTTATTTGTTTTTATGTTGTTGTTGTTGTTGTTCTTGTTGGAATATTTTTTTAAAGAAATCAAAAAAAAAAAAAGTTCATCATTTTATCGTTTATCTTCTTCTTCTTCTTCTTCTTATTTTTCTTCTTCTTCTTCTGTTACTTATTTTTCTCTATCGAAGTTGTGATTGTGATGTCGTTTCTTTTTTTCTATTTAAATTTTTTTTATTTGCAATTAGGTACTTTTGATCAAGATTTATTGAGTGGATTTATTTTTTTTTTGTGTTTTGTTTTTAGCATTTTTTTGGAAAAAAAAGAAAAAAAAAAGAGAAAAGACACAAAAAAAAAAAAATATCGAAAGAAAAAAAAGTTCAATAAATCGCGCGAATTTTTAATTATATGCAAAAAAAAAAAAATGTCTTGTTGTTGTTGTTTTTTTCTTGATAAAATAAATTAAAAAAAAAAATGTTAAATATTTTTTGATTGGTGCGTTTTTATAACGGATTTTTTGTGGACAAAAAAAAAAGAAGAATTTAAATGGAAAATCCTATCGAACAACTGAAGAACCGTTCACAATATGAACATTTAGTAGAAGATAATTTTATTCGTCATCTTTAGATTTTTCTTTTGCGCAACCTCAATTTTTTTTAAACCAAATAATTAAATATGCTCACCAAGGACTGTATTACTGTATTACTACTGTAATGCCGGTTTGAACATAAATTCCCCGAGGGAATGGAAAAATCTAAGAAAAAAAACTTACCTACAGGCCAATTGTTTGTGAAACCCAAGTAATTATCGAATTTAAATTATAAATTAAATTTAAACATAAATCATATTTTTTTAAGTTGTTAATATTATCGTTAATAGGTTTCATAACTCAATACTTCATTTCTTATAAATAAAAGACAAGCGTAAATTATCCTATAATTCATTTTATTCCATCCATTTAAAAAAAAAAACTGTGAACGCACCTTTAATAAACGGACCGACTAAAACCGTGGACCTTTATACGTTATGTTAATTATATTCGATTCAATGATGTTACCTATCTTTGAATTATTACCTAATTAATATTATTTTTTTTTTTTTGTGAATTAATTTGCATCTATAATAGAAGATAGTAAATCATCAATAGTGAAAAACAATAAAAAATATCAGAAACACGCTGTAATAAAATAATAAACAGAACACGGATAATAGAGAATTAAAAGGGGAAGTGGAAAAATAATGCAAACTCTGCAATTATATTAAATGACTTCATTAGAACTTCTTAATTAGTAAAGTGTGTTTGTATACATTTTTATATATTATTTATAGAATTTGCAATAAGGAAATAAAACGGGTGTACTTTAGTTAGCCAATCAAAGACTTTGTATGTTATAAAATAATAATAATAATAATTCACAAAAGCACTTCACTAATTTTATTTTCTTACTTTTTTTTTTTGCTTTTCATTATTTTATTTATTTATAATCCCCCTTAACTAATTGATTATCATGTAATAACATGATTTATTTAGAGCAAACCATTCATAAATCTTTATACAATATCATCAAATTGTATAACGTAAAATAATAAAAAGATCCATTTCATCTCATTAAATAATTTCATGATTTCAAATAAGAAATTCTTTAATCATTTGATTATATTTTCTGCATGTAAAAGAAAAATATTTTTGTTTTTTTTTTGTTTTATTATTTTTTATGGTAAAAGGAAGTTGTAAGTCTGAAGTTCGTCTAATTGAGAGTTTTTTTTTTCTTTCATTCGTGCGTACGTAGATTTTACAAATTATCTGTTGAGTTCAGTTTAGATGTCAGGTGATGTTGAGAGAAAATGCAAATTATTTATTTCGTACACAATCTTTTTGTTTGTTTGTTGGTTGGTCTTTTTTTTTTTTTTAATTTCTACAAATCTTCTAGAATGCAAATATTGAACTTAACAACTTTCAACAAAAAAAAAAGTGTTGAAAACTTTTCATTTTTTTCTCTTGTCATAAATAAATAAATCTGTTAAATTTTTTTTTCTTCTCTAAATAAAATTAAATTTTAATGGATACAATATTTTTATTCTATGATTTCTAAGAAAATCCAGATAACATAAATCAAGAAAATTAAAACATTTCAGTGATTGTAAATCAGGAATTACAGAATAAATTAGGACCAAAAATATAAATAATTTACTGTAAGTGGCAAGTGGTAATCAAGGTTAATTACAAATCAAATAAATTTACACATACATAATAAATTAGAAAATTATAAATTATATTTATTTTATGTACAAATTTTTACAACTAAATTTCTCAACAATTGTCTTATAAATCTTAATCGTTCTTCATAGTTAATAAATAATAATAATAAAGCACAAAACATCCTTATACATTTAGTTTAGACTTGTAAATTAAAAATAAAAGATGAAACAAAAACAAAAAAAAATTATAAGAGATTATTTCGTTAACAAAACTAATTACTAAAAAACAACAACAACAACAACAACAAAAGTAAGTAAAGAAAAAATTACTAAAAGACAAAGAATAAGAATATTCTTTAAAGTTTAATATTGTTGCTTTTAGTTTTCATCTTATTAAGATTGATTATTCTAAAATTATTTACAAACAAGAAAAAGTACATAAGTACACCACACACACACACACACACACACATGTAACGTAAACACAAATTATCTTAATATTTGATTAGCGGTTGAAGAATATAAATTATGTTCTATCTATTCGTCTTTTCTTATTTTTGTGTCTTTCAGTACTTCTTCAATCAACTCAGTTAACATTCACGTTTTACAACAAAAGAATAAATTATGAAATATATTTGTACTATTTGTTTTTTTTTCTTCTTCTTCTTTTTTTTGCAATAAATAAAAATTTTCAGTCTAATTACATTTAATCTTTCATTATTATGTTATTCAATTAATAATTTTTAAATTATGTTAATTATAATAAAATAAAAGAAAATGAACAATAAGAACGCACGAGTAAATTCAATTTTTTTCTATTTAACTTCAAAGGCAAATAAAAGGCAATGATCTTTAAAGTGTTTTGTATATTTGAATCTTTTATACAATTTTTTTTTTACCATAATTAAATTTTATACAAAATTATTATTAATTAGTTCATTAATAATTCGGGGTTTCTTTAAATTAAACAAAAAAGAAAATGTTAAATGAAAAAATTAAATACAATTTATCCTTCAGGTGTGATTTTATTTCATTTCAACTTTTTTCGATTTATTAAAAAATTTAAATAAAAACCAAAACAAAAAAAAAGTACGTTTCTGTTATCCGTGTTTTTTTTTCTTCTGATTCTTATGGTACCCTGCTAAAATTAGAACATCAGTTCTAACACTGATTTCTTATTTTGCAATACCAGAAAAAGTTTAAAGATTAAAATGAAATAGAAAATTTACGCCATTTGGTTGACATTTAAAAGTTTCATACAATTGATTATTGAAAGATTATTAAATTAGGTGATTTGATTTTTGTCACGAGCAAAAAATAAAAAAAAATTAGTGAAAAAAGAAACATCTGGACTTGAGCAAAAACATTGTACTGAAATAAGACATTCAGAATGGAATGCAAATATATTTATTTATATTAATACCCCAGTGTTTTTGACTTGAGCTAATTCTTTTCTTTTGTTTTGTTTTGTTTTTTTTTTTTGGTAAACGTAATTTGGTTCGATCTGTAATTTAATTTCTTTATTAATTTTTTACGTTTATTAATAAAGAAAAGAAGCAACGCATATTTATTTATTTATTTATATTTTTTAAACAATAAACAATAACGTAACGGATTTCCAATTTTTTTCTTCTTCTGTTTTTTTTTTTTTGTTTCTTTATTTTGAACAAAATTTGAACAAAAAATAAAAAAACAAAACAAAAAAACACAACAACAACCAACCAACCAACAAACAAACAAACAAACAAAAATATAGAAATTCTGTTATAATGCAATAATATTTTGTGGTCTGTTCTTCTTTTTTTTTTTGTATTTTTAGGTGGAATACCGTAAACTGTTTTTTTTTTCTTCTTTTTTTGGGAAGAAATTAAATGAAATCATTAATTAATATGTTTCTTATTCTTGTTGTTATTGTTGTTGTTGTTGTTGTTGTTATTGTTGTTGGTGTTTATTGTTGTTGTTGTTCATCTTTAGAATAATATTTATTAAGTGTAATGTGTTGTAATAGGAAATGAACAGTTGTTTAATTTTTCTTCTGGTGGTTTTATGTTTATATAGATTTTAAGAAAACCAAAAAGAAAGGAATAATTAAAAGATGTAAAGTAAGTCATAGTGAAATTTTAACGTTATGACAAAAAGACATAAGCTTGTGATATTTTTGTTGAATTGTAAATTCATTTGTGATTATTTAACACAAAAATTTATTCAATACAAATTTGAATAAAAGGATTTCCTCAAATTTTTTTTTTATTTTAATTTATAATCTTTGTTGAACAATCTTTTCGTCTTTACGAATAACAAATATTTTTGGAGGAAAAAAAAAACAAAACTGAATTAATTTTTAACGCTGCGATGACCAATGGTGAAATACTTAAAAATTTCATAAGCTTCTTTTTTTATTTGCAAAATAAAATCAAATAAACAAAATTTAAAACTCCTCCTACGTCGTTTATTTTTATTTTTAAAGCAAAAAAAAAAAAAACAAATAAAAAGATGAAATAATCAACTGACTGAAAGTAATTCACCCACTACTTATATTCTATACCCACCCACTAAGAATATTTTTGGTCGGTCAAATCTTAATTTTTCAATTCTTTTCAATAGAGTGAAGTGAAAAATGTAAACAAAAATAATTTTTGGTTATTCTTGTTGAAAATTAATGAACTAATGATTATTTATTTTAATGTTGAACAAAGTTGATTTTCTTATTATTTACCTTAATTACCAAATAATGTACCTGCAGATGTTTTATAATTCATACACATGTATGAAGAGAATAAATTATAAACCAATACAAACATAAAAATAAAATAAAACTTTTTAGTTTTTATCGCGCGTTCACGCGGTAATTTAGCGCCATATGGTTTAGTCGTTTTAATTCTGTTTTCCCTGAATTTTTTGTTTTTGTTTTTTTGTTTTTTTTTTTTTATACTCGTTGGAAGTTACTACTGTGCCGCTTGTATTAATTTTAATACACCTATAGAAAAGTTGAATAACCTTTTTTTTTTTTTTTAATCATAAATCACAGAAAAAAAAACTTTAATTTTTAATTTACCAGAAAAATTGGGGAAAAAAATGGAAACAAAAAAAAAATACACCACACAGTTCATGGTTTAATTATGATTATGACGTTAAAAATTTATACTTTCTGAATAATTTGTTTATTCCTCTCTCTCTCTCTCTCACACTCTCTCAGGAACAATAAAAATTTTTAGAAGATTTTTTTGATTGGAATTTAAATTGGTTTTTTTTTTTTGTTTAATTTTTGTTATTCGTTTATTAAAGTTTTAAAATAAAATAGTCTACTAATATACGAATTGCTCTAAATACACAATAATGATAGTTTATGGGCCTGTTTCTATGATATTTATTTATTTAGATAATAATTAAGAATAAACTCATATTGCCCATAACATCCAAAAAAATGTATCGCATCATTTCATTTCAATCCAATTTAATAAGTCAATGGACCAAATTATTTAATCAACAAAAAAATAATTAAACATGATTATCTATATTTATTTCTCATCATAAAGAGAGAGGAACAACACACATATTGTGTTTAAAGACCGTAAATGCATTGGAAAAAATATTTTCTGTTTCGTATAATGAAAATTTTTAAATCGAAAAAAAATTCTGTAAGATTGAGAATCACGCGGAAATTTTTTTTTTTTATTTTAGTTAGATAGAAATAATTTAAAATTAATATGAGAAGTTAGAGAAAAAATTAAATTTAATAGATTTTTTTTTTTAGTTTATTTTCTACAATTTTCTATAATTGAGTTTCTTAATGGGATGTGAACGTATGCAATTATTCTATTAATTTATCCGATTTGTAATGATTTAAATATTGTTTTTTAGTTTTTTTTTTTTTAAGTACAATAATTAGATAATTGAAAATATTCCTAGAATATTATACAAATTATATTTATTATGATGTTTTACACGCCTTAAGTTTATACAAATGAACAGAATATTATTGAAAATAATTGCACGGATAATCGATTAAATTAAATGAAATGAGTTTGTGTGTTTTTTTTTTTGGACTAAAAAAATTGTCTGTGTCCAGTCCCAGTCGATCACGACATGCAGATGCTTTTTTTTTTCTTTTAATAAAATTGAAATGTAGAAGCATTTAAGATAATCAAAAACATCAATATGTATATTTAATCTGTCTCCAATCTATTGATATGTCTATAAAATGATTTATTACAATTTAACCGCCCCCCCCCCCCCCCCACATCGAATTAATGATGTGAATCATAAAATCAAGAGAAAATAAAAAAAAATCCTACTAAATAAAGCGGCAAAGTTTTCTTAATAAAAAAATTCTAATGTTTTTGTAGGAGGTTACCTTTACCTATTCTTCTAATCATAATAAAATATAATAAATTATTAACTTATAAAATCATATGAACAGAATAATATGCACAATTTTACAATAAAACACATCATTATTTTATTTTTTTATCCATCTTTACCTTTGATCATCTTAACATACATAACTTCCTGGTACTTTTTTCTTTTTTACTTTATACGATTCTATGATATTTTATTACTTACCTATCGGTATATTTATTTAATACACTAAAGTATAAATGATTTTTGTACAATTTTATAATAAACACAGTTTAAAGTTGAAACAGGTTTAAAAAAAATGTAAATGTTAAAGAAACCAAAAAAGAAAAAACAAAAAAAAATTGAAGACGTTATCCCTGTTATGTTTTATGAACTCCTTTCGAAATATTTTAAACAAAAAAAATTCCTCTGATGATGATGACTTGATTTCAGAATAAAATAATAAGAAGAAAAAAAAATATTGTAATGGACAAAGTAATGGACAATTTACATGTTTGCTATTTTGATGACAACGATTCAATGTTTTTAAGATGAAACGGATTGAGAAGAAATATTTTTGTTGTTGTGGTTGTTGTGTTTTTTTTTTTAAGAAAAAACAAAACAAAAACGACAATAAATAAGAAATTATGTTAGAGATTCAAGCACTTCTTCATTTGTTTGTTTATTTATTCTTCGTTTGAATTTATAAAATATCTCAATTTGTAATCTTTAAATTTTTGATTTTATCTTTTAAACATTTTCTAATAAAAGACAAACAAAAAAAAAAATTGTCAACGTCTTTAAGAAACGGCAATCAATTTTAAGAATATTTCCATTTATAAGAAGAAACAAACAAAAAAAAAAACGGTTTCTAAAGTATTTTGTGATTTAGTGCCAAAAGGATAAAATTCTTAAGTTCGTTGCATTCTATGAACTTTTATCGTTTCAATGCCAAATATTTTTTTGTAAGATTTAAAATTAAAAGATTTACATTCGGCAGACAAAGAAATCTTTTACACACAATTAGTGGTGATGCTTCTAAATTTTAATTTCGACATTTTTTTCTTCCCGCCAACATAATTTAAAATTTTTCCTTTCTAATCTTTAAGTGTATTTTTTTAAATCCCTTTTGTTGGAACTTAAAATAAAATCAAACAAATAAAAAAAAAAAAAAAATGCGGAAAAATCTTTTTTTGTCTTAAAGATTAAAAATCAAGTGCAAACTTCTTAACTATAATTTTTTTTTTTTATGTATTTTAAAGAAAATATGAACGTCTTCATAAAAAACGTTTATATTCTCAACAGGTCGTTTAACAAAAAAAATAATGATGAAACCACATCCTACTTCAAAATCAAAAAATTTCAGTAGCTAATTTTGTTGTCCAAACACATAACTAATAGACATAAATTATTTATAAGAAGTACATTGACACGTTAATTTTATTTGATTATTCAATTACATACTTAATAATATTATTGATATAAGAGTGTGACTTTTTTTGGTTGAAGTTGAATCCTCAACTCCTCAAATGAATGAATAGATTTTTTTTTTTCTTTTCTTTAAACTTTTTGTTTTTTTTTTCTTTTACTTATAAAAATTCTTTAAAACAATTTAACTCAAATGTACGATCTGTGTGCTTTTTATATTTTTTTGTTTCTGTTAAAAAACAAAAAAAAAAAATTGTTTTTAATGAAAATTGATCGAATAATTTTCCGCCCACGAAAATTATGTTGCTTGTCTTCATCTAGAATATAATTTATTTTCTAGAATTTTTAGTTTATTTTTCAACTTGAAAAAATAAAATGTAAAGCTGAACTTTTGAACAAAAATTTTTTCCAAGTGTATGAAAATAATTATCCAGTTTATCCAACAGTTCAGTTAGTTATTTTTTAGTTTGTTGTTGTTGTTGTTGTTGTTGTTATTGTTGTTGTTATTGTATTTTATAAAAATAAAACTCTAAGTAAAATGGTATAATTTATCATTAGACACTTATACTGCTATTAATCATTTTGTATCATATGAGTTTACACAGGAATATAAACCAGGAACAGGATAATATATAATTGCAATAAAATTATTTGATTTGTTGTTGTTTCTTTTTTTTTTTTTTATGTTTTTTCTTTGCGCTTAGAGTTACATTAGAAGTCTTAGGAGTTACATTAGAAGTCTTAATGCCAATCCCTTTTCTTTTTTGTAGTTCTTTAATGAAGAACTTAAAATAAATTTTCTCTATATATGCGGGAAAAAAACAAAAAGAAGTTCAACTTAAATTCTATTTGTTGTGTGGTCTTTTTCATTTACTATTCAATTTTTTACGACTATGTAATTATTTCAACTTTAGATGAATGAACGGATGAATTGAAAAAAAAAAAAATAAGAGGTGATACTCCCATATTTTCTTTTAGTTTTATTTTATATTTGATTGATTTTGTATTTCTTGTAATTTTTCTTTTTTTACTGTTTTTCTTTACTTTGCTCCCCCATTGTTAAAAATAAATATATAAACCCCCCCCCCCCCCATGAGAAATAAAATATTACCTTTTTTATGATGTGATAAAATAAAGACATATCACAAAGATTTTGTGACAATAATTGTATATTTTATAAAACAAATGTATTGAACACAAGATGAATACAAATTAAAAATATTCTTTTGTTTTATAAAGATTTTCTTTTTTCTTTTTTTTTTTTTGATTATAAAAAATTTCGTTTTATTATGAAGTGAGACGATAAGGAAAAATATCTGATATATAATCACCATAAATGTAATAGTTGATTTACAGTTAACAAAAAAATAACAACAACAAGCAACAGCAGCAGCAGTAACAATAATAATAATAATAACAGCAATAGCAACAAGAGCAATACCAACCAACAAGACACATATTAAACCAGTAATCTTAATGATTAAGAAAAACAAGTCTAAAAAATCATGTACTCACACACACACACACACACATATGTACTCACATATAGATTTTCTAAAGGGGGTTAACAATATAGATGAGGAAGGGGGAAAGGAACAATTTTTATATCATCAAAATGGATACTTTGAAAATACATTTTTTTTTTGTTGTTAAATTCAAACAAACAAAAAAAAAACAAAACAAATAAGAAGGAGAGAGAGAGAGAGAGAGAGAGAGAGAGAGAAGAATTTTCTTCTATTTTATTTATTTATTATTTTTTTTTTTCACTAAGATGCGAACTTGAAAATCAGGTAAAACAGGATCATAGATTATTTTTCGATTGACTTGTGTATATCGATATTAAATGCGTTTTATATTTACTTTATATTTTCTTCTTCTTCTTCTTCTTCTTCTTATTCTTCTTTTTCTTCTTCTTCCTTCACAATATTTGTTTGTTTGTTTGTTTGTTTGTTTGTTTGCTTTCTTTTCTTACCTGCAAATCGATAGATTTTATTTTTGTTATAGAAGTTAAAAGTATAAAATAAAGAATAAAATTTTGAAATCTGTTACAAAATTGATAAAAGAAAAAAAAAAGGAAGAATTTTAAATAAAACGAAGTACAAATTAATTATTGTAGGTTTTTTAATTGAAGTTTAGTAAACAGCCTAACACTATTAGAGGGTCAATGTCTTCGTTCTTTTGTATCTTTGTTTTCTATTTTTTTTTTGTACAAAACTGAATAATAATTTTCTTTTCACAATATTGAAAAATTATTAATGGATTATAATTTTTTTTTTTTAGTGTGAATTGTCACCTTTTGACCTCCTTTTTTTTTCTTTCTACTTTATTCATTTTAATTCTTAGATAAATTTCTGTTAAATTAATAAAATCGCCCGGTACCATTCTATAGAGTTTTGTAATTTTAAATATTTAATCAATCCTTTCATGTTTCATTTCATTTCATTTCATTTTTATTTTTATTTTTCATTCATTGGCAAATGATGACCAACTTTAGTTGAATATTTTTAGTTTTTTTTTTTAGTTTGATTTTTTTCCTTCATCTAAATTGCATCGGAATTTTGTATTTTGCATCTTTCTTATTTTTGTTTTTTCCTCTTTCGCTCCTTTTTTTTCTCTTTTCTTTCGTTCAAACAATAACAACAACAACAACCACAACAACAGAATCAACGAATAAACATGAATTTTATGTTTATTGTGATAATGTTGACATTTTTTTTATGTTCAAGCAATTTAATTATGTGTCCAAAATACAATTAATTTTGGTAGTTTAAAGATTTTGTTGTTGTTATTGTTGTTGTTGTTGTTGTTGTTGTTTTTTGTCACAATAACAATTTGTCGTTGTTATCGTTGGTGATGAACATAAATTCTTATTTTATTTACATTATTTTCGGGTTGTTATTATTATTTGTTGTTGTTGTTTTTTGTACTTTTTGTGTAAATTCTTCCTTCGATTTTTTTTGCCTTTTTTTCTTTTATTCATTGGAATTATGAAATTTTACTAAAATTGTGCAAATTATACTAATTGACGTGGTCCTCATCAGTTTTAATTGATTTAAAAATAAAGTGTAGAAAATATTGTGAAGATTTTTATGATAATTTGTTCAATGATTCAAAAATATCAAATATAAAATGACAATATTGTGTAAATTATATAAAAATAAGGTCGGATTTCATGTACACTGTTGTTGTTGTTGTTACTGTTACTGTTATACATCCATACGGAAGATGTGGAGACGCGCATTAAAAAAAACAACAACAACAACAACATAATAATATTTATAAATTTTGCGTTTTTTATACAAAAACATAAAAAAAACCAACAAAAAGATGAAACATTACAAATGACCGTATTTGACATTTATAACAACAACAACAAAATTTAAAAAGTAACAACAAATAATAATAATCGACATTAATTCCATAGCATGAATAATCGATTATATTTTTTTTCTCTATTTTTGTCGTTATTTAATCTACAATTTTGTTGATGCGAAAAAAAAAAAAACAACAAATCAACACATCAACTATCGACAAAATCATTCTATCTCTTTCTATTGATCTTTTTTCATATATATAAAATAAATAAAATTATAAAAATAATGGATTAGATTTTTTTTATACCAAAATAACGGATAAATGTTTTCTTCTTCTTCTTCTTCATCCTCATATGTGTGTTTTGTTTGTTTGTGTGTGGTTGTGTGTGATTGTGATGTGCGAATATATTTTTCAAAATTAATCAAAATTAAATACGCATTTTTTTTGTATTTTTGTTCTTTTGTTGATTTTTCTATTTCCTTTTCAGAAAATCATCAAATTTATTTCCTCTTTGGTAACAATTTCTTTTTATTTTTTTTGTTTCAAAAAAAAAACTTTTAAAACTTAAGAAAAATATATAATCGGAGGAATTGACGTTTTGTTTTTGTTTTTGTTTTGTTTTTTTTTTGACAAATAAAAGAACAACAACAAACAAATCTCATACTAAAATGTTACAATATAATTTTCGGTTGAATTGACCGACAAATCACAGAGACAACAAAAATTACATTAACAATAACTACAACAACAACAACAACAATATTAACAACAACAACAGTAACAAATAACAAAAGTATTAATTTAAAGTGACGTTTTCAAACTGAGTTGTTAATTGAAAGCAATCAAAAGTCACGATTTTTAGATAGATGCACAAGAGAAGAAGAAGAACACAAAAAAATAAAAAAATATGGAACGACGAATGGATTTAAGAACAAATAAAAAAAAACTTATGGAAGCTCTTTAGAGAGAAAAAAAGAAAGAAAGAAAAAAAAGAGAGAAAGAAAGAAAAGGTTCAATTACTTAATTCAAAGAAGCCACACGCATGGTATTTTTTTTTTTTTTTTAATACAAAAGATTACAAAGATTTAAGTTTTAAAAATTTAACCAATTAATTTAAGGCGCGTGCCAAAATTTTTTCTTTCTTTCTTTCTTCTTTGTTTTTGTTTTTGTTTTTATTGTACAAACGTTTTTTCTTCTTTCTCTTTTTGGAATTTTTTTTTTTATTGTCTTAATATTGCGGCGTGTTATAGATGAGAGAAGTTTAAAAAAAAAAAAACAAAAACAAAAAAACCACAAAAACAAAAGAAGTGACTTAAAGCGGTGAGCTGCTTTTTTTTGTTGTTTTGTTTTTGCCTTTCTTGATAAAATCCAAATACCGAGATTTTATATTTCACTTCTTCTTCTTTTTCTTCTTCTTCTTCTTCTTCTAGAATCGAATTGTTGTTAATATAAATAATAAAATTGTTGTTACATTGTCTTGTTGTTGGGAAAACATTCAGAAAGAAAAGATAACAATTTAAAGATTGACCGTTTTGTGCATTGTGTGTGTGTGTGTGTAATTGCGTGTATCAGTGGCGTAGACCGGAACTTCATCATAATTATTATGTCGATTGATTCGAATTTTCAATAATTCAATTTAAATCAAATGAACATTTCTATTGAAAAGCTTTTACTGGGCCACAATAACTATAAAAAGCTAAACGTAATCATCCCTTACACAAATGTTTCTGTTTGCAACATGGACGTGTTTCCATTGTAACTAAATAAATCTCATGCTCAAGACAAAGAATTGGGACATGGAATTTTCCGTCTTTTTATTTTTCCTTAAAACGGGTAACTTTTGTTGGAAAATTCCATTTGGATATTTAAAAATAAGATTTTTCGAAAGGAGTTTTTGGTCATTTTTAATTTCAATTTTTCTTCAAATATAAAAGAAAAACCCCTTCCCCTGTATCTACGCCCATGGTGTGCATACCTCAATAATATTCAGAGTAACACATAAATTCCATATAAAAAACATTTACCTACGTTTTTTTTTTAGTGTGTCTGTCTAAGCTTCGATTTTATTTTGTTCAAGATCAAAACAATAGTTTAGGCGATAATTGCATTTTGTGTCAGGGTTTTACAACAATTTTTTATTTTTCTCTTAAATATCTAAGTTTTTCTTATGTCTCGATTATAAACTTTTATTATTTGTATTTATTTATTTTGTTTGTCAAATTATTTCTAAATAATTCACTAAACTTAGTCCTTTCATTGATCTCAATAAGTAAAATAAGTCTTAGAAAAAATTTCTGGTCTATCATCGGAAAGTTTTAGAAAGTATTCCATCTCAATCTAAGACTTATTATAATTATTGAGATTGTTCTTAGTTGTCTTAGTTTGCCTTTAATTAAAAAGATGTCATTAAGTAAAATTGTTCTAGAACCCCGATTTATTGGAAAATAGACAAATATATAAATACAGATTTTATCGTGTTTACTTCTGGTTAATAAACAGTAACCGTAACAGGTGACATTCTTAAATAATTCTAAGCATAATTTTCTTCTAAAGATTTTTATTTTTTAAAACAAGTTTTCACAAAAGAATAATAAAAATAAAGAAAAAGACGAACAAGAAGAAGAAAAAAGGTTGGTTTGTATAAAGGTAAAAAAAAAAAAAGAAAAAAATTGTTGTCCGTAATAATCCAATAAAATGTACAATAATTTTATATTTTAGAATTAAAAGTAGAAGGAATTTATTGGTAAATCTTTTTTTTTTTTTAAAATAAAAAAATAATCTTCCTTTTTTTTATTGTTTTAGAATAAAAAATATAAAAAACAAATGTAGAACTGGAATTTATTAAATATACAAACAAAAATTAAATAAATTATAACGATCAAAAGTAGTTTACAATAAAACAGGAAATGGGAGTTTCATTAAAATTATAGGAAAATATAATGAAAATTTTTTTTTCAAATAGATAAAAATATAATCACGTTTCTTGTATCCTATAACATTCTCAAATGTTTAATCATTTTTCGAAATTCTTCTAATTAAAATAATTAAGGAAGGAAAGTGTAAAAAATGGGAAAGAAAGAAAGAAAAATGAAAGCTTCTAAATTCCAAAACTGAAATTTAAAAGGATTTTTATAATGATCAAAAGATTATTTGCAACAAATTTTTATATCCGTTTATTATATTTTTTTATTTTGCAACAAAAAAATATAACAAACAAATAAGAAAATGGTCCATTTTAAAAAAATTCTTACATATAAATCTAATAGATTAAAAAATTTTCCATAAACATAAAAATAAAATTTAATGTTTGTGGATAAAAATAAAATCTTATAAGAATAAAATAAAAAATGAATAATAGATTTTTAAGTTATTTATATAAATATGTTAGTTAAGAATATTTACAAGAAAACAAATAAAAAAGATTAGTTTGTCTCTAAGAAACATGTTTGTGCTTTCGTTCAGTTTTAAAACAAAAAGTAAAAAGTTGTCATAAATAGATTTTTTTTTATCGTTCATCAATTAATTTATTTATCGGATATAAAAAATTTTTTCTTTCTAAATGTAGACAATTTTTTTTTATTCTTATAACTATAAATATATTTAATATTGATTATTAAGAGTTCACCAGAGACTCTGCCACCGGTTTTCATTTGTATGTATGTGAAAATCTATCTATAATGAAGATATGATTTTCTTATTTATTGTCTCCAATTTATTCTTATAAAATCTCTAAAGCGTTTTTATTTTTATATTCTGTTTTTCTATTTTTTGTGTATTGATAATATGAGACAGTAGCTGGGAAGTTTAGTTTTTCTTTTTTTTTTTATTGCCAATGGAATTGAAAAGTTGTCTTCAAAGACATGATTATAAAGGTAAAAGTCAAGTTTAGAATCTCTATTTATTACATTGAAGCGCAAAAAAAAAACGGGGGAAAAATATAGTTGATACATTGAATGAATATTATGGAATTAGGACGAAGGCCCCCCACTCCCCTCCAGAGATGAACTTAAATTATAGTCGGTTACATATTCTAACTAAAACTTCAGTTCACGGAAATAATGAAAATTCCTAAAATTCTATAAAATCAAAAAATTAATTGTAATATTATTAATTAAAATTTAGAATCTTATCTATAAGAATACATTGTTCTTATTATTTACTCTTTGTATATAAATACATAATAATATAAAATAATAAAAAAAAGTCCGCTACTTTATTTTATATATAAAACACAGCTTGTGTCGTCTCTAACAAATCTTCTTTTGAATATCGGAGAATATTTTACAATAAAAATATAATATAAAAACAAGTTTTAATAAATTTATGGTAACAATGATAAAGTTGCAACTTTTTTGTTTTTATAGCAGCAAAATACATACACACACACACACATACACACATAGTTGATCGTAAAATATTTATAAGAAAAAGAGAAAAATGTTGATATAAACACATTTTATATGTAAAGAAAGAAAACTTCTTGTTTTTGATTAAAAGAAAACTAATAAAATATTATTTTGTAAATAAAAATATAAAAATATAAGGATCACACACACACACACACACAGAGAATGAATATAAACAATATATAACAAGTAACTAACAGTTAGTAAGTGCTGAGTTTATTATAATTGCTTTAGATTTTTTATATTTAAACCAAAAAAAAAAAAAACAATTTAAATATATTGGTATCGTGGGTTGAGATCATTAAATCAGTAGCATTTTGTCAGCATAAACTTAAAAAATAAATCAACCTTAAAGAAATCTGAAAGTAATTTTTTATGGTACATACAACTAATAATAAAACGATCTGTAAGAGTTGAATATAAATAAATTATTATATTGAACTAGAAATATATATTGAATACTTCCTTATAGTTTTAAAGATAATTTTAATCATCTTTTTTTCTAACCTACAACACTTTTACAAATATAATCGATCATCAATAATAAATCAATTTGCATTTATATGAATTTTTTTTAAAATTTTTTTAACCATAAAATGATTTCTCATAAAGATTACACAAAGTAATACACAAACATAATAATTCAAGAAAAGAAAAAAACACAATTCTCTACAACAACAATTGCAACAATAACAATAACAACAACAACAACAATAACAACAACAACAAAATATGTATAATTCTCTAAGCAACATCAAAGATCTCTATTCATCAATACCCGGTATTAAAAGAAATTTGAACTTATAATCTTATGTCTGACTGTGTGTGTGTGTGCACTTGTATAGGGTACATCCAAATCAGTTAAAGTATATATGACAAGACAAGATGATTTATTTGATTTTTTGGAAAATAATAAAACACAAAAAAAAACAACTTAAAGTTACACGATATTGTGAAAAAGAAATTCTTAACGAAAACAACTTAAAAAAAAATAATAAAATAGTAAAAAGTAGAAAGATCACACATCAAATTACAAATAAAATGAATATGAATAAATAAGATAGAGATATCATATGTCAGTCACCAATCAATATTGACAGATCCATAAATGATCGACAAAAAACAAAAAAAAAATTTCAAATGACAAAAAGAAAGAAAAGATAAAAAAAAATTATATGGAATTTACAAGTAACAAAAAAATAAAAACGCTTCCTCATTAACATAAGTAACGTGTATTTACTACTTAATGAACAACAGAACAGATCAAAAAAAAAAAGTATAAACAAACGACTAAATAATTATAATTTAAATGTAAATGACATTTACCTTCTTCATTTTTTTTTTTTTGTTTAAATTGAATTTTGACTTTTGTTTTTTGGTTTCATTAAAATTAAAAAAAAATTTACGTAAGTTTTGAGTGTTTGAACGAAAAGTGAACATTAAGTTTCACTATAAACTTTTCTTGATGATCGGCATACGTTCTTAATGAAATATCTACAAATATACAAACACAACAGCTTTTCTATATAATCTGTTCTTTAATATTAATTTAACGATGATCTATTAAGTAAAACAATTTCAAACTTACGCACATAAAATAACAACAACAAAAATTAAGAAGCTAAAATACAGAAATAACTAACAACTTTTGTTTTTCCTTCTTTTTTCTTATTCTTTGTATCCGCACTTTTTTTTTTGTTTTTGTTATTGTTTTTTATTATGCAGAGGAAACTTTACAAAAACAAAACATTAACAAAACCAAAAGAGTCAAAATAGATACAGACTAATTACGCATAAATACACCAACGTGGATACATATTAATCTTTTTATCTGTTCGTCTGATGCACATTTATTGTATAATAATTCATTTGTGTTATTGTGGTTTTTTTTTGTGTGAAAGGAAAAATTAAGTTAATTTACTGTATAAGAAAAATGGTGAAGAAAGGAAGAATCTTTAACTATACAAAAACCAGAAAATGAAAACACAAAACAAAAAATAACGTTAAAGGAAAAATATAAACTAACTAACTAAATATAAATAACTAACATGTCCATTTAGCTGTTAAAATATGATCAGAAGAAATCATCATCTTATTTGTCGGTGTATGGTTTTTTTTTGGTTTTTATTTTCAATAAAAATAATAATAATGATTATTGTGTGTAATTTTTTTTTTTTACTTCTTTTCTTTAAAATAAACCGCAAACTATTGTTGTTGTTGTTGTTGTTATTTTTTATCTGTTCTCTTTCTTTAACCAAAAGCACACATAAAATATCCTTTTCGTCATTCAATATTCAATAATATCTGCGCTTACTTTAAAAAAAAAAAAAAAAAAAGAGACACTGGTAGCAGTCAGTGCAAAGGTTAAATTAATCTTCATAAATAAATTACATCTTCTGTTTTTCTGCGTGTGTGTATTTGTGTGGGTGTATGTGTGTGTGTATGTATGTATGTAATATTATTTAATTTGCATTAAATTATTAAATAAAGTGGTTTGTAAGATTATTTTTATAATCGACACACAAACACAGATACAGACACAGAAGCAGACACACACACACACACACACACATAAAAGGTTGTGAACATTTTGTTTTTTTTTAAATATTTTCTTGAACTTTTTATTGTTAAAACTTTTACAATATTTTTTTTGTGTTAATTTGAACTTATAATCGGATTAAGAGAATTTTTTTTTGTCTTGTCGCAAAATTTAGGTACAAAACAGAAAAATACAAAAAGTGAATATAAAATATTTCAATAATTTAATTTTGTCTGTCATCGCCAATTTTTCATGCAATATTTATTTTTTTTTTCTTAAAATAAAACTTCGAGTCAAATATGTGTCTTCACTTTAGTGTTTAAGAACTTAATTAAACGGTAAAATATTAAATAAAAAGATTAACAATTGAAAAGGAATTCTGTTAATAAAAATCTATTTAAAGAATAAAAGAAAAGAAAAAATTAATCAACGTCAGTCACAATAGAAAGAAAATAAAGATAAAACAAATCGACGCCTACCAATGAACTTGTATAATTTTCATAATCCCTTTTGGCAAATTTAATTTTTATCTCTTTAAATTTATTGTTATTTATTTCTTATATTTTTTGCAAATCCTTTTGAATAGAAAAACAAAAAAATTGGTTACAGTAAAAGATTGTAACCGTTAAAATCAACTGATTTCAATTAAATAAATTAATGTTTCCTAAGAGCTGGCAATGCGCCGAATCGAATTAAAATGCATGTACAGATGCTAGGTTGTTCAGAACCCACCTCAAAAATAGTAGGTCTCCTAGTTACTAATAACCTTAATCGTTGATGTACTAGGTTAATAAAAAATTGAAATACAATACAACAAATAAATTAAGAATAAATTAAGAATAATTGTACGATGACACTTTTATTATATATTTGAAACAATTGCGTTGGTTTTCTTTTTCACTATAACTTGTTGATGATGACTTTTTTTTGTTAACGATATTCTACGTTTTTTCTGTCATTCCTTTTTTTTTTTTCTGTCATCATAAAACGTTATGCAGTGAAATAAAATTCTAATAAAAGTTCGGATTAGAAAAATTTCTTATATAAATTGTACAACAACAAATAGAACAACTTTATATAAAACTGTGATTATTGATACGGATGTAATACACCTTAAGATTATAAAAGATTGTTTCTATGATGTTCTAATTGTCTTCTTTCTTTATTTTCTATTTTTGTATTTTTCTCTCTTTCATTTTAAAATTAAGTGAAGATAAAAAAAAAAAGGAAGTTGAATCTAGATTCATCTACTTTGATTTTTTTATTAATAATAATTTCTTCATATTCTCTAAAATATTGTGTTATGTAACGTACATTGAATTGTCCAAATAGATTTTTATCAAAATAAAAAATTCTTATAGAATATTTTTTTTTAATAATTCACAACATTAAGGCAACAGATGTGAAGATTTCAAGATGTGAAGATTTATTAGAGAGAGAAAGAGAGAGAGAGAGATAAAACCTAATGACGGATTCAATGAAATTATGATGATTATTTTTATTTTATTCTAAAATCGTAATTTTTCTTTTTTTAGGTTCAGTTTTGTCTTATCACAAATTTTCAATCTTTTTAAATTAAAGAAAACAAAACACAAAAAAAAAAAAGAATGTGTAAGAATATAAAAAAAAAACGGGATATAAAATAATTCTGTATGTTGTTGTTGTTGTTGTTGTTGTTGTTATAAAAAAAAAAGTAATCATAATAAATAAAAAAATGTATGAATTTATAAGCTAATTAGATCTGATAAAATTCTTTTATTTGATAAAAAGTTTTCAATAGAATTATTTCATGCAATTTTATTCAATAGAAAATACAAAAAAAATTTTATAAATCTAATAAATTATTTCAGTTTTTCTTATTACATTATACGAATGTATATTCTATTGTCAGTTTAATAAAAGATGGATTGACCATATAAGGATTACCAAATTATTTCTATCTTGTGTTTATTTATTGTCTGATATTGTCTGATAGAGTTTGATCGTGTAAATTTATATATAAGATTTCATGTTAGACCTCTGTCTGTCTTCTGTCTTCAGATGACACAGTGTGTGGTAGGTCAATTACCCAATACAAAAAAAAAATTTTTTGTATATTTTATTTTAAACAGAAATCTTTTTTTGATCTTCCTGTTTCACATCAATATTTTTTTTTTTTTTTTTTTAATTCTCTTTAATGATAATTATAGTAAATTTTTATTTTTAAATATAAAATCAAATGATCAATGATCATCAAATGAAATTTATCTTATTAAAAATCATCTTACCGCATCTCTAAATATGTTACAGTTTTTGATCAAAAATCGATTATTTTTATTGGAAAAAAAAAATAAAGACAAAACGATAAAAATAAAAACGGACGAAAAAATATTAAAGAGCGGGGTTTTTCGGGGAGGTGAAGGGGTAATTTTTTTGATCTTTCTTTTTCATAATTATAATAAAGAAAATAAAGTGATAAAACACATAAAATTTATTATTATTGTTATTGGTCTGGACAGCAATCTTCATCTTCATCTTCATCTTTTGGTATTTTTTTTTTTTTGTATTTCAACAATATTGTTGCGTACGACCATTAAATTGAACGTCTAAATAATTTTCATATTTATCCATATAAGATAATTTTCTTCTCTCTTTTTTATAATCAAATGTAAAAATGATGAAACCCAGATGATGATGATGAAGAAGAAGAAGAAGAAGTGAAAAGAGAAGAGAACACCAAAATAAGGGGAGAGTTCAGAAATATAAAAAAATTAAATTTTTTAACTCATTTAATATGAATATTTTTTCGATTATTTTTTATTTTTATAATATAATTATTATGTTTAAGAATCACTTTAAACATTACATTGTTTATGTTACTTAACATCAGCAAAGAATAAATATGTACATTGACTTGTATATAGTTTTTGCTTATATATTTGTAAAAAATTTTTACAAATAACAACAACAGCAACAAACACAACAAGAAAAGGGTAACAAAAATATTTTTAATGTAATTTGTATTTATGAAAAATAAAGTAGAAGAAGAAGAAGAAGAGGAAGTGCAAATTTCCCAACAGTACACACATCGTAATACAAAATATTCTCAATCAAATCATTTTAATTTTATTCTCGTTAAAATCCAATTTAATCAATAAATTCAGTTACATAAAATTTAACCAAAAAAATTAAAGGGGGGCTATCAATTTTTATGACTTAAAGATCGTTAATAAAAAAGTGTATCTTGTTGTTGTTTGTTTGTTCTTTTCTTCTTTAAGAAAAAAAAAAAACAACAACAACAGAAGAAAGAAACATAATTGGTACGGTGTTAAAAGTGCCTCCAATTTTTTTTGTCCCCCCCATTCCTGGGATGTGTTTCTTGTTTGTTAAGAAAAACGAGAAGAAATCTGTTCTCTCGTGATGATTGGTTAAAAATCTATTAAATCAAATGTTGGAATTAATTTTTTAGTGTTTTAGAGTTTTGTGTATTTTTTTCATTGGAGAAGAAAAACTAATAAAAATATTTTGATACAAATGTTGTCTTTTATTATGTGACTTTTATCACCTGTTTTTTTTTTTATTTGATTTTTATTTTGTTGATTTAGCAATATAATTAATATTGTTGATGTGATAATATTGTGATGTTATAGACAAAATAAAAAATGTATTTATTTAAATGTAAGACGTCATCATAAGATTAAAACGCATGTTAGAGTCAATTCCAATTTAACTACACGCTAAAAACAAAAAGTTACTGATTCCACTACTACAAAATATCGAACTTTTCTAATGTGTTATCGGCTTATAACTAATATACATCAGACTCTAATTTAATATACTGAACCTGGACCTATTAAATTTTAGCACATAAGGAGTTAAAAAGAAAACAAAATAAATTCCCCCGTTAATCCGAACAAATAATTTCTATTTCATAAAGAAAAATGAAAAATATTGAAAAGAAATGAAAAAAAAACAAAAGATATAGAAGTAAATTTCCTTCGTTACTATGAACAATGAAATATTTCTATTGAACATCAAAAAAAAAAATTTATTACGTTCAGACAGAAGGTAAATTCAAGGTACACTCATTTACATTTGTTGGTTCAGATTAAAAATAGAAAAAAAAAATGAATTAAAAAAAAAAAAAACCAAATCATTAAAAATCTGATATTCTTTCTATATAACGTTAATATAATTAATTACATGTACTAATAGTAACACATATTTAATATGATTACTATAATCTTACAGTAAAATACAAAATATTTTATGTATATTTCCAATTTTCATTCATTCATTCAATCAATCAACAATCAAAATGATTCTATAATTATATATTTAAAACGTCAATATAAATATTAGATGGTGATACCCATAAAAGTTTAAACAATTAAATATATTTGTGAGTTGATATAACAACTCATCTGTATCATTAGATCACATATCATTATCTAATTTCTATAAAAAACATAAAAAAAAAAAGAAACTCTCCATTCAATTAATCATAAAATATCTTTCTTATTTATTTATTCGTCTTAAATTATTGATCAACAAAAATATCGTTTCATTATTTTTTTTTCTTTTTCTTTTCTATTTACAGAAGTACAACAACAGTAACAGTAAGAAACACCATTAGACAGTACTGTGAAGATAGACCAGCAATAAGTAAATGTAAAATAAAGGACCATTAGACCATTACTGAGACATTCGATTGATAAAAAGAAATAAACTACAAAACAATAAAAATGTTTCTATTTGAGGATGAAAAAAGTTAAAAAACAAAATAAAAATTTAAAAAAAAAAAAAAACAAAACGTAGAAAAACCTCCAAAATTTTTTTAGAAAATAAAAAAAAAACGGGGGGTGGTTTGTAAAAAAAAATGACAGAACCAATACATAAAAAATTATTATATTGGATATTTATTGTAATATTAATAATATTAATTGTAAATAATAAAAAACAATTAATATGTGATGCAGCACCATCAACATCATCAACAAATAATAATGTTTTACGTCAAGTGGCACCGAAAAAAATTACAAATTCTGATACAAGAACACAAGTCACAACAAAATTAACACAAATTGGAAATTTAACAAGATCTCATGGTGGTGATATTTTTTTTGTTTATGGTAAATATAAAAATAAACAACAACTAACAACTAACAACTAACAACAAACAACAACAGCAACAACAACCAAAAACTGAAATCTTAATTATTCTTAGTTTAACAACAACAACAACAACAAACAGACTGAGAATAACAACAACAAAAGAAACGTTTTCGCCTTTTTTTTTTTTTTTGGTTAATTTTTAGCCGTTTTTTTTTAAATTTTATTTCTGTTTTCTTTTTTTTTATTCTTGTTGTTGTTCCTGTTGTTGTTGTTGTCGTTGTTGTTGTTTTTTGTTTTTTTGTTTTTTGCTTCTTTTTTTTTGTTGTTTGTTGATTATCCTTCAATAATATAAATTTTAATTAAAATGATTTTGATCTTGACATTAACTGGGTGAGTCTTTAAACACAATTAAAGAGTGAAAGAAAAAAACAAAAACAGAAAACAGAAAATATTTCTTTGTATAAAATTTTAATTTGTGTGTAAAAAAAAAAAATTTCTTACACCAAAGTGTGAAATTAATTTGTTCTTAATTATATTTATTTATAAGAAAGTAAAGAAAGAAAGAAAAAACAGTTTTCCTTTTCAATTCATTAATTGAACATTATAACATTTTAAAACTTTTTTTTTCAGATTCACCAAAATGTGATACTGATACGTGTGTCGGTCTTTCAAGTGGTACAGCTGATATTCTTGAAAATGGTAATTTAACAATTTTTTTATTCTTCTTCTTCTTCATCATCTTCTTCTTATAATTTTATGTCTTTATAGATTTCTTCTTTTTCCTCAACGTTATTCCTTCTTTTTTTTCTCTCCTTATTTTCTTTTTACTGATTTTATCTTGAGAAGAAAAAAAATTAAAAATTATAAAAAAAAAAAAATTCTTATTATTATTCAACAGGATCAATTTCAAAACAAAAATTTAAATCAACTGATGATAATTGTAAATGTCAATGTCTGTCACATTTAACAGCGTACAGGGAAGATTTAGGAATATGTGTTGATGATATTCATGGTAAGTTTTTTATTTCTTATATACAGAAAAAAAATATATTAACAGTAATTGAGTTGTACATAAATTTTTTTTTGGGTTTCTTTTTGTTTGTTTGTTGTCTTGTTTATTTTTTATAAACTTCAACTTAACTTAACTTAAGCTTAAGCTTAAGTCAAATGAATAAATTCAACTGTAAAGATGATTTTAAAACTTCATACATTTATCATTAATCAAAATCTAAATTATTCTTTATTTTTTGCTTTTCATATAAATTTTCATGTAATTAATTTGATTTCAAGTTAAATATTTATTATTTATGTCTAAAGTTAAAAAAATAAAAAGATAAAGTTGTAAAAATATGTAAATCCAAATGTAATTTACAAACTTTTGTTTCTTTTCTTTTTCCTTCTTACCAAAAAATAAAATCAGTTTAATTAAAGAAAACAAATGTAATTTTTATTGTGTGTGTGTGTACGTTCGGTAGCAAAAACTTTTCATTTATTATTCATTTTTTTTTTTTTAAAAAAAGAAAACTTAACAACATAATAACTGCATAAAAGTGATTTCTGTATGTCCATAAAAGATAAAAGTTTTCTTCTTTCTTTCTTTCTTATTTTTTTTCTTTTGACTTATAAACGGTTTAGTTCAATTTAGTGATTGACGAAAAAAGAAGAAAAAAAAAATACAAATGATGAAGATTTTCTTCTATTTGGTTGTAACCGCCGCATGTACCATTATAATGTAAATTTGTAAATGATTAATTTATGTTTATACATTTTTATGGTTATTAGTTAACTAAATGTTAATGGTAATATAATAGAGAATTATATATTATTGGTATTTAAGTTTTAATCAATAGTGAAATGTAGTCATATATTCATGTTTCATTTAACATGTTTATTATTCGATTGTTATTATTATTTAGTCAAGGTTCTATTCTATAAATGAAAAATTAACCGTGTCGGCCAGTAAAGGATATTCAACAATTTTTAGAATTATTTTATTCTTTATTATCAAAACGTTTAAAAAAAAAAGTCTGCATTCAACACGTCGAGTCGAGAGTTGCTATTCAATATACCGCCAAAAAAAATAAATATCAATCAATTGTTAAGGAACCACAATTAACTCTTTGAGCAATTATTGCTTTTGACCACTTTTAATTTTTATAGAAAAAAAAAAACACAAACATCAAATATTGGTGAGAGAAGTCATGGGAATAAAACTAATTATACTTTTGTAATAAGATCTTTCCTAAAAAAACAACAACAACAAAAAAAAAAACAAAGAATTCAAAACGTTATTTATGAAGAAAAGGAAAAAAAAAGTTGACTTAAAGAAAGAAAAATAAAAATAGCTTGAAGTGGCATAAAATATTGAATGTGTTAAAATAATCATACAAACTAATATCATAAAACATTCGTGCATTCTAAATGTTTTTACTTATATACATAATAAAAATCATATAATTAAATACAATAATCACCGATCAATAATTTTATGCATATATAAAAAAAAAATTATATGGAACAAAAAAATTTGTTATATATTTTTCTATTAAAAATGTTCAGATCAGAGATGAACATCTATACCGGAACATATATAAATTTTTTAATTGTGAAATTTTAACAATATATAAATACAATTTAAACAATTTGTTGTTGTCTCTGTTTATGTAGAATTCTACTGATTATTCTATTGAGTTAAATTTCGACTGTAATCGAATCTTAGAATATCGTACATGAATGATAATAGTCGTTCAAGATCATGGTCATTCGCATTATACTTTGTTGTTAATTTCTATACATTTTTTCTTCTTCCTATACCATTTTTTTTTTTTTTTGTAATTTAATAATTACAAATTATTATTAAAGAAAAAAAGTTAAAAGAACAGCAACAAGACACACAGTTTGCATATCTATATAATTAAGTAAGGTACATAAGATGATATATAAGAATATTATAAGTCAATGTAGAAATTAAATTAAATATAATAATTTTTATATAGTGGATGTGAGTAGACGTACGTACGTTCTAGTGGCGACCTTCCTTTGAATCACAGCTGCATTCATTTATTTATTATACAGAAACTTACATATATCTGTATACACCTGAGAGAGACCTGAAACTCTAAATTACACCATTTTTTCTTACATACATACATTATAATCAAGTCTAGTTTGTACCTTCATTTTTATAATGCATTTTTTTTTTTGTTATTATTATTAATAATTTCCTTTATGATAATGAACCTTTACACACATACTGATGCACACTTGTACCATAATAGATTTTATTTACATTTGCATAGTCTACTATAATATATGATGTGATGATGTTCATTTAACTAACATTATATTCTTATCACATAAAATTCAAATGAAAAAAAAAATTATTATAAAAAATACAGTGTTGTGCAATGTTCCATGACGGGCACCGTACCCTATACAGAATTGTAGTTGAACACCAAGAAGTCTGTTGTAAATTGTAATCGTCTTTAGTACACATATGAAATATAATGACCCTTATCTATGTGAATTTCTTATAAATATCAACTTTGCAGCTCTGATAAATTCTAATCAATATTTTCTATTTTTTTTCTTTCTATTTTTCTTCACAAGTAAACTTTATTTTGTATATTACAAAGAAGAAAAAAAAAGAAGAAATATTACAAATGAATTATTTCAAATGCATTAGCACGCGCTTTTATTATATATTGGTATATTCATCTCTATATATCAGCATAATAATTTATTATAAATATTTATAGTTACCCTTTAGGGTAATTATTATTATTTACTTGCATTTACTTATATTAACTTCTATGTATAAAAAGAAAAGAAAAAAAAAATTGATAAAGAAAGAACAACAACAACAATAACAACTAAAAGCAAGTTTTTGTTTCTATCGTTTATTTTTTTTCTGTTCTTTTCAAACTGAACAAAAAGTAAAGAAAAAACAAAAAAACTTGTTATATCGATACAAATTTTATATATTTTATAAAATATAAATAAAAAAAATTAAGTGCGAATGAACTTAAATAAAAAATTATAAATAGTTTTCTCATGTTCACATAATTTTTGTTTTAAATTAAAAAAATTAAAACATACGAATGAAGTTCAGAAATAAACAAGAAAAAGGGATTTTCTATTCGACAGGAAATTACATTTTTTGTTCATATGGAAAAATCGTATTAAATTCATTTTAAAAACAAGAAATTATTGATTAATGTTTACCGCAATAATATTATTGTACTCAGCACTATATACTACAACTCTAATGCAAAAGTTTATCAACCGGTGTTTATATTATTTTAAGTGACACTTGGTTAAGATGTGACCAACACGATAAGTTAACTTATAATATGTTGGAAAATTTTGTAGAATAGAAAGAATAATTTATAAATGGTTATGACAAAAAATCCCAGACATTAATAAATATTTGATGTGATTAATTTTTATTTATTTGTTGTTGTTGTTGTGAGTGTGTGACGTGAACCTGTAAAGGTTTATTAGTTTGATTAGAAACATTTCTTATAAGATTTATATTTTTTTTTTATAAATAACAAATATTAATATAAAATGAACAGCTATTTAAATTCTTTAAATGAATTGACATTTATGCAGAAATTACGAAAAATAGACAAAAAAAAAACAACAACAAAAAAATGTTGTGGAAGCGATTTAAAAATAAGAATAAAATTATAAGAATTTTGTGTTTTGATCGCGGTTGTTCTTCTTCTTATTTTTTTTTTTTTTCCAAAAGAAATTATTCGTTATGACTCTGAAATATTTCCTTATAACTTTTTTTTTTTTTTGGTTGTTCGTCAATAACGTCAATCTTCGTTTACATTTCTATATATATATGAAGAAGAAAATTAAACATTTCAACCGGTAACCGATCAATATCACAGCATCAACATATTATCATAAATTGTAATTTTATTTAAATAATTTATGTTTTTTATTTTTTGACACAGAAATCTAATAAAATATTGTAATTTAAATTGAAGAATCAATATAGAAATAAATTCAACAGATTTTAGGTATAGTTTGTAAATTGTACACACACACACACATATTTTCTGTTTAGAATAATAAAGAAAGAAAAAAATTCACCAAAGGCCTTAAGTCAATTGTCTGAACTTTTATTCTAAGTTTTAAATGATATAAATAAAGACAGTTTACTGTACACGGGGGGATTATTTCTAATATCTATATGAAAAAGACGAACAAAATGAGAGAAGAATGAAGAATGAAGAAGATGGTTATACATTTATACATATATAAATTTTGGTAACGGTAAAGCACGTTCTTCAAGAAAATAATAAAAATAAATAGACAAATCAAAATGAATTATCATTTGAAGTAACACTTCATATGTACCACCAGTACCAGTACAAGTAATACAATTTTTATATTTGCAAAAACTTATAAGTTTGCATGTTTTCTCTCTATTAAAAGAAACAAAAAAAAACATTAAAATCACAACAAAAACAATGAAAAATAACGAAGAAGAAGAAGAAGAATAAGATGGAAAATAACAAAACAATAATAAATAAAAATAAAATTAAATTGTTAATTGAACAATTCTCTTGAAGGCTCAGTTTAGTTGAGTTTTATGTATGCGTGGGTACAAATAGAATAATTCAGTAATGATGACTGTCGTGAAATTAAAAATTATTTATTTTAATTTCTTATTTTTTAACTGATTGGCCGATTAACAAATCACACGGTTAAAAGTATAAATTATTGAAAATACTTTTGTACATTTGGTCTAACTATATCCATCGAGTGAAAATTGGTACGAAAATGAGAGAAATTTTTTTCTTTTCTTATAAAATAAAATGAAAATACGGTAACGTGTGTTAACCTATTTCAACAAATTTACACCTACGAGGGCAAAGTGATAAGTCCGTGATAAATGAAAGAAGTCTATTTTTTTTGTTTTATCTAAAATCATTGCCCCATTACAACAAATTTGTCCTTATGTCGTTTCTCTTAATTTTATTATTTATTTTATTGTGCAATTAGTTTAAGAATTCTTTTCTGTTTTGCCTAAATTAAAGCACAATAATGAGCAACACTGCCTAAGAAGAAATAAAGTAAATATTTTTAAGTAAAAGTAAAACGATTTGTGTGATTTGTATTTTTTTTATTAACGATAATATTTATTTTGCACATGATTAAAATTGATTGAATTCCAAGCGAAAAAATCTTTATGGGAAAAGTAAAAGAAACAACAAGAATTGAACAATTTTAAGATGACGACCAAAAAAAAAATGTAATCAAAAGAGATTTTCATTTTCTTTATGTGGAAATTTCTTTAATAGGAAAGTTGATTATTTGTTTATTTATAGAAAAATAAAACAAAAACTTGTAATCACTTTCTAATTATTTATTTATTTCTTTAGTTTTTCTTCAATTGCGACAATTTACAAATATCACAACAACAACAACTCTATAATCTTAGAAATCACAAGTGAATCAATAATTTTCTCTTTATCGTTTTTTGACAGAAAAAGAAAAAGAAGAAAAACAAGAGTTAATGACGCGTGTTTTTAATGAATATTTGTGTCTTGTGTCTTATTTTTTTTTTTTCTTTATTTTTTCTATAGAAAACTAAATCCGATACACTTGACTGAAGATGACGATTTATCAAGAAATAAGAAATTCCTTTTTATAAACATAAAGATATTTTTTAGTAACGGATACTTAATTTTTTATTCCTTACAACATATTTTCTGATCTGCTGATCGTATAATGCAACAACAATTTGATTAAAAATTCTTATAAAATTTCCTCTGATTAATTTTTTTTTTATTTTTCCAACACAAGAACACCGGGAAAAATTAAAATAAAAATATTTAAACAAAAAAAAACACAAAACAAAACAAGTTTCTTCATTTAATATTTTGATTTGACAAATTCAAATAATTAATCTTAAGATATGAGGTAAAGAACAAATCATTGGGAATATATAAATAGGAAATAACGTCAAATCTCATACGCAAAAAATAAATAAACTTAATAAACTAAAAACAAAAAAAAAACGGTATTTTAAATCTATGGTTTTGACCATTTCCTGAATACAAGACTAAAAAGAAGATGAAGACGAAGATGAAGAAGAAAACAAAACGGAAAATATAAAAATACTGATAAGTTGTCACGTCACAAATTATCTCACGTTTTTTTTTTTAAGAAGAATCACATTTTTGATGGTTTCATAATGGATTTTATTATTTGATAAATTAATCGTCTGTTTATTACCGATAATTTATTGAGGTTGCTAAATTATGAATTGTTCAGATTCAAAACTAAAAAATTCATAATTAAAAAAAAAAAATCTATAAACCACAAAAGAACAAGAATCAGTTACATCAACTTTTAACTCAACAAATATATGTGAATGTCATAAAAGTCATCGCACAAAACTGAAAATAAAACCAAATATTTAAGAATGCTTTAAAAATATGCAAGATGCACTCGATAAGATGATAGAGTATATCAAAATCACAGGCATAATTAACAAATTATGTAACCTATAATAAAAAAACTCAACAAATTTATAATGAAATTAAATAACAACAAAAAAATATTATTCAATTTTTTCTCTTTAATTTTCTATAATTAAACGTTTAATGAGCAAAAAAAATGAATTTTATACAAACATCTTATTGCACATCAACATTCATTATTCAATCAATTTCAAAGCACACAAATTTTCCACACATTAAAAATTCTATTTGCTACTTTTTATTTTTCTTTGCTTTGTTTAAAAATTTGTGAATAATTTCCATTTGTAATAAATTTCTTTTTACCCATTTGGATATTCTATAGATTTGTGTAATTTCATTTCATTTCTTAGACATCATAAAGTCCATAAAGGTCATCAAATAGTTGATTTTATTACAAGACTAAAAGAATATTCAACTTTTTTTTTTAGTTTTAAAAAAGAAAAAGAAAATTGTTGTTGTTTTTATTTTTCCTGTTTTTTTCTGATTTTAATTCTGGTTTTGTATTAAAACTTTTTTTTTTCAAAAAAAGTTTAGCGTGAGATAAAATCACTTACAATTCCCCTTTATTAATTAATTGTTTAATGATTATTAGTTAGGTTTTTTTTTATTCGATTTTATTTCATTCAATTGTAAATGACAAGATGAAATAAATTTGTTCATTATGTGAAATTAATTTTTAATGTTTTATTAGAACAACAACAACAAAAATAAATAGTAAATAATTAATTTATAAGAATTTTAATTAATTAATTTCAATTAATGATGGGCATCAGTTAAAATCACTTTATGATTTTATATTTTAATGTGAATGAATCAAAAAAAAAAAAACAAAAAACAAAAACAAATATAAAACGATAAAATAAATTTACGATGACATTTTTTTTTATGATTTCAATAAATTAAATTGTTTTGTTCATTTTTTTTATTTGATTTTTCTTATTTTTTTTTATTCGTTTTATTCTTTTCGGTGTTTCAAAAGATATTATTATTGGTAAATTTCTAACAATCAATAAATCGATAAACTTTTAATCTTTACAGAATTTTATTGTTAAAATTTTGAACACAAAACTGTGATACGCAGAATTTATTTGAAATTTGTAGAATTCATGAATTTTATGGATGATAATGAAATTCTTTCAATCATTACCAAATATTAATCTTTCAATATAGAATGTTCGTCGTTCGTCTTTTGTCTTTCAGTAAAGTGAATCTAATTTAATCTTTAATTAATAAGAGAAAATATTGATAAACAATGACTTATGTCATTAATCTTAATGTAATTTTCATTCAAAGATTAACGTCAATTGTGACGAACAATAAAATGTTCGGCATCGGAACTAAATACAAGAACGAAACATAAATTAAAATTACAATTTTCTATTGACTAAAATTACCGATAACAAAATTATAAAAAAAAAACTGTATGATTTTTTTATCGACAATACGGAAAAAATAAGAAGAAGAAAAAAATTACATTAAACAGGAAAGAAAAAATTACATTTCCTTTTTTATCTTGCTGTTAATGTTATTGTTGTTGTTTGTTAGTTAGTTAGTTAGGTTATGTTTTTTATTCATATTTAATGTGTGGAACGCGTGCATATAATTGAAGTCGATTATCTTGATTGATTATATAGGTAAAAAGAAGAAGAAGAAGAAGACAATATAAGATGAATAAAGTATAAAAGAAGAAGATGAATGTTGTATACAACATTTTATTTATATAAATATAATTTAACTTGTTATTTGAAACATATGATTATAATGTAAACTATATATAAAAGTAAAATATCTTACACACTATTTATTAGGTAACTACAGTGTTAGATTATTAGAAAAAGAGAGTTCAGTTAGAGTGTTAGAAAGAGAGATATCTACTTTATCTATATTTGAATTAATTGTATGGATAATAAATAACAATAACAGAATTGTTCATCTTCCCCCCCTTTTCCGCCGTGTATACCATCCGACTGGTCAACGATACCTACTGTTTTTTAGGTGGGCTCTGAACCACCTTATGCATCTTCATTCATTTTCTTTATTTTTCTTAATCATTATTAAATGTTTTTTCTTTGACATATCTTTCTGTTGTTAATAAAAGAGGATTTTAAACAGAAATGAAATTTTGCATTAAAAAAAATAATAAGAAGAAGACTAAAATCGTTGATCTTGAAGAGTTAAGAGTTAAGTTACATTGTAATTTCAAGAATTTATCCAATAGAAATTTATTAGAATGTCAATGAAATCTTTTACGATAACATTGAATGATTAATTTTAGAGTAATCTAAATGAATCTTTAAATAAAATCAAATAATCTTTAAATATGAAGAGACAATAAATAAAAGTTAAGATAAACAGATAATTTTCCATACATTAAAATGTAATTTGTTTGAAATTTCTACTAAACAACATAAATTAAAAGTTTAAGTTCAATGTGTGATTATAAATAACATTTTGATTCTGGTTCTGATTAACAAAAAAACACAGTTAATGAAGTTGTTTCTGATATTTTTTTTATATGAAAATTAATTAAGAAAGAAAAGAAGAAAAACCGTACAAATGTTATATTGCTGTAAATTAGTTACGTACTAGGATGAATATTAACCGTTTCTATTCCTGGTTGGTACAACCAAAAACAAATCATCATCATCATCATCATCATCATCACAAACTGTTATTATTTTTGTTGTTATTAAAATGCAAAGTGACTTTTCACTTTGACACAAAAAAAAAATAGAAGAGTTTAAGCAGAAAAATAATAAGAAAAGATAAAAGAAAATATGTAAAACGATTAAAAGAAAAAAGAAACATATTCCTGTTTTGTATTTTGTTATTTTGTTATTTTCTTGTTTTTGTTTTTCTTTTCTTTTCAATCGAAGTATAAATGCGGAAGATTTTGTTTGTGTTAACTGACTTGAGAGAAAATGCAAGAAAAAAAAAGAAAAAAATCTTTTAAAATCTATTTTCTGCGTGTCTTTTAAAACAAAAAAAAAAATAAAGAAACACAAAACACACGACGGGATATGTGCATTTTATTATCACAATGAATAAATTGTAAAAGAAAAAATTTGAAATTTCTTCTTTCGTTTTTCTCTATTTTTCTTCTATTTATTTTTTTTTTCAAAAACAAATTTTTTTTATCTTTAATCGAATAGAAAATTTCACGACGAAAATAAATAAATATAATATAATTGCTTTCATCTTAATATTGTATGTGTGTGTGTATGCTATCAGTATGAGTGTGTAACTTTGTGTAGAACAAAATAAGTTTGCCTTGATCCAACGAAAGAAAAGAAATTAAATTTTGTCCATAACAAATCCTCCCATATTTTTTTCTATCGCATACAGTTCCCATAGATTTTCAAAGTCCAATCGCACTTGTTTGGTACATAAGAAAATTACTCCTCTTCATCTTTTCTTTTCTTCTTCTTGTCTATTTTATTGTTGTTGTTATTTTGTTGTTGTTTTGTTGTTGTGGTTTGTTGCTTGTGAATAAATGTTTCTGTACCAAACAAAAATATCAGCCAACCGAAAGAAAGAAAAGAAAAATAAAGTTAATGTCTATTTGCGGACGTCAATAAGTCAGAAGGTAATTAAAATTTATAATATTTAGTTAGGGTCGTCGTCATTCGTGGCTATAATACAACAACAACAAAAATGTACAAAAATAAACTAACAGAAACAACCGGCGAGATAGTTTATAGACAAAAGGTGTCGGTTGTTGCACCTCAACAGAGTTCGGTGGCGTTTTTTTTTTTTATTTGTTCACAAAAAAAAAAAACAAATAATAACAAAACAAAAATAAAATTTTCATTTCATAGAATTAAAATAAATTATTATAATTTTCATCAATTGTTTTCCTTTGGTTGAATGCGTTTGACTTTACTCAACTTTTGTCCCCCCCCGTCTCTTACTCTGTTTTCTGTGATGTTTTTTTTTTATCAGAATTTTTGTAATTTTCATAACAAACAAACGACAACAACAAAATAAGGAAAGAAAAAAAAGAATAAAATGTGTTTAGCCCCCCTCATGATTAAATTAACAAAATTAAAAAGTGAAGAGAGATCAACGTCACTTAACATTTTTAATGCGCTAAATTCTGGAACAAAAAACAAATTACAAAAAATATTTATCTGCATTTTATAATTAAATTATAAGATTTTTTTTTTCTCCCCACAAAAAAAAAAACACAACAAAATTTATTCATTATTTAGAATAGAATTACGAAGTAGCAGAAAAATAAAAACCTTAAATATATTTATAAGACATTCGACATCTGTTCATCAGTGAAAAGTGTTGAATGTACAATTTATTAAATTTTATTTAATTCAAAGTAAAAAAAAGAAATAATAAAAAAAAAAAGCACACAATTCAATTCTTGTACAAAAGATTACACAAACAACACCATCTGTCAGAGAGTTTGTTGACGGCTTCTTTTTAACGTGGTTTAATTTTTTATTTATTTTTTCTGTTTGATTTTTGTTATTCAATTTTTTTATTTAACTTCATTGTCATCGTCCGAGTCAATTTTTTTTTCTTTTTTTTCGTTCCGTTTCAATTTTTTTCTTTTCTTTTTCTGACTCTTTAACAAAAAAAATACACGTACGTGTATATCTTCAATTGAATTGTTAGTTATTTTTATTTATTTATTAAGAAGAGATTAAACAAATTCTTATAAATACATTTTGAGTGCTTATGGTCAATATTTACCGGAGGATATAAATCAAACAAAACGCGCGATCGTGTTTTTGTATATATTTTTTTAAACTCATTCTGTTGTATATGTGCGAAACGTTCTAAGAGAAGTTTAAATGTGAATTATATATATTTTTCTTTTAGTTTATTATGTTAAGACTTAAGTCGGTCGCTCACGATTTGAAATTTAAAGGTTTGTACACAAAAAAAAAATGATAAAGTAAATCACAGAAAAAAACAAAACACGGATAAACGAATATTCTTCACCAAAAAAAAAAAGTTACTTTGATGTTGATCATTTCTAGTCAGAAAGATAACTTTACAAATTTTTCTACTACGATAAAATGTTAAAGTTAGAGGAACAATATATTGAGTTCAAACAGAAATTTATTACAAATCGGACGGTACATGGTACAGTAACTTAACAGAATAATGAACTTCTGGGAAGAAATCAGAATATTTATAATAAACAATACAAATATGATCTTCACTTGCCAGATGTCTTTATTCTACAAATCAGAGAAGTTCTTTAAAAAAAAAACGTAATAATTATTTATTTATAGAAAAAATTCAAAGAATAATGAACAAAAAAAAAAAAAAAAATAACAAGGAAAGAAGAAGAAGAAATTAATTGAATAAAACATCGGTCTAAACTTAGTAATTACATTGCACGCAAAACACTGACCGAAACCGGTACAGTTCAATTACAGTGAAAATTCATACAATAAATTCGTTTGTTTAATCTTCAATATTTTTTTATAAACAAAAATAAAAATTCTCATCATAAGAATAAGATGAAATGAAATAATGTACAGTACAATATTATATTGAAGTTAAAGAATAAAAGTATTGTTTTTTTTTTTCGAGTTTTTTGTTCTTTTTTTTATTCTTCATCTTATATTTTTTAAACTTCTGTTAAATTGTACCAGATATATTTAATTTTTTGTTCTTTCTTAATAAAATTCGACAAATTATTAAAATGTTATTATTGTTACGTTTAAATTCTTATTCTTATTCTTGTTATTATAAAACTTCAATTGTTTGTTATTAAAAAGATCGGGAATATTTTATATACAAAAGTGAAATTAACAAAATAAAAAAAAAAACAGAAATCCTAATTGTTGTTGTTATTTCTGTTTTGTTCCATTTTTTTTTTGTTTCTTTTCATTTGTAACACAAAATATTAAATTATTACAAATTTCCCACAAAAGTACAAATAAATATTTTAAAATGTTTCCGTGAAATATTAAATTAAATTTTATTTAAAGTTTACAGTTGATGTAATTCGAATCATTGTCCGTTCATTTGTATTGTTATCGCAGTTTCTGTAACAAATTTTTAATTTCATTCACATCCATTTTGAGAAATCTTTCATTTAACTTCATTTGGCTCTTAAATCTTTCATAATTTTTTCTCTCTAATCATCCGAGTAACGATTATGAAAATATTTATTAATTAAATAAAATAAAATAAAATGTATCTACGGCAAACAAGTAAAAAATTATTTTTTTAAAACAAACAAATTCAAACACTTGAATTTATTAGATGAAAAAAAATTTTATAAAAAACTCTTCAATTTGTCATCTACAAGTTTGTTGTTTTTTTTTGTTTATTTTGTCGTAAAAAAAAAAAAATATAAAAAATATAAAACAAGTTCAGAGAATTATTTGAAAATTTCTTAGATTTTTTTTTTTGTTTTATTTTAAAGAAAAGAAAAGAAAAAAAAATCTTAAAAATATGAATTTAATTAATTTTCAAGTGGGGGGTGGGGGGGGGGGGGGTAACTGGTCGACCGAATATATTTGGAACAGACAAATTCTTTTTTTTTTTTTTTGTTAATTTATTCAACGTATGAATGTGTTGAGAGCTTAACAGAAGAAGAAGAAGAAGAAGAAGAAGAAGAAGAAGAAGAAGAAGAAGAAGAAGAAGAAGAAGAAGAAGAAGGAAAAACAGTTTAAAGTGTTCAATTGATAATAAATGAACATTTTTTTTTTCTTTAATAACTGAAATTATTCAAACAAAAATTTAAATAAATACCTGTGGGGTGAAATATTATTAAATATTGGAAAAAAAAAATTTTAAACATAAAATATATTGAAAATAATATGTCGGCAACATTATTAGCGCTTAATTAATTTCATCTTTCATCCATTTTTTATTTCTTTTTTTTTTTTTTTCATTCTTTTGTTTTTATTTTTTGGTTCGATTATAATCTGTCACTTTTATATCACGTATGACAAGCCTAATTATATGGGTCGTTTTTTTTGTTTTTTTTGTTTTCCCCAAAAGACAGAAAAAAAAATTTCCTATATTTATTATGCAGAAAATGTTTCGTCTGCGTTAAAAAAAAACAACACCAACAACAACAAAAATGATAAATATTAAAAAATATTCTTTTTTAATGAATCATCTCCGTTCCCCTCTCATCTACCTTCACTATACATATAAGAATCACAGAGAGGAGGCTACCGTTTTTATCAACAATAAAAACAACAATAAAAACAACAATAATAATGACAAGAACAACAACAGCACCAACAACAATAATAATAATAACAACAGAAGAAGAAGAAGAAGAACAACAACAACAAAATTACCATATTCTTATTTAATATTTTATTATTATACGCGAATATTTATATTACTTTACCGCATTAAAGAAAAGAAAGAAAATAAGAAGGACCAATTGAAAACATATTAAAATCCATTAAACGTGTCATGAAATGAATCTTCACATAACAAACTTATATTATAGTACAATATTTGTTGTGTGTGTGTGTGTGTGTGTGTTTGTGTTTGTGTGTGACTTAATCATAATAATAATCATAATCATAATCAATTTTGTATAATTTTTATAAAATATTGAAAGAAAAATTTATGAAAACGGCAAAAGAAATGAAAATTTGAACACGCTGATCTAACAACAACAACAACAACAACCGAATCAATCAGAAGAAGAAGAAGAAGAAAACGTGATAAACGTGAAAAAAATATTTTATTTAATAAAAAAAAAAAATATTTAAATTAATCCGAAACTTTAACAATTTTACCACTTTTTTTTTTTTGGCACGCAGAATTTTCATTTTTTTTTTTTTCGTTTCAATTTTCTTTTTCTTTTCTGTTGTTGTTATTGCTTTATTTTTGTTGTTATTAAAATTAATTCATATTTTCTTTCTTTTCTTTTCATTTTTTGTTTTTGTTTTTGTTTTTTTTTGTGTTCAACTTTATTTATTGTTGGCCAGAAAGTAATTTACTATAAATATGCTTTAATTGTGATTATTATGTTTTCATAGGTTGTTTGTTGTTGTTGTTCCGATGTTTTAATGTTTGTTGTTATTGTTGTTATTGTTGTTGTTATTTATTTGTTGTTTTTCATTATGATAAAATTTATATATATATAAATTGTGAAAGGTGTTAATGTTAAAAGTCATTATCATTCTTGTATAAATATTTGAATTATAAAATCAACAAATCAATTTTTTTTTTTTGTTTTTTGTTTTTTAATCATTATTTATCATTATCATTTGTTACATTGGCGAAAGATGATTACAATTTTTTTAAACAGAATAATATGTACAAGATGATGATTTTTATCATATGCTAAAAATATTGCCAATGGGTAAATTTTACTTAAATGTAGAAAAAAAAATTATATATGGGTAGAAAGGTTCACGTTATGACTGAGTGGATAGCATGGACGTTATTCATTATAGGGTCGTGAGTTGAAATAAATTTACAAGAAAAAAAAAATAGAAGAAGACTAATCGTAATAATTTAAAGTCAGAAAAAAAAAAATACAAATATAGAAGAAGAAAGAAAAGAAAAAAAGGTAAGGCTGTCATCCCACGCGACATTTGAATTAGAAGTTTTAGTTTTAGATTCTTTCTTCACTAAAAACAAACAAACAAACAAACAAACAGAGAGATAAATTTAGAAATTCTAAAAAATATTGTTTGTATAAATTCTGTTGTGTGTGTGTGTGTGTGACTGTGTGTATGTGTACGTGTTCATCATTTGAATAAAAGAACAACAATAACACACAATTAGAACAAACAAAAGTTTTAGCAAATCATACCATCTCAATCAAATGTCCACTCTACCCAATCTTTCTGTCCTTGAACCTCAACCTTACGCACAGTACACACACATACACACACACATAAAAATAGAATTAAAAAAATATACTTTAATATCTCCGTCAAATTCAACCTCATTTAAATTCATTATTTTTTTGGTAGATTCAAATCCATCAAATTCAAAAAAAAAAAAAAATTTAATAATTCAACAACAAAAAAAAAAAGAAAAATTATTCTCAAAGTCATTCCACTGTCTATTTCCGTTTCGTATGACAAATACAAACACTATAAACAACTAAACATAAAATCAAATCAAATCAAATCACTGAACCAACATTTACCTCAACATCTGTCCATCTTCTGTATTTTTCTGTGTGTGTGTGTGTGTGTGTGTGTATGTTTTTCTATAGTTCGTGTTTTTTTTTCCTTTGTTTAATTAACAGAGAAAAAAAATTGGATTAAATTCCATACTTTATTCAATAATTTATACCAATTATTAAAGAAGTTTAAAACTTTTTTTTTTTTTTTTTGGATAAATTTTGTTGTTGCTTTTTTTTTAAGGAAATAAAAAAAAAATGAAAGAAAGAAAAAAAATCAAATTAAATTTTTATTAATGAGAAATAAGAATTATCTTCTTTTTTTTTTTGGTTTCCAATTTTAAAATAGAAATGTATATAGAAGTTCAATAGAATTTTATATTGACTATTAATGGTCTAACTTTAATATTTTATTCAACGAAACGAGACTGAGTGCGCAAACTTTAACATACAAACAACAAACCAATTCATACATCAGATAAATAATTAATTTATTCTTAACAGAATAATACAACAACAAATGAAATAAGTTAAGAAACTTAACGATCTTCATTCTTTGTACCGAAACATGGTAACATACACACACACACAACACAATGTATACACACACACATAAATAATTAACGTATAGATTATGTAATTAAAATCATCATTAATTATTTATTTATTGACCAATGCTTTGTGTGTGAACGCGTGTTATTGTACCTTTTTTTTTGGTACTGACTCTTCGTGTGTTTGTATCCTATATATGTGTGTGTGTGTGTGTAATTCGGTAGTAGTAATTTGGAAGTACCTCAGCCACCATATGACTTCTCTTGTTAGTGTTCTTTATGTGAAACCGTTGGAATGGGTTTCTTTTTTTTCTGAGATAAAACTTAACATGTGAATTACAGTTTTAAGTTTATCTTATTATTCTATATTTTATATTAACATTGGGGCCATTAAACCACCAAATAATAAACCTTTTTCTTTTAAAAAACAAACGGACTTTATTTATATGATTTATTGAAATATATTTTTTATTTTAATAAACAAAAATTTCAGTTCCCGTCAGTAACTTCCATACAATCCCTCTCCGCACACACGTCTCCAATGTAAATGATTTTATCCGAATTTTTTAATTATTTCCATTAACTCTTTCTTGTCTCTTTTTCTTCTTCTTAAGTTCGCTAATAATTCGCATAACATTTTTTGATACAACAAAAAAAAAATCTGGACAAAAATAAAAGAAAGATTAAAGAAATTAATTAAATCTTTTCAGATAATTAGATTAATTGAAAGATACATTTTGTTTGATTCCATAATGATCTTTTATGTTATAATTTTTGCATTTGCCAATTAATGAAATGACAACAAAAAAAAAAAAAAAAACAAACAAACGCCATAAAAGTGTTTCACAAAATTAAGGAAATTCAATTAATAAATAATTTGTTTGCTTTCTTGTTGTTGTTGCTGTATTGATGAAGTTTATGTTAAATAAGAGATAAATTTAGTTAATTTGTTAAAAAAAAAAAGAGAAAAAAATAATCAAGTGAAAAGTTTCAATATTTTAATGAAAAATTTCAATGAAATTTATTTTGTTGATGTGAAATTTTTCACACATAGATTTTTTATGATTCTTTTTTTTTGTTCTTTCTTCACATATACAGTGGGTGCCTCTTTTGTTTTGTTTTTTTTTCTGTTCTTTAGTTAATAATTTATTCACTAAATTTATTTGTTAAGAATAAAACATTAAAATATTATATTTTATTACACTGATTTTCATTCACATATTTATGTAAAGTTAACCGTTTTATATTATGTTTTTTTTTTCTTCTCTATATAAATTTTTAATATATAGAATGAATCTGATGATTTATTAAAGACATAATAAATATTGAAATAAAATTAATCGTTTCTTTTTGTTTGTCATAATAAATAAATTAAATAATAATAATCAATATGCGTTAATAATGATGTGATGATGACCTCAGTAAACATCTAATATTTGACTCTGTTTCCGTTTATACATTTTCTTTATTATTTTTTTTATAAAGCCTAACATTTTGGTGTGTGTGTGTGTGTGTAAAGAAAGTAGTTTGTGTGCGTGTATAAAGAAAGTAATTTAATTATCATCGGTTGTCAAAATCTATACGTCTTAATTGTAGTGAATATAATAAAAGAAGATTTGTTTTGTTTTTTTATTGTAAAAATTTTATCAATAAAATTCAATAAATTTTTGTCATTTTTTTTTTTCATTTTCTTTATTTACAGAATGTACACTGGTACCATTTGTAAGTGGTTCAACATCAGAAAGGATACCATTTGTATTTTTACCACTTAGAGGACAAATTATTTATCCGAGCAAAGAAATTACATTTACAGGTAACAGAATATTATAATTTTAATATTAAGAATAAAATTTATGAAATTTTAAATCAGAGAAACAAAAAAACAGAGAAAAATTCTTTTTTGTTTTTTTGTTTTGATTAAATTAACTCAAGTATAAAAAGTCAAGTTATTTTTATTTTTTTGGAAGTTTTAGATAGACAAAATTTTCTTCGGTTTATACGGTATAAGTAGCGTACATATAAATTCTATATAAAAGAATGAAGAATAATAAAGAAAATAAAATTATATAGTGTCGTGTATACGACACGAATACTTGACAATTTTCACTTATCTCTATTATTTATTATTTTTCTTTTCAAATGAAAGAAGACAAGACACAAGTCGAAGTGTCATAGTCAAGTGTACAGACATTTTTTTTTTCTTCTTATTATTCTTCTTTTTTTTTCTTTTTCTTTTCTTTTCTAATACAGTCAACTGTTGTTGTTTATTGCTTCTTTTTCTTTTTACTTTTTACTTTTTTGTTAAATGTAACATGCACAGAATATACACCTATTAACTATATATAATTAAGTTGCGACACTAATTAGGTAATAATTATCTTTATAATATAAAACTTGAAAGAAAAAAAAAAAAAAATATCACCATACACAATTATTAAAACAGAAGGAGAACAGAATAGCAACAAAAAAAAATGGTAATCTAGAACAATAATGAATACAAGTAAAATATCACCGATGAAGATTGTTGATTATATATATAAAAAAAAAAAAACAATATAGAAAAAGATGAAGATGAACAAATGAAAGATGAAGTAGAAGAAGAAAAATATAGGTTTACGCAATATTTTTTTTCTTTCTTCTTTATTATTAATTGGATCGTAGCGAATATGTTACAAAGTGTTACTCATTAGGTAAAACGACTGAAGGCTTTAATGGTCTTTACCAACTATTTTGTATTTGAAGAAGAAATAAAGAAGAAGAAGAAGAAAAAAAGTAACTAATGATTAAATCACAGAGATTATTGATATTCTTGTGTATTGCCGTTGGGGTCAATCTATCACCCATATTTATATTATTATTCTATTTTTTCTTTTTATTTAAAATCAATTATTACGTTTATTTTTTTTTTTTTTTTGCTGTTGATCTTTACCATAAAACAAAATTAACCATTTTGCATCAATATATTCTTCATATAATATTTTTTATTTTGAATTAGAGAAATATTAACGCACGCAATTCATTTTAAGTTCCTTTTGAGTTTATACTTTAGAGTTTAGATAGTAAGAAGAAAAATGTAAATCATTTTATAATTTATTTTCATATAAGAAAACTGATTTATTATTAAATATTGTTTTGTGTGTGTAAAATTTATGACACGGTTAAATGAGTTAATTGTGTTAACATTTTTTATTTTTTTAAAATCGATTATCACAATTTTCATATTCAATTAAATTTATAAATATATTTCTTCTTCTTATTCATATTTAGAAAATATCAAAAGAATTTTTATTTCTTTTGTAAATAATTTCACTTGTATAATTTTAATAGATTCATATATTCATAGACAATGTCAATTATTATCTATTTATATATTTTATCGTCTTTTACAACAAACCGTAAATATCGTTTTATTAACTGATGGATACAATTAAATATGAATTTGTGTGGACGACAAATAAATATTGGTCATAGAGGAGGAGGAGGAAGAGGAGTTTTTTTTTTTGTTTTTTTACTTATTTTATTCTTACAATTTTATTTCTAAATGAAATGACATTAAATATGGAAGTGATTTTCTACAATAACAACAATAACAACAACAACAACAACAACAACAACAACAACAACAACAATAATAATATTCATAAATGGTTTGAACGATTATTGTTGTTGTTGGTAATATTTTTCATTATACGGATTATTAATTTTCATTTAATGAATATCTTGTGGTTTTTCTGTATGATTTCTTTCAATAAGCAGTTTTGTGATATGTTTTCTTTAATAGAAAAAGAAAAAGAAATTTTTACAGTACGAAATTTATTTCTCTTGTTTAAATTTGACATTTATAGACTTTTTTTTTTAATTGTTTGTTTTAATTGATGATCCATAATTATTTTTGTAGAAATAAATAAATTTTTAATTAATAATATCAAGTTCCAATTAATTATTAAGCATGATTCTTCAATTATTCCTGTTACAGGAAAAATTGTTAATTAATGAAGATTAACCAAAAATAAAAAAAAAAAAATCACTGAATTGAAATTTCACGTTTGTTTTTTTTTTTTTTTTAATTCAATCGTAAAATTCTTATTAAAGATTTAAACATTTTTGATGATGGATTTAAATATTTTTGATGATGAATGTTGTTCATCCATATAATGACATTGATGAAATTATTAACATTTTATTGACGTAGGCCGGTAAACGGCCTTGACCAAAAAAAGAGAAAGCAACCAAAAAAAAAAAAAAACACTTTTTTTTATTAATTTTTAATTTAATTTAAAGATTTAACTTTTTTTTTTTTTGTTTAATTTATTGTTGTTGTTGTTGAGTTCTGTATCGAAATAAATTTGCGTTCGTAGAAAAAGAGACAAAAAAAAAACACAAACAAAAATCAAAAAGTCCTCTTTTTTTTGTGATTATAAATTCAATTATGATGATGAATGGAATTTGTATTTACATTTTTTATCTCTTCGAATATCTTTTAGAAAAATGTAAAAAAAAAAAACTTTTTACTTGAAAAAAAATGGACAATTAAAATTTAAATGTTAATTATTTTTTGTTACATTTACTTTGTGGTCAACAGACCTTAATTCACATTATTTAAATAATCTAATTTGTCCGTAACTTAAATTTTTTTGAAACATCCGTTTCAATTATATGATGACTACGACCTCACCCTCCATTTTAATTTTTGTACTAATTGTGACCTTCATCCCCATTCTCATTCACATCTCACCTTTAACGTCAACATCAAATACAATCAACTAAAATTCAATGTACCTAACTCGTACCTCCGTACATTCATCATAAATATTCGCAATTCATGATCAACGTCTAATTCTATTAATCCGTAATGTTAAAGTTCATTGAAATCAAAGGAAAAAAAAAGAGAAAAAATAAAATAACGATAAAGAAATTTTTTATAAAAAATTTCTTTTGTAATAAAATAAAAAAAATTTATATTTAAATTTATTAGAAAAATCTCTTTAAAATGCAATAAATTCTCATCAGTATGTTTACCTATTTTTTTTTTCTTCTTATTCTCACTCTCTCTCTCTCACACACACACACACACACACTATAAATAAGAATAGAGAATATTCGCAAAAAGATAAAAAGTAAGGAGAAGAAAAGTAAAGAGAAGAAAAGCAAAAAAAAAGTGTACAAGGAAAATATAAAAATGTTAAATTCACAATTAAATTTTATCAGAAGAATTTCTTCTTCTTCTTCTTCTTTTTTACGATTTTCATTCTTCCTTACAACATTTTTTTTGTTATTCTTTTTACTAAAAAAAAATGTCAATAAAACGCAAAAAAAGAAAAATAACATAACACAAGAAAAGATTGTCTTTAGCATCATCTTTTATTTTTTTTTATTAAATCTTTCTTTCAAATGGATAAAGAAAACAAGAGAATTTGCATGTTTTATTTTACTTGTTGTTGTTGTTGTAATTGTTATAGTTGTTGTGGTTTTATTTATTTTTTAATGTTTCAAAAAAGTTGAAGATTATTGAAATTTTATTTACATTGAACTTTAAGAGATTTCCTAATCATTTTTCCAATCTTTGATTTTTGTTTATTTTTTGTTTTTGTTTATTTTTTTTTTGGTTTCTCACGTGATTCTATTTTGTATGTTTATTATGCAAACAGAATGCAAAAAAACCAATTGTAGACTTGTGTCTATTACTTCAATTATTGTTTCTCTAAAAAAAAAAAAATATTCTAAAAGAAACGGACAACGGCTAAGACAAACCGAAGTCGTATTTTGTCGTTTCCCTTTGATATTAATTTTTTTCCTTTCTTCAATTTTTATTCTTTAAAAAGGACACTAAAATCATTATTAATTTTTTATCTCTTTCTAATTTTATGTTAAAAATTAAAAAGTAAATTTTTAAAACAAAAAAAAAAAAAAACAAAGAACAAGAAAATGTACATTTTCTTATTTAAATTCTTTAGTTAATTCTTATCGATTTTATTTTATAGAAAAATAACAACAATTGTGTGTTCATGTTTAGGTTCATTGAAATTATTTAAGAATAACAATTAATAAAATAAATTATCTAGAGGGCAGCAAGAGAGAAATAAATTTTTAATTAAATTACTTCTTTTTTTTTTTTAGAGGTTTTTAATTTTCTTAATAAGAAAAACAAGAATAAAAAGCACAAAAAAAAAAAAAAAATAAATGTTTTATTAAAAAACAAGAAAAAGAAATGAAAATAAAATTATGTAAAATTTATTCTAAAAAATTATGTTGTTGTTGTTGTATTTATTGTTGTTGTTGCTATATTTATTGTTGTTGTGTTATTGGTTGTTGTTGTTGTTGTTTTTTTAGTTGTTGTTTAAACCTTTTTATTTTAAAATGGAAATTGCACAATTATGTTTAATTCTTTTCTCCTGTTGTTATTATTGTTAATTTATTATTTTTATTCTTCTATATTTATTTATAAGTTTCTTTATACAATATTAAGTAATGTACATCAACAACAGAATAATCATAAATATATGTATAAATATATAGAAGAGAGATGATGCAGTCATAGACAACATATTATATATAAGAATATAAAACAGTAATTTTAAAAGTTTCTTATAACGTTTGTTGTTGTTGTGTAAAAAAAAAAAAAAAGAAACAATAAATGATAGAATCCATTTGGACTAGACACATTTTTGATGTCAATATAATTGAAGAAATGCGTTGGCTTTTTTGTATGTTTTTTTGTTTTGTTTTCTTCTTTATTTTTATTCTTTCATAAAAAATTACAAAACAAAATAAAAACAGAAAAGAAATGAAATGAAATGAAATGAAAAGAAAAGAATCAACATTTAAGATCAGATCAAAAATAAAGAAAAAAAAAAAAACACTAAAGAATATAAAAATTCTTTAATGTTTTATTTTTATGTGTAAATTAAATAACAATATAAACAAAAATTAAATAAATTTATTCATGATTTATGTTTATGGGTAAAGGGTTAATAATAATAAAAGAAAAGAAAAGAAGAAGAAAAAAAAAAAAGCGCGCGGATAACACATTAATGCCTCGTCTTAAATCACAAGATTATATATCTTCAAATAAAATTATATAAATGGATAAAGGAAATATTCGATGTAGTAAATAGAGGAAAAATTACGATTCATCTCAAAATTTAAAACAGAAAAGATCAAAAATAATAATAACCATTAATAATTGACAGAGATATTTTGAAAGATTTCCGGTTAACGCATCGTTAAAAAAAATTAAATTCGTTTATCCGGCATCTATTTTTTTTTTTTCTTTTTGTTGTGTATCGGAATCAATTTAATTTCGTTCACACAACACAGAAATCATCATAATTCATATAAGATGATCGTGTCTCTTTAACATTTGATATATCCATTAAAAAACCGTATTTTTTGGTGTAAAAATTTTCACCTTTTATTAGGGTCTAATTTTAGGTTTGTAATTCATTTAATATTGATCAATTCTCATCTTAGTTCAATTTCTCATGATGAACATTTCTTCGTCAAAGATTAATAATAATAAAAAAAAGAATAAAGAGAAAAACGGCAAACACTAGACAAAAATGCATTTAAAAAGAATAAATAAGTCAATGACTTTTTTATGATTCTTTAAAGTCAATCCCGAATTTTAATAAAAAAAAAAAAAAACAAAAAATCTATAAAGAAGTTTTTATTGTTGGTGATTTCTGTTTGTTTTGTTTTGTTTTGTTTTGTTTATATTTTATTTTTATATACATTTTTTTATTTTTTGGGTCAAACCGTCAAGCATAGAACAAGAATTATTTAAGAAGCACAATAAAAATAATAATAATAATAATAAAAAGTTTTTGGCTTTGAAAGGACTGACATTTTTATTATTATTTTCAGTCTTAAGAATAAGAAGAATAGAAATCATTTTGATAATAATTTATTCTTATATAAAGAAAAAAAAAAAACCTTTTCCTCTAAATACAAAATAAATACAAAACAAAGAATATGATTTGTGATGAGACAATATGGTAATGTGTATTGAAGCGTACGCCGAATATAATCTGACGTGATTAGTCAGTCAAAGAAAAAGTTACCAAATTAAATTTTATAACTTGAAGTGTGACACTGATGATCGTTTAACATTTTTTTTGCATGTAGTCATTTTTTTTGTTATGAAATTCCTTAACGGAAAAAATTTTATTTGGCGATAATTAATTAAAGACACAACAAAATTGTTCAACAAAAATGTTCAATTGAACAGTTTTATGCATAATAGTTGAGTTCTTCACTTAGGTATATTACATTGATCATTTGTTTAAAAATCAATAATAATTGATTCATTAAAATATTAACAAAAGTTATAAAATACCCAAAAAAAAATATAAGACTAAGAATAAGATTAAGAGTCAAGACCTCTGCAACACATCAATTTTAATAACAAAAAAAAAAAAAAAAATTAAGGTAAATTGAAATTTGCACATCTAACAATTTATATCTAAGAAATTGATGAACGCATCAAACATTGATTATTATTGGTAGAACTTTAACCCTAACCAAATGTAAAATATATTCTGTAATTATTTAACCTTCCAATATTGTCTGTTAGTTAAAGAAAAATATCAATCATTTGTTAAAGACAACGATACACAAATTATAGTGTCATTTTTTTATCTTTAATAAAACATAAAAATGTTTTCTTGCAAATAATCTTTTAGTAAGAAATGAAAAGAATTTTAAGAACAACAAACAACAAATAACTAAAGAACTTTAAAATAGTTTTTCTATGGATAAATGAAGAATAAAAGAAATGCAAAAAAAAATAACACCAGAAGACTTTTAACTTGAATATAAAATTTACACAACAGAAAAAACGATGCAACAAAACAAATCTTAAATTATTAAAAATAAAAGAAAGAAAAGAATTTTACAGAAAACAACTAAAGTTCCTAAATTATACATTTTATAATTTAAATTTATAGAATTTGTACTGAAATGTTCTAAAGCAGAATTACATCTTTATAAATGGATCTTCATCACCATCCATCAACAATTCCTTTTGTCATTTTCTTTCTTTTATTCTTCTTCTTCTTCTTTCTTCTTTCTTAATTTCTTAAGCATGAATAATTTATTAAAGTTAATTTTTTTTAACGCCATCTCATCAGTATCAATGTCAAAAGGTTAAAACCAAACAAAACAAAAAAAAATCTATTGAATCATTGCGTGTGTGTGTGTGCGGTAATTTTTTTTTTTGTTTTTGGGAATCTCGCGCAAAACATAATTTTTTTTTTCTATTTCTTGTTTTGTTTGCTTCGTCTTCGTCTTCGTCTTCTTGTTCTTCTTGAAGACTAAAATATAAATACAGAAATTTGGAAGTTACAAATAAAATCATTATAATTTACAACTTCCTAATTGACATAATTTTCTTTAAATTTTTTTCCAAAAGCAAAAAAAAAAAAAAACTTCAAATATTTTTCCGTTGGAATTTTCTGTCATTGTTTTTTTTTTTTATAAATATTTCGTCTTCTTGATTTTGACTTGATTTGATTTCTTTCTCTCTCACACACTTAATAAAGAAATTCAAACTAATAAATCTTTACAATAAAAATATAAAACTCAAGTTACATAAATCCAATACAATTTTTTTTTCATCTTATCCATTTTTTTTTTTTTTGTGTTAATTTTGTTCAAAAACACAAAAAATTTATTTTATATAATTTATTCTAACTCTCTCATACACACAAACACTGAATTTTGTGTGTATGAGAGAGTGAGACAGATATATAAAAATTTAAGGTTTGATGACCGATAATTATATAGATTTTAATTTAAATTAATTTAATTTAATAAAGTGAATTTTTTTTTTTTTGTTCATTATGACGATTAGTGATTGGCGGAAATCAAATACAAATTTATTAGATTTGTATATTTTTTCTCCATCTCAGTCTGTTGGGGTGGGTAAAATATTTAGATGGAAAAAAAAAAGTGAAAGATATCAAATGACGTAATATTTGTCTAATGTGATAATCTTTCACATTTGTTTTATGGTTTTACCGCAGAGTCAGAGGATATTAATTTGTATCGTATTTGTATTGGATTTTTTATGGGAACAAAAAAAAAATTTAAACTGATTTTGATAATAAGATATTTTTTTTTTAAGGTAATTAAAATGAATTAAAACCAAATTAAAGCTAACTAGCAACAATGAACAATTGTAACACTGTAAATTTAATGCGATAATTAGTTAGTCAATTTAAGTTAAGTAAAAGGATTAATGATGAAGGTTAGAAGAAGCCCATAGGTAGAATTAGATCAATATTCATCGGGGAATAATTTAAATTAAGAAACATGAATTTAATTTATAATCAAAGTTCAAGTAAACAAATAAACCTCAACAAACACGGTAACCTTTTCTATATTCACGCACAGAATAATTTTTCACTTTTGTCCTTCAGTACAAAAAAAAAAATAATAATAAATAAATAAATAAATATAAATTTAGGTGAACTAATTTAATGATTTGACATTGACTTTGTAATTTACATTTTACACAAAAAATGTTAATTTTTTTTAATGAAAATCAATTTCCAACTTTCTTTTCTCAACGTACAGAACAAATAAAAAAATACATATGAAAAAAAAAAAAAGTACTCTCATTATCAGTGGAACAATAAATAAAAACAACAACAGTTTAATATTATTGTTGTTGTTGCTGTTATTGTTGTTGTTGTTGTTGTATTTGTAGTTGTTTTTTTATTTCATTTATTGTTTGTTGATTTATTTGTTGTTGTTTCTTTTTCACTTTTTTGTATTAAAAAAAAAACATGAACAACAACAACAACAACAACAACAACAACCAAAAACGAGAACTTAATTAAATTTGGCATCATTTTAATAAAAAAAAAAACTGAATGTATTGAACGAATTCTATAAAATGAAATGAAATTACCGATTCTTGTTCCGGTTAAAAGTGTATGATTGTTGTTTTTGTTTTTGTTTTTGTTGTTGTTGCTTTTTTTGTTTTTCTATAAATTTAATTAAAAAAAAAATCGTTTTGTAAAGAAAGAAAGAGAATGAACGAAATGAACAAAAAAGAAATAAATGTCACACAAAATTCTGATTTATTTATATTTGGAATTTTACATTTTGTTTTTTTTTTGTTTTTTTTTTTTTTTTTGTCTTTGAATGGAAAAACAGAAATTAAAAAAATCAATATTAAAACTGGATTCTACAAAAAAAAAAAATTAAACTGAAAGAATTGAGATCAAAATTTTATAAATCCAGAAACCTGATTAAAATTTCGGTGTTTTTCTGTATTTTACAACTGCTTGATTTTTATTTCGGTTTTTTATTTCGGTTTTCTTCTTTGTTTTAAAAAAACTGAAAAGAAAAATATGACATTTTTCTTCATTGGTTAATTTCTTAACAATTATAAATTTATTTTCTAGATTCACCAATATGTTCTGTTTCTGGATCACAATTTTTAACAAATACTGGATGGTCAGAATTACGTAGTCCTATTGATACAGATGTACCGTTTCGTTTATTCCGTGATGAAGGTAGAACATTTTTACAGGTGAGTCAAGTCACATTTAAAGATTTATATTTATATTTTTAATAATTTCAACGTCTATAATTTATTCTATTATAAATATTTTTATTAAATTCTAGTGGCTTGGTGAACCAGAATTACGACAAAAAATGCAGGGACGTCTTATACTTGTACATTTATTATGTCATGATATGACACCACTAACATTAACTGAAATTAATAAATCTACTGATGATAATCTAATAAGTGGTAAGTTAACTGCTTCTGATGCTAAACATAAGAAAGAAAGAAAGAAAGAAAAAATAAAACAGGAAACTGAATTGGATTTATTAAAATTATTAAACTGTTAATATTATTTTTTTTTTTTTACTTCTTCTCATCTAATTAAGATTCTTTTCGATTATAATGAAAGAACAACAACAAAAATAATAAAAATTCATTTTAAATTTATTTCATTCAATAAAAAAAAAAAATCTAGTTTCTTGCGCACTTTTGTTGTGTGTTTGTGTGTTTGTACTAAATGCTTATCAAAAATTGTAATCCTTTTATGTAATTTTGTTGTTGTTGTTGTTATTGTTGTTGTTGTTATTGTTGTTATTGTTTTATTCTTATTTGAACTTTATAAAGAATTTCAATGTATTTATATAGTTGAAACGTCTATAAATCTTTCGTGTTGTTGCTCTCTGTTTTTTTTTTTTAAAACAAAAAAAATAAAAAATAAATAGGGAAGAAAATTTAAGTCGTGTAGATAATTTTTGTTTTTTGTTTTTGTTTTTTGTTTTTGTTTTTTGTTTTTGTTTTTTGTTTTTGTTTTTTGTTTTTTTTATTTTTAGTAAATTAAAAAAAAAAAGAAAATGGGAATGAAATGAAAAGAAATGAAAAGAAATGAAAATGTACGTAATTTAGTAATTTAGATAAATTGATCTATTTCTGAATGAAACGATAAATTTTAATTAGCTTTTAATTCTTCCTCCATGAGGAAAGAGGACGAAGAAAAAAATTATATCGAGAATATTAGGAAGAAGAAGAAATAAAAATAGAAGAATTTTATCGTGTTTAGATTAATTTTTTTTTTATTCTGTTTTTAAATCAAAAAAAAAAACAAAAAAAAAAAACTACAAATGAAAAGAAGAAGACAAAGAATATATTTTTGATTCGTGGTAAATCTTAATAAAAAATAAATATAGACAATATTATTTTCTTTAATTCTTAAAATCTAAATGAAATAAAATAATAATGTATGATTGAAATTTGAATTTTTTAGTAGAATATGAAGAAAACCTTTAAGAATATTGAATTTATTATCAAAAAGAAAAAGAAAAAAAAAAGAAAAATAAGAAAAAAAAATTAACGAAATGTTCAATAAACGGTATTTGTCTTTTATTTCTTTCTCACTCTATTGCGGGGTTTTTATTTTTATTATTTTTTATAAACCAAAAAAACTTGTTTCAAATTCTTCTTTTTCTTCGTCTTCGTCTTCATCTTCTTATTATAAATATTTTTCTACAAAAAAATATAAAAATAAAAGATAAAATTCTCTATTTCTCTCTGTTAAAATTTATATTTATTGTTTTAGATTTTCTTCCTTTTGATCAATAACGTTAACGTTGGAAGAAAATTTTGTACGCACACACGATTTTGTAGTTTTGTACGGTTCTAATATTTTTTCTTTTTTTTTTATTAAGTAATTATTTTTACATAAGTGAAAGAAAGAAAGAAAGAAAGAAAGAAAAGAACGAACGATAATTTATTTTGAATGAATATTTTTTGTTGATTTTTTTATTTTTTTTTTATACGTTTTCTTTACGTATGAACTTTTAGCTTATATTTCAATGTGATGATGAAATATTTAACGTTGCATTTATTTATTGAAAATATTTATGGAAATGATAGAATTTTTTTTGTTTTCATAGAAATTTATGAATTTTGTCCCCATCACCCCTCACACATTATTTTATTTTTGACAATTTAATCTCATTGGGGATAATTTATTTTTGACTTTATTGTTAATTATTGTAATTAATTTGGGGAAAGAATTTTGCAATAAAACAGAAAATATAATTTTTGTTTAATAATTGTTTTATAATTGGATTTATTTTTTTTTTTCTGTTTGTACTTGACTTGCATCAAGAATTGTTTTATTTAACGTCCACTTTTTCACACCAGGCAACCAGACTACCTGGACAAACCCTAATTAAGTCAAATCGGGACGAGACCTACTATTTTTTTAGGTGGAATCTCAATATTTCCTCTTTCATAAGGTCGAATCATCTTTGATACGATAATGTACGTTTTATAATCATTTGAAAGAAGGCTTAAGACGTTCGTAGTTGGTTTAAACAAAATTGTTTTAATAAATTAAAATTATTCTATTAAAAATTCTACCAACAGCGAAACATTTGTTGTTGATGTTGGTTAATCCTACGATAATCATTTCTACTCATTTTGAATCGTAATAAAATTCCACCTTTAAAAAATATTTTATAGAATTAAATTCAAATGTTTGCACCGTTATATTTTTCTTGTCCGATATTTTGTCATCAAATGTTGTTGTTTTTTTTTCTTTTCTTTTCTTTGATTTTTTTTTATTAAAAAGATAAATTAAAGAAGTTATCGTTGTTATTGTCTTTGTTCTCGCACTTAAGAAAATTTTTAAATAATAAAAAATACAATATTTTTTTGTTTACAGAATTATCCAAGACAGCTAATCAGAATATTTTTACACCATGTGTGGCATTCCGTGTCGTTGGCACACCAGTTAAACATGTCAACAGTAAGTAGATCACAATTTTTATTTTAGTTGCTTTTTTTTTATTTTTAGTTTATTTTTATTAAATACAAAATATTCAATTTGAATTAGTTAAAGAAAAGAAGGTAAACCACAACAGTAAAAAGAAAAAAAAACTAACGTCAGGTTCGTCACTTGTTGCAAATCTTTTGTACAAATAAAATTTCACTCTGTTCGTGATCATGAATATAAAATCAACATTTTTCTTTTCATTTCAATTTTTTTTTTACTTTACTTTACTATCTGTAACATGAATGAAAATTTCTTTAAAATTGCACTCATTCAATATCACTGAAATACAAAACTCCGTCAAAATACAACAAAAGAAAATCTCTTCTTTTTTTCTTTTTTTTTAGAAGAAGAACAAAAAAAAAAAAAGACTACAGAAACTAAGATCAAGGTCTTGTTACTTTTTGTTTTGTATTTAACAACAAGGTCGTTCATTGAATTCATGCAAAGATGATGAAGACAAAAACACAAAGTGTATAAATAAATAAATAAAAAAAAAAAAAATGACGATAAAAGAAAATGAGAGAAAAAAAAAACAAAACAAACACACAGCAAGTAACAAAACAATGACAGGCATATAGAGTAGAGTATTTTCTGTTAACTCTTTTTTTTTTAACGTTTCATTATAGAAAGTGAAATTACATAATTATTATACATTTCTTCTTCTTCGTCTTCTTTTTTGTCTTTGTTTTTGTTGTACAGAAAAAAAAAATGAAACAACAACAACAACAACAAAATAATTCAGAATATTTTTTTTCTTTTCTTTGAAACAAAAAATAAAATAAAATAATTAAAATTGGTTTGAAGTGAAATGTAAAATTTATTCTTTGCTGTTACAAAGTTATAATTATTCGATTCTTGTTGTTTTTGTATTTAATTTATGTAAATTAAGATATCACATTTTTATAAATAAACTGATGAACTCTTCAATGTTAATGGTAAAAGTTATAATTTATATTTTTTTGTTTTGAGTGAAAAAAAAAAAAAAAAGAAGAAGCTGACAAATTATGATTTACAAAAGAAGTTTATTTATTTTTTATTTTTTTTTCTCAAACATGTTCTTGTGTTTGTGTAAAAACAAAAAAAAAAAAACTTTCGCAATTGAATTTGACGAATATATGAGAGAAATATTAAAATATGATTTGGAATAAAATTTATTAATAAGTTTTTGTATTTGATGCTAAATAATTTTACCATTTCAACATTTTACCATATTTTAAATTTTGTTGTACAAAAATTATTATTTATGAAGAAAACACAACAGAAATTTACTATAAACGAATCGTATTTGTATTTTCTTCACATCATTTTTAAAACGAATTTATTTAAGACAAAAATATTTGAATTAATTAATTAATTATGATTATTATGTGAAGAAAAAGTTTTTTTCAATTTATTTCTCATCAAAACGTCATTTTGAAAAGAAAAGAGAAGAAAAAATGTAAACATAATTTTTTTTTTGTACGTTGCAATTTTTTAATGCTTTTGTAATTAATAAAAATTAAAAGATTTGCACTACAGAAAATATAAAATTATAATTACCTGCTCTTAAAGCAGAGTACTTATAAGAATACATTTACTAAAGATCATAATATTGTCAATAACATATTATTATCATCATTTAAATAATTTGTAACTTTCACTTGAGATTATATACATTTTATTTTTTATTATTATTCTTTAAACATAGTTCGGTACATTTATGGTTACTTTACTCAAGAGAATTGTTATAAAAAAAATAACTAAAATATAATAAAAATAAATTATATACATTCAATGAAAGTTTTTATGTCAGAAGATCAGATCGTTTTTAACCTTGTTGTGAAGGCTTAAAAAAAATAATAATAATTAAAAGAAAAATGACAATTTTTTTTTTTTATTAAGGGAAAGTCTGATTATTTTCTTTATAGTTATTTTTTTTTTTTGTAAAGAAATTATTATTTGATGAAGACATTAAAGTCTTAGTGAACATTATTTATTTATTCATTTATTTATTTTTGTTTAGAATCAATATAAACAATTTTTTTCTTTTATATTTAATTTATAGATGTGACCGAAGTGTCATTCTCATCTGATACACAAACTGATATTGATATAGGTGGACATGGATTATCAACGAAAGAATATGTTGTAATTGCCATATGTAGTTTATTATTAGGATTAATTTATGTTGCTTCAGTTTTTTTATATTTACATATGAAAAAACGTAAAAGTGAATCACATTCTGGTTCAATGAGAAATGCAAAAAGTGAAATTAATTATCCAAAAAATGATGAAGTCATTTTTAGTACTGGATTTAATCGTAATGGTAGTATAACAAATTTTGGTGGACAAAATCATACAAATATAATGGGTGGACGTAGTCTTGGTAATGAAAGTGGACGTCATTCAATGGGACATCGTAATATGGGTACAAATATGAGTAATAATATCGCTGCTGATGAAATGGGAATTGTTAAAAATAATCCATTATTAAATCATTTTACTAATTTAAATGATAATTCTGGATTTATAAGTGATTTATCAAATTCAAATTCAGAAGGTGATGAAGAAAGAAAAGTTAAAAATGTAAGGAATCATTGTACGGTTATATCTTTCTTTGAGATCCACTAATAGTTACATGTTGTTGTTTTATTTCTTTTTTCTATAGCAAATGCAGATGCAACAAACATCAGTAATGATTCATCCTTCAGCAGCCATGCAAGAAATGCTTGAACTTGATCATATAAGTCAAATGCATGAACGTTGTACTCCATCACCATCACAAGAAAATGAATGTCTTCCGGAAGAAAGTGTTTCAATTACAGAGGATATGAGTGCTGAAGATAAACTAGAAAATATGCGTGCAATTGTTAATGGTACAATGAGAAGAAAATTATATTTTAATCCAGCATATTTTGAGCCACATTTATTACAGGTAAGATTAATTGAAATTAAAATAAAAAAAACGGTTGAGATATTCAGTCAATACAATAAACCTTATTTTTTCAGTCGCCACCACCAGCGGCCATTGAATTTTTAACAAAAATACGTGAAGTTATAACAATTGCAAAATATAAAATGGCAACAAAAAAATATTTACCATCATTAATTGAAATACCAGAAGAATTTCCAATTGGTGGAAATTCTGAAATTTACAGTAATTCAGCTGCAGTATCAAGTCGTCGTGGTAGTATTGTTAGTCTTAAACATAATAATGCACGTCATAAACCTTGTACTGGTTGTCCTGGTTGTGAAGAAATGAAACATGCAGATATAGCAAATTGTCGAAATTGTGGTGATAAAAGGAATAGTATACGTAAATGGTTAGAAGGTGTATCAGCAAATGATAATGAAAGTAGTTCAGATCCAGATAATGAAAAACGTAGTGATAAATCAGATGATTTATCACAAACAGAAGATTCATTAAATAAAGTTAAAACACGTTTAGGTAGTGAAACATCATCAAGTTCTGATAGTGATACAATTAAAGCAAATAGTATAAAAAGTAAACGTTCAATAAAAGGTATGGCACCACCAATACCAACATCAACACCAAAAATTATTTCAACTTCTATGAAATCTGATAGTCAAGAGATACAAAGAGATGTATCAATGAAAATGACAACAAAATCAGAAGAACGTGAACTTAGTAATAATAAACTTAAAACAAATATTGAAAAAACTTATGCAAAATTAATTGATACAGAAAATAATTCAATTGATATTTATCAAAAGACAAGTAATTTATCACATCAAAATACAGAACAACGAAGTAAAATTTATGATAAAGTTGAACTTTATAATAAATTAAGTGGTAATGAAATTTATAATAATCCACAATTTCAACATACATCACCAATAATGTCATCACGTAATAAAAATAATAAACAAATACAAAAATCATCAATGCAATATATTGGTAGAAAACATATTGAAGTATTGGATCAATTTGCAAATCCGAATCCAATTGATCGTAGACATTATGAAATGATGAGAAATATACATCATATGCCAGATATGGTTTATGAAGCACTCACAATGGATTATACAAAAATGAATACGTTTAGAAATCGTGATTATGATAGAGAACGTCAATTTAATCATTTTAATTCACCAACACCAGATTATCATACAGATGAGGATAATACATTAAAAAGGGGACAACAATATGAGGATCCATATGTTCCAACACCTGATTATAATACATATGGTCGTATTCCTAAAAAACATCAACCAGATTCACCAATTTATTCAAGAAAATCACCACATTATCTTATAGTTGACTATGAAACAGATAGTTTGGAAAGATCATCATCGAATAAGAATCGTAATAGTATTTCACCACCATCAGGCAGTAGTGATATGAGTTCTCAAGTAAGTCCATCACTTAGTTCTGCATTACCAATGGAAGAAGAAGTTGAAATACGTAATGCTGTTTATGATCGTGTTGAAGGATTTAGAAAAGATAGTGTTCAAACAAAAATTAATAAAAATGGACTTTATGAGGATATATCATTTATACCTTCAATGATATCAGAAGTTTATATTCATAATATGAAACCAAATATTAAAAATTTACCACCAAAAATAAAATATAATACACCATGTGAGGGTAGTATGACAATTGAAGTTGAACATAGTCCAATTGAATATGATGTATCAACAGATAGTGATCAATTTGAACCAGATACATTAGATAGAAAACCTAAAAAATTAAATAATCGTCCTTGGTCAAAATATATGATAAAATCAGAAGAATGTTTAAATGAAAATGATGAACATGGTAATTATTCATCATTAGAAAATGTTACATCATTACCAGATTTAAATCATTTAAAAGAAAAAAGTCAATTAATAATAAAGACATCAATTAATAGTATTACATCAGATGAATCAAATATTGATGATACAGAAAAGGCAACATCACAACGAAGTTTTGGTAGTTTAAGAGAAATTTATGAAGCAAAAAATCAAAAAAATTTACAACGTCCAAGTTTAAATAATATTGATTTTATGGAAAAGGGACGTATATTAACATTAGATGCACGTCATTCAAGGCGACAACGTAAAACAAATGATGGTTCATTAAAAAAACGTGTACCACCAGATGTTGTACCATTTGATCGTATGACAACAATTTATGATAATCCAAAAAATATAACAGAAATTGAAGATGGTAATGTTAGATTACAAAATGGGATGACAAAAAATTTAAAAACTTGGAATACTGATGATAAAACAAAAGAGAAAAATCAAAAAAACACAACAAATAATAATAAAAATATTTTTAATGATAAGACTGTAAATGAATTAACAACAAATAAAATTAATGGTATGTCAGAGACAAAAACAATAAATAATTTTATTGATACCAATAAAAGTGTATTAAATGATAATATTGAATATATTGGTGATACATATTTTAAAGATTATTCAAAAATAAATAAATTATCAAAATTTAATAGTTTAAGAAAATCACCAGAATCAAAAAGTTTTATATCAGAAAATAATGGTTGTTTTATAAATGAAATGGAAAATAATAATGATAATGATAATGATAATAATAATAATGAATCATATGGTATATTAGAAAATTTTATAACATTAGGTGATGTTAGAAATAAACATTTTATAAATAATAATAATAATGAAAATAAAATTTATAATAATAGTGATGGTAATGATAGTTGCCGTACAATAAGTCCTAATTGTGATTCACCTGGTAATGAACAAACATCTAGTTCATCATCAAATAATAGTAAAGTACAAAATATTATTGATGATGATACAGATAAAATTGAAATTATTTCATCAAAATCATTATCATCATGTTCAAATTTATCTATAAATAAAAATGCACGTAATATTCTTACATCAACAAAATTAGTTGATACGGGTGTTGGTGTTGGACAAACAACAAAAATTTTTCGTGTTGAAATTAATCAAGCAACACATGGTATGCAAATTGCATTAGGTTTAAAGGATCGTGTAAAAAAATCAAATGAAATTAAGAATGCATGGAAACGTTTTAAAAATATTGCCACATCAAAATTTAATAGTAATAAAAATGAGAATAATAATAAAATTGATTCATCTGATTATTATGAAAAAACATCAGTTTTATCTGAACATTTAGATCGTGATGAAGGAATATTTTCATTAAATGATGATAATATAACAATTGTTGAAGATCCTTCACAAATTGATAATTTAGAATCACGTTTAAGTCCAAAATCAGAATTGGATAGTGGTTATATGAGTGCCGATTCAAATGAATCACGTAGACAAAATAAACGTTATGAACGTTATAATTTTAAAGCACGCGGTAATAATTGTGGTAATAATAATATTTATGATGTTATTGAAGATGTACCATTAGAAATTTCTGATAAACAAATTATTGATATTGTTGAAAATAATAAAATTATAATATCACCAATAGTAACACCGAGAAATTCAATTGATAAAAGGAAAACAAATGAAATTATTTCAACACATAAAAATTGTATTGTTGAAATAAAAGATCCAATTGAAGTAAATGTTTATTCATCAGATGATGAACGTTATAGTAGTGAAATGTCATCAGAATCAGATGAAGATTTTGGTGGTGCTGAAAATGAATGTGAATCAGGTGCTGAAAGTGTTGAAACACATTCTGTATTATTTAAGAATATTAGAAAACAAATTGATTGAAAATGAAAAAGTTCACACAATAAATATTGTGCAATAAAATAAATAAATGTTTGTGCAATTTTTTAATTTTAAGATTTAAATTTATTTTTTTAACAAATTTAATTTTAAGAAAAAAATTCCTCTATTTTCACGCTCGCTCTTCATCTTTTAATGCAATCTGTCTCACTCTCCCTGTTGAGGTTGTGTATTTTTTTTTATTTTCTTAACGATAAATTTTTGTGCAATTAAATAAAATTTTTGTAAATAATAAAACTGTGCAATATTTATTGCTTTAATTTATTTTTATTTTTTTTTCTCAAAGAAAAAATCTTTATTTTAATATTTTAATATTTTAATTTCTATAAATAAATACGTTTAATTTTAATTTTACATTTAATTTTAGGAAAATGTCATTAGTAAAATTATTAATAATTAATAATTTTATTTATTGTGATAAAGGCCGGATGTGCAATATTTTCGTATATAAAAATAATAAAATTTTAAATAAGTTTTTATTTAAAATTTTTTCTATACTTGAATGCAATAATAAATTTAACTACAATTAATTAAAAATAAATAAATAGATAAGTAAACCAATAAATTCAATTATTTCTGTGCAATTAAAGAGAAGAATTTATAGAATTTAAATTAAGAAAAAATAAATAATCGATTTATCGATTCCACGAAATGTAAATAAAAAAAGAAAAATGTTCGTCGGATAATAATCTCTCTAATAACTTTCTAATAATAATTAAAAAAAAAGTAAAAACAATTGAAAAATATTTAATGAATTTTGTAAATAATTAATTTTTATTTTTATTTTTTTATTCATCATCCCAAACTTTGACCTTCAGACAATATTTTTGTCTTCTCACTTTTGGATTTAAATTTAAAATTTTTTTTTTTTTTTAGATTATGAAATTTTGTGTAAAAAAAAATGAAAAAACAAAAAGCAAAATATAAAAAGTAGAAAAGTAATTTGTAATAATAATTTAGGTTTATAGCTTCCAAGCAGCTATAATGCCAAAAAACAAAATATTTATTTTTTTTTAATCAACAAAAAGTTAAAAAAAAGATAAAAAAAACAATTTAAAATTTAATCCTTTTTTTTTTTTTTTAAATGCAATTAAAAAGGAATAAATCGCCTAGCTTCGTAAGTACCTGCCAAAAATTTTTTTGTGTTTTTATTTTAATTAAAAAGAAAAAAAAAATAATAATTAAATTATTTTTTAGTTTCTATTAAAAATTATTTATTCGAGAAAAAAAAAAATATTAAAAAAAAAAAAAAAGAAAAAAAGAAAAAAAAAAGAAACAAAAACAAAAAGAAAATTAATTGAAATAATTTATTTTTTTTTTTAGATTTTAATTTGTACATTTTTTGTGCTATGTCCAATTTGTAGCTGAATTTTGTATTAGAAAAAACAAAAAAAAAAAACGAAAGTTAAAAAGAAAAATTAAAAATTTATTTTTATTTTTTAGATAACAATTTTTTTTTTTTTTTGTATTTTTAAGTTTAATTTTTTTTAAGACTTTGGAAAATGAAAGAATAGAAAATAAAAAATTTTGAATTATTTTTATAAAAATGTTAATTTTATGGATTATTAGGAAAAGTAGGGGAAAGTTTTGAATTCATAAAATTTCAACACTGAAACTTTATTCACGTAAAAATAATTCAAACTATTTTTATTTTCTATTCTTGTTTGATTTTATTTTTATTTTTGGGTGATGGGATTTTAATTTTGTTTCTTTGTAAGGGTTAATTAAGATGGGTTAAAAAAAAAACGGTTGTAATTTTTTCTTTTTGTAATTTTTATATTTTCATAAAGAAAATTTGTTTTTCTATCTAATTAAATTAAATTAAAATAAGAATTTTGATAATTATAAATTTTACTTTATTTAATTTGTTGGTAATTTTATTAAAATAGATTATTTTGTTTTTTTTATTATGTAAAATGTTGTTCAATTTAGACAACCTGAATTTGCTCATTTTTTTTTTTTTTTACATTAATTAAATTTTACTTTGTAAGGGAGCAATTTTACAATAACTAAATTGTTTTATTTTCTATTATTGTTCATTTTATAAAATGCGTAATTTATTATGTAAAAAAAGAAACAGAACAAAACAAAATCAATACAATGTATTTTTAATTTTTATATTTTTCAATAAATAATTTAATTAGGAGTTTTTTTTTGTATTTTTACTAAATCATTTTTTTTTTTTACTTCAAATCAAAAATCAAATTAAAAATTTATCTACAGCAGTTAAAATCATCATATAGATATATTATTCTTTAAAGATGCATCCATTTTATCAGATTTCGTCAATTCTAAAGACGAAAAAGAAAACATTTTCATTTCCTTAAAAAATAAACTTTATTTCTAGACAAAAAAAAAAAAATCAAGTTTTTTTTTATGTTTCCTACACTTTAGGTTTTTTAGGTAAATTACCAAATGCGGATATCACCGTTCCTTTTGTTCCTGTAATAGACGCTGTAAGGGCTGGTTGTATAAGGCCAATATTTTGAACAGGTGCGGTTGTTATCCCAGGTTGATCCCATTTGGATTTACGTTTCTTTGCATCATCTTCTAATTTTTTTACTGATGTTATTATTTCTGTTTTATTATTTTCTTTTCGTTCTTTTTCACGTTTTTCCATTTCAATTTTTTGTGCATTTGCTAAATCCTCGTAGTAGGATTCTTTTCCCCATTGTTTTGGATCATAAATTTCTGGTGGATAATTTGTTCCCAGCTCATCAATGTCACAAAATTGTATAAGTTTTTCATAAATGCTTGGATTTCTAAAATCTTTTCGCTCTTGAATTATTTTGTTCATATCCATATTTGCGTTTTTCATTTTTTCATATAAATTATTGATTTTTTCAAGCAATTCCGGTGGACATTTTCCTTTAGGTTCTGGAGGTAATGTAAATCCATAATCTGCATATTTATCTTTTTTTACTTCAGTTTCTTCTTTATGAACGTCTTCTCTTTCATCTTCTGATATATCCATATGAATACTTTCATCATGATTTGGAGAAACATTGTCTTCATCTGATATTACAGCATCATCATTGTAGCTGACTAAACGTAAAGCCTTTTTTAGATGCCGGGGTGATGATATTGAATGATCAGATGGTGGTTTTACTGGGCTATCTGTAAGTCTTGGCACAGGAATTATAACCTAAAATATCAGAGTTTTAAAAAATGTCCTTTAACTTAATAAAATTTCAGAAACGACCTGAGATTCATTGGAATCATCTGTTTTAGGACTGTCATCATCCGAATTATTATCTTCCTCATTTTCTGAATCAGTGTATTGTGCAGTTAAAGATTGTAACGCCGAATTTCTCGAGCTCATTGTTAAATTTTTTCAAAACAAACTTACAAAAAATAAGAGTAATAATTTTCTAACATAAAACTCTTCGCATTCATTTACTATTAAATTTTAAATTATTATTTTAAATTGAAATATTCAAAACATATAAATATCACCATCTAACAACAATATGAAAACAAATGTCAAAAACACAAAAACAAGAACAACTTAAACTATTAAGGTAGGTGGTATTCCAAAACAATTTTTTTCCAATAAAATTTTATTGTACAGATATACCATTTTAGACAGTATGATGTTTCATTTGAATAAAATCGAAAACTCAGTACAAATTTTAAAATTCTTGTAAATAAATATTACTTATTTATGTTATTATTTATCTGATAAATAATTTTAGTATTATTTGGTTATAATTATTAGTGCTGCCAGATTTCTTGTTATGGAACGTCCGTAAGAAAAAATTTCCTTTGTTTGCATATTTATTTGAATATTGGATTTTGTTCGAAAAAAATATATTTTAAATTAAAATTTATTAGCTCTTCAAATAATTTATAATTACTTAAAATATTATTTTAAATAACTAAAATACAGTAATTTCATATATTTTTGACATTTGCATTATCAAAATTGTTAAAAATATAATAAATTTCCCAATTTTTAAAATGTGTGGCTGTCATTTGCTAATGTCAGCCAGTATGTGATTTTTGACAAACTTCATACAAGGAAAATTTATTTTTGTTTGCAAAAAAACATTGGACAGCCATCATTAACATTGTGACGTCAGTGAAAAGTATTTTTTCTGTAAAATTATATGTAGTGAGAAGAGATGTTTTATTTACGTTGATTCGTCATTAAACAATAATAAAATGGATAATTCAATTTATAATAATTCTAATCAGACACCTATACAGCAACAAGTTGATCGTTTAAAAATGTTATATCCAAACGTTAATGAAGAAGAATTCCAACTTCCTAGAATCTGGAGCTCCCAAGACAAATGCAACTCAATCGGACTGACCCAAAATAATTTACGTGTGCATTATAAAGGTATAAAACATTTTAATTAATATACATTTATATACATATTTAATTCGATCTTATCTAAAAAACTAATCATTTTCATTATGTGACATTCAAAATAAAATGTAAAATAAGTGCGTAAATAGTAAAAAAAAATATTCATCAGCTGATTTTCATCCATTTTTCTGTCAATTTACAAAAGTGAGATTTTTTTTTTTTTTATTTTTTTTTTCTTTATTCTATTCAAAATTATTCTATTCATAATTAAAATTTTTTTTTATTATATTATTCCATTTTTAATATCTACAATTAATTAATAAATTATTTATTAATTAATTAAAATTCTATAATTTATTAAATTTTTAAGTTAAAAATCGATTTTCGCTCAAAAACAAAAAAGAAAAAAAGCAAAAAATTTATTTTATATTTCTTTATTTTCTTTTTATTTTATATTTTCGCTATAAAAAAAAACAAAAAAAAAAAAAATCTCTATTGCTTTTTGGCTTTGTCGTCGGAATCCAAACCAAAAAAAAAAGAAAACGAAGAGCAAAAATAAAATAAAATTTATAAAGAAGAAGAAGAAGAAGAAAAATAAAACATATACACACACACACACACATTTTCTTTGTTGTTTATTATTTTCCCTATACAAAGTAAATATTTTTTGACAAAAAGAAATAAAATTAACTTGAAATTTCCTCCACGTTTTTTTTTACTTTACAAAATTAAAAAATTAATTCTTTTTATTTTTCCTATTTTTTTTTTTTTTTTATAACTTTTTGTTGTTGTTGTTGTTGCTTTTGTCTTTGTAATTTTATTAGATTTAATTAAAAACAAAAAAAAAATCGTAATCATAATCAGTCCAATAATAAATAATATTGAATCTAAAATAAAACTTTCGCTCAATAATTTTTATTTATTTTAATTTATTTACATTTTGTTGTTGTTGCTGCTGTTGTTGTTGTTGCTGTTGTTGTTGTGTGGTTGTGAGTTGTTGTTATTTTTGTTGTTGTTTTAATATTTTTTTTTTTCTTTATTTATTTCCTATAAATTGTTTTTTTTTTTACCTACTTTAAAATAGAAAGAAAAATTATGCGTGCGCATTTTAATTACTAATTTTTTTTTTTTTTTTCTACTTTAGTTTAATTTTCTATCTTGAATTTCATAATTTTTTTTTTATAAATAAAAATTATTTGTTTTCATTTTATCAATTTTTATTTTTTTTCAATAGTAAAACAAAAACAAAAACAAAAATTGTTAAATAATAATTTGAAAGAAAAAGAAACAAATGAACTTTCAATTATTTACCTATATCCGTCTCTCTCACTCCACTGTCTTCAACAATTTTTTGGATGCTGGAAATTTGGTGCATTTTTTTTTTTTTGATAAATAAAAGAAAGAAAAGAAACAAAAAAAAAAAAAAAATTCGTCTAGCCAAAAACAAAAAAAAAAAAACCAACTGAGAATAGAAAGAGAAGAAGAGATGAAAAAGATAAGGAGAGAATTTATTGTCGTTTGTTATTTTTTTTTTTTTTGGTTTGAACTTTGGAAAGAACCTTTTGGAAACGAAAAAAAATTATTAGTTTTTTATAAATCATAAATTTTTTTGGTTAAAGGAAAAAAAACAAACATAAGAAGCAGAACAGAAATTAATTATATGAATTTTTATTAGAATTAATTAATTATTTAGTAAATTATTTATTCGAGTTCCTTTAGTTGATTTTTATTTTTATTTTTGTTTTTTTTTTGTTGGTTTGAAATCAAAAGAAAATAATAATTATGAAAATTAAATATATGAAAAATTAAAGTACAGAGAATTTTTTTTTTTATGAAATAGAGAAACATTAAAATGGGTCATGGTCAAATAATTCATGCAACAAACAAAATAGTCGTATTTATTTATTTATTTTTTTGTTTTTTGGTTATTGAAATTTGTAGGAAAAAAAAAATAAAGCAGAAAATTTCTGTTTCATTTTTCAATTAAAATTTCTGTTTTGTTTTTAACTTTAAAAAAAATGAATAAATTGATTTTTTGTAGTACAGCAAACAGAAGAAAAAAAGTATCTTTATGTGAAGATAAATTTAAGCAGTCCAATGACTTCAGTCTAGAATCCAGATTCTCGTAATAAACAAAAAGGAAGAAAAATTGATTTTTTCTTTGTATATTTCCATTGTCTTCTATTGTCTTCTTTTTTATTTTTCCTTTTCAATTGACTAGAATCTTTTAAATAAGCCAACAATCATATGAAAATGATTATTTTTTTCGATATTTTTCTAAATCTAATTAATTTCTTTTTCTTCAGAAATAACAAAAAAAAAAACTCAGAAGACGTCATCATCTTTCTCTTTCTTTTTCTCCTCTCTCTCTTTCTCTGAAGAAAATGTCAATAAATAATATTAGGAAAAATAAAATTCTATAAAGAGAGAAAATGTCAGAATGTAATTGAAGGATTGAGACAAAAAAAATTTTTTTTTTATTTAAAATGAAACAAAATTAAGAAGAAGAAATTAAAAACAAACAAAATGGGGGCTTCTTCTTCTTCTTCTTTCAATTTGACATTTGTTATTATTGTTGTTGTTGTTCTACAACAAGAAGGTTATTTTGATTTTATGATGAATGAATGAAATTTTTATTTAATAAAATCTTTTAATTTCTCATTTTTCTTATTATTATTTTTCTTATTTTTGTTCTCAACTTAAAATGTGAAAATTGTAAAAGGCTTCCTTTGGATAAGTCAATAACCCCTTTTTTTTTTTGTAGCTCTCTTTATTTTCCTTATTTTTTCTTACTTTTCTTCTCTCTCTAATTATACCATGGAAGATCTTTGTTATTTTTTTTTTTTATGTTCCTTACAATTTTGTTTGTCTGCTTGCTTTACGTTACCTAAAGTAAAGTATTAATAAGGAAAATGTTGAATAGAGCAATTCTAAAAAAAAAAAAACACAACTTTATTTTTAATTTTTCATTTCAAAAAAAGAAAAACAAAAAGAAACAAATATTCCAAAAATTATATTCTTGGAATTTTAAAAAAAAATTTAAAAGACTAGAAAAAAAAAAAATCTAAAATTGGAGAAAGAAAATTTATTTTCATTGTCAAAATATCGAATAACAATCCGACTTTTTGTACGTGTGTGTGTGTGTGTAAAATAGGAAAAATTAAAAAAAGATAAAAAAAGAAGAATAAGACGAAGAAAACCTAAGTCTCTTTGTTTCATTGAATCAAATTCAGACAATAACCTCGTGTCGTCGTCTATTTAAAATGACTTTTTTTTTTAAATGTTGTTTTTGTTTCTTCTTCTTCTTCTTCTTCATCATCATCATCATAATCACAATTTTGAATTTAATTAATTTAGATTTTATTTATTATTATTATTGAAAGAAATTTATTAATTGATTTTTATTTTATTTTTTTTTTCTCTTTTTTCTTAAAGGAATTGGTAAATCACATAGTGATGCTGCATCTGTACGTACTGCACATCCAATACCAGCTGCTTGTGGTTTATATTATTTTGAAGTTAAAATAATATCTAAAGGTAGAGATGGTTATATGGGTATTGGATTAACAACACAAAATTTTAAAATGAATAGACTGCCAGGTAAAAAAATGGAAAACAAATAAAAATATAACAAATATTTTTTCTTATTTTTTTTGCAGATTAAAAAATTTTTATTTAATGAATATTCAAACGTTCTTTTTTTTTTGAAATATGAACTTAAATTCCAGAATTGATATTTAAGTACCTACTTAATTACGTATTGAATACAAGTTATTTCATTAATTTACAACGGTGCCTTTATTAACATACAGAAAATCATGAATTATCCATTTATGTATTTAAACTCTTTATTCAATGTTGACTCTGTCGTCCTCTTTAATAAATATAATATTCAAGTATGTAAATAGCAAGTCATACAAATTATTATTCACAGACGTTACTTATTTGAGTGTTGCCAGATATTCGCTATTGAATTTAGGTTATTTCTTACACAGAAATTTATACAAGTTCTAAATATAATAAAAGATAATTTTACTGAAGATTGGAAACTTTGATCATTCGACAGAGTTATAAGATCCAAATATCAAATTCAAAATATTTTCATCACGTGAATCTTAATCTTAATTTAGTCATTTTTATTTTTATTCAAATTAAAAATTTGCACCTTTTTATGTTTTCTTATAATTTCTGTTGTTTTCCATTTTTCCGAATTATATTTATTATGCAACTTTAAAAATTATGAGTTGGAGTTGGAGGTTGATAATAATTTTATGTTTTTATTTTATTTTTCATTCAAGGTTGCATATATTTTTTTTTCTTCTCTTCTTTTTTGTTAGTTAAAGGGAACTCCACCTACTATAAATAAAAATAATATATATTTTATAGATGACGATATGAATTCATTAAATATTAAAACCAACAATAATGAAGAAATTGTATAAATTATAAAAAAAATATACAATGTCTTTGACCTTTTATACTTCTCAAAATTCACTAATTTATGTTAATTTAATTTTATTTATGATTTTTGTTTAAAAAAAACGTAAAAGATTCTTTGACATAATTATTATTTATAATCAGTTTCTGATTGTTCTATTTTATAAATAAATAGAAACATTGGAAGTGGATTTAGTTTTGTATTAAATTTGTTTATTATTTAAGGGAATCGAACGGCAAACAATTATTAAATTATAGTTTATTGAAATTTTTTTACATCCTCTACTTAACATTTAGAAAATATTTGATTAAGTGAATATTTTTTCTTATCATTTTTCTTTAAACGGAGAAAAAATATTTTAGTTTCTAAGAAATTTGTTGAATCAAGATTATTTTTTAAATCAACATAAAAGTAAATTCAAGTTGTTTTGGAAATAAAAATAGGAAATAGATAAAATAATAACATTATAAAATTTTAATTAAATCATACAAGATTATTAATAATGTTGGTTTGATTAAAGTGATAACATTTCTACGAATATGTCCTTCTCAATTAAAAATCTAAATAATTTACACTGAACTCAATTCATTTTTACATTTATAGAAAATATTTTTTCTGAAAATATATAAACTGTAAATTTCTTCAAACGAAAGAAAAAAAAAACATCAGAAATTTGAGAAGAGATGAGATCTACTAATTATACTATATATTTGACGACGATCTCTTTCTATTCTCATGGGAATTTTTTTAATATAATGGCGGAAACGCATAGAAAACCACAAATTAACAAAAAAAAAAAATTTACAAATACAATTAAAGAAATTCTTTGTATTTGTAAATGTATAATCACGTACTATTTATGTTTCATTGAAAATATAACAAAACATACATTTATTCTCTGTAATTTAACCTTAAAAAAAAACAAGTATTTAATTATTTTTTATGATAATCATTTATTTGCATTTGTATTGTATTGTATTTTATGTTTTATCTACTTTTAGGATGGGATAAACAATCATACGGTTATCACGGTGATGATGGTAATTCATTTTGTTCATCTGGTAATGGACAACCATATGGACCAACATTTACAACTGGTGATATTATTGGTTGTGGTGTTAATTTAGTTGATAACACATGTTTCTATACAAAAAATGGACATTATCTTGGAATTGCATTTAGTGATTTGCCTGTAAGAATCTATATATACTTTTTATTATATTAATATTATGATTTATTAATTTTAAGATAGATCTATTTTATATTTCACTTTTATTTATGTAATTTTATGTAAAGGCAATTTTTTTGTTTTTGTTAATGTTTAAATTAAAAATAGAAATATTTCATTTGTTTCATAAGTACAAAAGAGGAATTTTTACAAAATTACTCTTTTTTTTAAAACTTAATTAATTTGAAGAAAATGAAATGAGTAAACAGAACACGGAATTCTTCTTAAAATTCTTTTATCTGCTGTTTAAGAAATTTACATAAATTCTACGTTAATTTAAAGATATTAAAATGTTGTTTTTTTTTTCTTCTTTTAATTAGAATTTTCAATATTTAATTTTCTTTTTTTTTTATCATTTTAGTCAAAATTATATCCAACAGTTGGTTTACAAACACCTGGTGAAGTTGTTGATGCTAATTTTGGACAGGAACCATTTAAATTTGATATTGAAGATATGCTCAAAGAACTTAAAGCTGTTACTAAAGCTTCAATATTGTCATTTCCATTGCCTGATGATCAAGGCGATTGGGCTGCTTTATTAAACAAGTAAATTATTTTTAAATTTTGTTATTAAATATATGCATTTTATAAATTTATTTATTTTCTTTTATTAGAATGGTCTCATCATATTTAATACATCACGGGTACAGTTCAACAGCTGAATCATTTGGTAAAACAACTGGAGAACCATTTAGGGAAGATTTAGCTTCCATTAAAAATCGACAAAGTAACATATTTTATTAAAATAAAAATATTTCGTTGCAATAATTAATTTATAATTTTCTTATTATTATAGAAATATTAAAACTAGTTATGTCTGGAAGAATGGGACAAGCAATTGAACAAACAATACGTTCATATCCTGGAGTTTTAGAAAATAATCAAAATTTATTATTTATGTTAAAATGCAGGCAGTTTATTGAAATGGTTAATGGTTCCGATTTTGAAGTATATTTCCCCTGATTATAATTTAATATTGAAAAGTTTTTATTAAAATTTTGTTTTTCTTTTTTTTCTTTCTTGTATTTTTATAGCCATTGACATCGTCATCAAGAACAAGTCCTGTACAAACATCAGTAATACAATCCACAAAATCTTATCAAAATGGTTCACAGACAAGTACAGTTACACCAGAAATAACAACGCCTAGTGACAATCAAGATCTTAAAAATAATTTAATAAGGTAAAGAGAATTATTGATTGATTGGGAGAGGGAGGAGGGTATTTATATGACGTATTTTACTTATACGATTTACAGATATATTTTTTTTCTCTCTCTCTTGACAATAACTTTTGATGATTATCTAAGAAATTTTTTAATATTATTTGAAAAGTAAAATAATTCATTTTTATTATATTCCGGTTTATTAAACTTGAAAATTTATTATTGACATTTTTATTTATTTGTTATAAATAAACTCATGTTTAGATTGAATGAAATTATTATAACACATTCATAGTTGGAAGTTATAAACATTAAGCTTATGTTGCATAAATGATTAATATTGATTTTGAATTTCTACTTATTTTCATATTCATATTTTGCACGATTTTCTTTTTATTCTTTCTACATAAATCAATATTTACTTTTGTTAAAGATTATTGAGTTTAATAATTTATGAAACAGTTCTCAACGAATTGTACTTCGTTAAATGTTCAACATACGTAAATCTTAATTTAAAGTGAATGTTATTTTTTTTTATATAATTTGCATAATTCATAAAATAATGTAACAACTTACAAATATCTTAGGGTTTAAACTGGATTTTTAAAGAACTGGTTTTCTTCTTTCTTTTTTAGTATTTTTATTTCTAATTTTATTTTATTTATTTTTTTCATAAATATTTTCTATACTTTTATTTATTTATGTATCGTATAAAAAATTACGTCAAATATATTAAAATATTTATAAAAGAAAAAAAACAACAACACACAAATTAACATTTTCTTTCTTTCTTTTTTTCTCTTGTAGCAATAATCAAAATTATACACCAACGAATAACATAAATATGTCTGAGCCAAATTGTAATCATGATGATTTAAGTAATGTTGAATTAAATAATCAAATAAATTTAAATTCTGGTGATTTTATAAATGATATAGAAATGGAGAATGGTCATATAACAAATGGTAATAATTATAAAAATGGTAATTCAAATACAGAGAATATTATTTGTGAATCAATTGATACTGATGAGGATATGGGTAAGAGTATGCACTATTTTTTTTTCTTTTCTTTTTGTTTTGTTTTTGTTTTTTCTAATATTTTATTTTTTTAAAAAAAAAAAAAAGAAGAAATTTTTTAACGATTAATCTTTTTTTGTTTTTCTTTATTTAAGAAATTGATTCATCACCAAATCGAAAAACAAGCAAATCAGGTGTTGAAAGAATGTTGGAATTTGGAAGGGAATTATTTCAAATGAGTCAACGTTTGGAAAAAGAGAATGGAGCAAATGAAACTAATCAAAAAATGTTGGAAGTATGTTTTTTTGTTGGTTGAAAATTTTAATTTGAATTAACAAATTTAACTAATATTTTTATTATAGGACGCATTTAGTTTACTTGCATACTCAAATCCATGGTCAAGTCCATTAGGATGGCAACTTTGTCCAACTAGACGTGAAACTGTTTGTGCTGCTCTTAACTCTGCCATATTAGGTTCAAATTTAAAATTTATTTTAAAATATAAAAATATAAATTTTAATTTCTTGTTTTTTTTTTTCTGTATTTAGAATCAATGAATTATTCATGGCGGCCGCCTTTAGAAGTTTGTATTGCACATGCTTGTGAATTATTACGTTTAATGGCTAATTCATCATTGGGTGCATGTGGTTTTGCAACTGTAGAAGATATTTTACAACAACAACAGCAACACTGACTAAATCTTCCACTATCAAACATTATTTTTGCTTTTTTGTAAATTTGAAAAAAAAAAAAAAAAACTAAATGAAAATAATTAATTAATGATTAATTAATGAAAAATGGTTAAGTAGATTTAAAGAAAAAAAATAAAACAGAATAAATTTTGAGTAGACAAGAGAGAGAGAGAGAATAAATGTGAGCGCAAAAGAAGGAGATTATTATATTTAAAAAATTTGGAATTAAAAAAATAGAGAGAAGAAATGAAGAGAGACGATAAATAGCTAACAGAGTTGATTCATAATATTTTTTTTTGTCGATTATAATTAATTATATAAATCAATTTTCTGTGTTTATAACTATTTTTCATTGTTCTTTTCTACTTTTTTTTTTTTTCTTAGCTTTTTTCCATAAAGTTTTTTTTTTTTAATTAACAATTTTATTTTAGTCGAAAAAGAATTCTGAAGTTCAATCAATTTATACAAATTTAACGTATTTGTTTATTTTTTATTTCACTATTTTACATCGTATAATTTATTTAGATTCAATTTTTTTTTTTTCTTCCAACATTTTCTTTAAGAATATTGAATGGAAAAATTGTGTAATTCATTTTTGTGTTTTTCTAATTGATCTCCATCGTTTATTTTTTTTTTTTTAATAATTTTAATTTTAATTAAATAAATAATAATTTGAATGAATTGGAATTGATAGGATAATTCTTTCATTCAGTTATACCCTCTCCCCCCCGCATTAGTACCGCTATGCTCCTTTTTATTTTTATTTATGTTAATTTTTTTAAATTAATTTTATAATTTTTTTTTTGCTTTTTTTATTTGGAGATATTTTTGAATTTCTATTGAATTTATAATTTACTGAAAAATTGAGAGAATTAAAAAGAAAAAATTTATGATTTCGTTAAGAGAGAAACAGAAAAAAAAATTTAGCTTAAATCGAATTCTTTTGTTTTTTTCTTTTTCTTTTTTTTTTTTGTTTGTTAAAGGAAAATCAGAGAGAATAATTTTCACTAAAAACTAAACTAATTAAATTAATTACAAATATTTATTTCTTTGTTTTTTTTTTTATTTTTTTACTAAAAATATAAAATAAAAAAAAAACACAACAAATGTCGTAAAGTGATTAAAAATTTACATAATTTATATTATGATGAGAAGAAAAATAGTAAATAATAAAAATAATAAAAAATAATGAAAAAATAATGAAAATAATTAAATAAATTTGAATGCCCGAATAGTTTACTATTTGCGTGTTACCAATTTTCGTTTGTCTTTTGTTTTGTGTCTTTTCATTTGTTTTTTTTTTTTTTGCTTTTTTTTTTTACAAATTAAAACAACAACAGAAAAAAACTCTTGTGCAAAGAAAGAAAGAAAGGAAAAAAAAAAAGAAGGAAGAACACAAAAAAAAAAAAATAACAAAAGGAAAAGTTTTTTTTTTTTGTTTTTTTTTTACTAATTAAATTAATTAATTTTTAATTTACACCCCAAAACATATAATTTTTTTTAAGTCTATATTTTAGAAATTTATAATTATGAAAATTATAAATATTAATTATCGTCTATAAACTTGACATAAACAAATATTTTTTATACTTTTAATTAAAATGAAAAAAAAGAAAAAAATTCGAAATAAAAAAAAAACAAAAAAAAATTAAAATTAAAAAAAAATTAATAATGAAAACATAAGAAAAAAAAAAACCGTCGATTTTTAGATATTTAGTAATTAATTTATAAAAAAATTATAGAATTTAAACAACAAAAAAAAAAAAAAAAATGAATAAAGAAAAAAAAAAATTTACTAAAAACAAATAAAAAACAAAAAAAATTGTGGAAAATAATTGATTATAAGAAAAGTTCAACAACAAAAAAAAATAAATAAAAAAAATACCAACAAAAAATTTAAAACGTGACTTTAGAATTTAAACCTTTTTTATATATAAAAAAAAAAAAAATGAAGACACCGGAATATAATAAAATTAATACAAAAAATAGAGAGAAAAAAAAAATTATGATTGATTGATTGATTTGTAATAAATTATAAATTTTAAACAAAATTGAAAAAAAAAAAAAAAAAACTCCAAACTAAAAAAAAATAAAACATAAAACAAAAAATGCAACAAAACAAAATAATTAAATTAATTTTTAACGTTTTTGATTGGGCGGATAGGGCTAGGGTGTGGGAGGGGGGTAATTTCAGAGATGAGAATTATAAATAATAATTACACAACAATTTACATTGAAATTTTTTTTGTTGTGTGTGTGTGTGTTTTAAATTTCTATAAATAGAGAATATAAATTCGCTTTGTAAATACAAAAACAATTAATGAATAGAAGAAGAAGAAGAAGAAGAAAAAAATAAATTACAGATAATAACAAAAAAAGTGAAGAAATGGAAACGTTGAAAAAAAATTAAAAACAGAAACTGAAACAAAAACAAAAGAAAAAAAAACAGAATTTTTACCTCAAAAATAATTAAATAAAAATGAAACAAAAACATAAAAAAAAAATGAAATTTTAATTAATTATTGAATTGCCTTTTATTTGCATCAATAATAATAAATCAATAAATATTTAATACAAAAAAAAAAGAAACAAAAAATGTAATTTTAATATAAACAAACAAACAAAACTGTCTAAAACGGAATACAATTAATTAGAAAAAAATGTTTTTCTTTCCTCCTTTTTTGTTTTTTTCATAAAAACAAAATTTTATTTTTTCATAAAAACAAAATTTTATTTTTGAGAGAAAAAGAAAATTCTGCATTCGAATTAAATCGCTAAAATAAAATGGTTTTTTTTTTATATAATAAAAAATGATTTGGTGGTTTTTCTTTTTCTGTTTTTTTTTTAGAATATATTTAATTACTTAATTAAAAAAAAGGCATCGTTTGTTTTTCATTTTTATTTTTGTTAAGTTATGATTTGTTATGATGGAATTATTTTTGTTATTCCTTCTTTTTTTTTTTTTTCTTTACAAAAACAAAAACAAAAAAAAAAAGAAACAAAATGGATAAAAAAAAAAAGATGAAGAAATCTAAAAAAAAAACGTGAAGAAAATTAATTAATTAATAAAAGAAAGAAAGAAAAAATTAAATAAAAAAATAAAAATAAAAAAAACCCTTTAATTATATTAAATTACAATAAGTACATTTATAAATACAATTACATTATATAAATAAAAAACAAAAACAAAAAAAAAAAAAAATTATATTAAAAAATTATTATAAAATAATAATAGTTGTAATTAACAATTAAACAAAAACAAAAACAAAAAATCTATATTTGAATGAATCATACGTGTTGAAAAATAAAAAAAAAATAAAATAAAATTATTAATAAAAAAATATAAAAAAAAAAAAAAGAAAAACATTAAAAATTAATGTATTAAAGAAAAACAAAAAAAAAAAACAATTAATGTAATAAGTACATAAAAAAAAACAAAAACAAAAAAAAAATGTGGTTTGATACAAAATAATGAATAAAATAACGGATATTTTATCTCCAAAAAAATATAAAAAAACAAAAAAAAAACGATTTTTTTCTTCTCTTTTTCATATTTTGAAATGTCAAACTGAGAATTTTTGCTGTTCAACTTTTTTCATTGGCAATACGATTTTTTTTTTCTCTCTGGAGGTAATGGTTGGTATTACTTTTTAACGGGAGGTTATTTTTGGTTTTCTTTTTGACATTTGTGTTTTTTTTGGTGTTTGTTGATAATGGGCTTTTATAATAAGATCGAAATCAATGAAATAAAAAAAAACCAAAGTAAAAAAAAATATAACAAAAATATTACTAGGATTTTATCAAAATCAATTACAATAATTATTATATTTATATTAGTAAATTGAATGGAAAGTGATTTTAAAAGTTTGTGGTATTAAAAATTAAGTGTCCTACAAAACTAAATAATATCTATTTGTGTTTATAATTATAAATAATTAATAGTGAAGTAAATTTTTCGTTTTTTTCGTTTTTTCTTTTTTTTTTTTTTTTGACATAAATCAATTTAACCCCCTTTTTTGGTTGGTTGCAACAATTTGTTTTTCATTTCAAATTCTAATAAAATGAAAAACATTTTTTTTTTTTTGTTTTTGCATAATTAAATATAACTGGAAATATTTTGTCTTTATCGTGTCGTTGCTATTTTTTTCTGTTGAATTTTAATGGAATTTTTTTTTTTTTTTTTGTATTCATTGTAAATAATCATTACAATTTCCGCATCCCTTTTGTTTTCCTTATAAGGTTGCTTGCGTGTAATTTGTAATTTTCTTTAAATACAAATTATTTTTTATGTATAGTTAAATAGGATTTTTTTTTCTTTTGCTTTTTACTAAGAAAATATTGCAGACCTTTTTCCGATAGAAAATATTAATGAGAATAAAAAAAAAATTGAGTTTTTTTTTTCTTCTCATTTTTGGAAAATTGTTTGACAGTTTTAAGGTTAGGTTTTCACATAAATTTCCATTTTTCTTGTTCTCTTTATTTTTTAACCATTTTATATTTTTCGCATAATATTCTAAGTCTCATTAATAAATAATTTAAGTTTTCTTTAGGACCAACAACCTTTTTTTATTGTTGGGAAATTTTCTCAACCCCCCTTTTGAAAAAAAAAAAAAAAACAGAAAACAAAAAACCCACCTACTTAATTGGTGATATATTTTCTTATCAAAATTCAACATCACACCACCTTACCACTACCACTGCGTCACAACTAACAACAACAAAAAAAGAAATTCTACTTAAATTGTATTTTCTGTCCTTTTTTTTTCCATTTTTTCCATACCAAATTTTCTCTTTATTAAAGTTATTCGTAAATTATAATCAGACCATTTTTTTTTTTTATATAAATTTTTTTTTCTCTTCTACTTACAAATTTTCAATAGCTAATTCAGTAAAAAACACACACACACGTACATAGAGCAATATAATAGTGGTTTTTTTTTATTGAGGTTACAAATTAAATAAAAAAAAAGAAAAAATTAAAATTAAAATTAACAAACTAAATTAGTACAACAAAAATAAATAATTAATAAAAAGTGAATAAAATTAATTTTTTTTCTTCTGACAATCAGTGTTTTTTAATAATAAATAATTTTACTAAATTATTTATCTTACTTAAATATAAATAAATAAATATTTTAAAGGAATTATTAATTAATTCCTCTGCATACAAGTAAAAAATAATAAACATCAAAATTAAGAAAACTAAATTCATAATGGGGTGCACCACATCTGCAGAGGAGCGTGCTGCAGCTGCACGAAGTAGGTTAATTGAAAAGAATCTAAAGGAAGATGGTATTCAAGCAGCTAAGGATATAAAATTACTTCTGTTAGGTGAGTGTAATTTTATTTATTAAATTAATAATGTCCTGTGTCAAGAATTGTTTAGCAATCGATTAATAGAATTTCTGTCTATTTATTGCTTCGTTCTTAGCAGGCTTTTAAATGTTCTGGAAACTTGTTATTACATGGATTAACATAAAAATGTGCACGACCAAGAAGGGTGCACTGTAACGATGATAGAAACAATGTGTTAGCCATTGTGCAAAATGTCCAAACGATAGGGTGAAAGTGTTACCTTGTCGTAATCAAAACATTTTTCTTGTGTCTATTAATTATAGTAAAATTTTGTCTTAATTAAATACAGTGTGCTTGGCATAATTGGAGAGAAATGAAAAATTTAATGAGGCCATTAAATCACATTAAATACGACTCAACTAAAAGTGTCGTCAATTATCTTTCTTTTTTTTTTATTACTTAGTTCAATGTTTACTTCTAATATCGTGGTATTAAAAAAGCAATATGAATTCTAAATTATTTTTTATTAAAATCGGTACACAAAACAGAGTCCACAAAATATTGTCTCGACTCAAGGTTGTTAAAGTTTTTATTTCGCTTTAACTAATAAAACAAAAATAGTAAAAAATAAAAAATAACAAATACTTAATAGAATCTATTTTATTCTGGTGAACTTCCACATTTTACACATTTAGGGTCAAATGTATAAAAACAAGTAAGAGTAAACCAATGTCTTAATTTTTAACGTTAAGCTGGTATCGACTGATTACGGATTTCATTTATAGATTCACAGTGTTATCACATGAGTTCCTCGTGAGATTGCAGTTGTGTATTTGATTAGAATCTTTAAAGAATTAGCATGTGAAATTCTGGACAAAATAAGTTTAGTTGGTAGTTTCTTCTGACTGTGAATTATGAACAATTAAATTTTCCTTTTTTTACCCTTCAAATTTATCGATTAAAATCTTATCTGGACAAACACAAATGGTATAAAACGAATAAAAATATTCAGTTTGAACTTTAAATTCACGTTGATTTCAGTGGTGCCTTAATCCCTTCTTTCTTTTTTTGTTTAATCCGACCTTCGACTGGTGTTTTTTTTTTTGTGTCTTCTGTCTCTGAAGTGAAAAAAAAATAAAACATTAAAATGTTTCTGTTCTGTTTATCTTAGAACTTATACGATCAAAAAAGAAGAATAAAAACGATGCTGTCCTAAAGTTAAAAGGAGGCTTGGGGGGTGGTTAGTTGCAAAAAAGGGAAACGAGATGTTAGAATGGAATAAGTATAACGCAAAAAGAAACAAAACAAAAAAAAAGGAAATGAAAAGAAACAAAAAAAAAGAACTGAAATCCCATAAAACTGTGTCTTCTTCATCTTCACTATGGAAGTAATAATTTATATTAAAGTAAATTTTTTTCATCCTCTTCTTCCTCTTCTTCTTTTTCTTACAAAATAAAAAAAAAAAGTATAAGTATAAAATATTCAAAATATTTGGTTACCATAAAAACTTAATGAAAACACAAGTTTTTTTTTTTTATCTTATTCCCATTTTATATCATTCAATTTTTTTCGCTTTTGGTTCTTCTTTTGGTTAGTGTTGTCAGGACAGAGGAGAGACAGAAAAAACCATCTGGTGATTTTTTTTTTTTTTTGTTGAAAGTTTTTCTTTCAATTTTATTTTGTTTCTTTTTTTTCTATCAACTAAAATGTAATAAAATGAAATAAACTTAAAAGAAATAATAAATAATAAATACTTAAATATTACTTAAAGTAAAATGAAAAGAAAATAGAGGAAAATAAAAAAAACAATAACAACATATTACATCAATAACAAGAACAAGAACAATTGTAGTGCTTTTTTTTACAACAACACCCTCTTTAATGGTGTAAGAATTTAATATTGGTTGTCTTGTATCTGCTTTATGTAAAATATTGAAATCTATTATTGTACTTAATGGAATTCAACCTTTTTTTATGATTAAACATCGACTCTATTGATGCGAGTGTGGCATGTTTTCACTCTTGTCACTATGTGTGAATAATATTATTATAAAAATATTATAATAATATTATAAAAAAAAACCTGCCCTTACGCTACACTAACTATTGTTTAGATTGATTGATTTATTTAAAGTGATCCAATTACTAAGTAGAACTATTTTGTATGGTGGGCTTAGTAAGAATACACATCTAATAATAACTTCTAAATCATTAGTAGTAATAATAATAAATACATATAGTGAACTCGTAAGTCTAAATATGTGTACTTTATGTATAATGATGATTAAGAAGAAACAACAACAACAACAACAACAAAAAACTGCAAAGAAATAAAATAATTTGTAGGCGAAGAAGAGGAAGAAAAACAAAAAAAAATGATTAAAAATATGTCACACATGTTTTGTGTTGATGAATAAACGATCATCTACGTACTTTCGTATACAAATAATTTGAAATTGATATAAGTAACAACACCAAGAACAACAACAACAACAACAAAAAATGTACACAAAACAAAAACAACAAAATACAAATTGTTTTTAGTTAAAGCAAAGTAAAAAAAAAACCAGAATGAATGAGTGTGAGAAAGAGAGAGAGAGAGAGAAGCAAAAACAATAATAACAACAAAAAAAATTGATAACTTCCAATGTGTTTTTGTTGTTACTTGTATTGTGTAAGTGATCTGTTCAAAAACAAGTTAATCTACGTTTTTTCCTACCTATTTTCTTTCTATATTTACTTCTTTTTCTTTTGAAATTATTCATAAACCCTTTTCTCTTTTTGTTTTTGTATTTAAACTTTTTTGTTGTTTTTGTTGTTGTTGTTTTGTAATTATTATTAATTAATTAATGTAAGGTAATGTAGGTAACGTGTATATCATATACGAGTACGAGTACTTTTATGATTTGCCTTTTCTTTTTCCTCTCTTTTGTTCTTCTTCTTCTTTTATAATTTTTATGTATAAAAATAGGAAAGTGATATATTTTTATTTTGTTATTAATGTAACATACATATACGACAGAGAGAGGTTATCAACCATTCGGTCAAATCTTGAATGAACCCAAAAATGTATATAAAGTGAGGGTGTAACTTTTACTTTATTTCAAATGGCGTAAGAAACTTTCTAAGTATACAAAAAATTTACAAAAACCGGTAAGGTGAGAATATGTGATATTTTTTTTTTTTTGTATTCAATGGTCGATGAGGGTTAGATGATAAATTTTATAGATGAAATTAATTCAAATCCATTCAATTATTGGTCATTGATTAAATTTTTAGCAAATCACATTAAGTAACTTTAAAGATTAAGTATCCAAAGAAATTCTTATTTTGATTCTTCATTTGTGTGCGCTTATGTAAAATTTTCACCTAAGTGCACACAAATGGATGATGTTGATATTAAAATTTTCTCGAATTTGTTTATTTTTGAATCGTTAGTTAAAGTAAATCGGCTTAACTAAAGTCTCTTATGTAACTAAGTAGTTACGTTAGTTGGGTATACTGCAGATTGGCTGTTATAATGTTCAACTAAACTACATACATCAAGTCTTAGCATCTTAAAAGTTCATTAATAGAAATGTTTTATAGGAGAAGTGTAGTAATTAAGTAGAAATTATCCTTGGAATAATTATACCAGATAAATTAGTGATATTTTCGGATGCATCCTTAACACATAAAAAAAAACGAAGTTAATTACCCGTATTCACAACCAACAACAATCTTTAGATTATTATTCTCTAATTGTCGTTTTTGTAATGCGCTCTTATCTTTTCTCATACTCTTACTTTTTTTTACTTTAGTAACAGCAAGATTCAGATTTTAACGTTGGCTGTGAATAAATCCAAAAAAGTGTTTGTTAGTTATTACGATATTATTGAGAGTGTTCATCATAAAGCAACGAGGGGCGAGAGGGAATGAAGAAATGTATACCTACATAAAATACTCATCCACACAATAATTTATTCCTTTTTTTTTATTTTTTTTTTAACAATTCTTTAGTACAAAGTATGGGGAATTGTTATTTACGGGTTTATTGTTTTTTTTTTATGTAAGACCGGAAATTTTGATCTTTATAGAACGTAAAAAGAACGAAAGAAAAAAAAAGGAAGAAAGGGAGATTCAAAGAAGAAAATTATGTGTTCCTGTATTTATTGTATATTATGCGCTAAAAGATGAACGAGAACGATTATTTGTCAACAAATAAATAATAATAAAAACAAAGTAAAAAAAATAAATAAATAAATGTAAATTGAATTATTGTTCCCATAAGAAAATCTGAATAAAGGTTGATGTTCATCTTCAATTTAGTTTAAACAGAATGTTCTTTGAATTTTCTTATATTAGAATTTTGTCTTACATTAGATTTTGGATTGGATCAGACTGTGCGTATCACTTCTAAAATATTTTCAAAAATTGAAGTAATAATATTTTCATAGTCGAATCTTATAATTATTCTTAAGGGAATAACCCTTAAAATTTATTCACTAACTTATTGATTACTCACACACACACACACAAACATACACACACACGTAAATTCTTCATTTCACAAAATTCATCAAATTTATGTTTATTGTACTTTTTCTTTTAATTAAATAATTAATTTTCAACAAGAAGAATAAGGTTAACTCCGGTCACATCTAAAAGGTTTATTTAATAAAATTTTTTTAATTTACCATTAAAAACAAAGTAGGGCGAAAACAAAGTCTGGAGGGGAGTGAGTGGTATCATCTATTTACTTCTATAGAATCTAACTGAAACAATCGGACAAATATAAAATAACAAAATAAAAATTTTGCAATATCATTTTTTATACAAAAAAATAATACCTACAAACACACGCACACACACACACAAACACACAAATATATCTAATAGATAAACACGCAGAAAGTAATACGCTTCATCATCTGAGAATACCTACTCTTGAATATTATTATTGAATTTTTCTATACTTATTTACTTACTTTACTTACTTACTTACTTCACTTATTTACTTTACTTACTTACTTACTTTACTTACTTACTTTACATACTTACTTATATATATTTTGTTTTAAAAAAATAAATTTATAAATAAATTAATAGAAATATTTCATGCATTATAAATGTCTAAGTAAATATTCTTTTTTTTTTTTTATTTGAGTTTTTCATTTAAAACAAAAACGTGTTAATTTAATTCTTTCAAATTTTTTTTTTTTTCTTATATTCCTTCTTTAATTTTTCTTCTTCTTCTTCTTCTTCTTCATATATTTCCAATTAAACAATTATAAATTAAAATACTGAAAATAACGTCACACAAAATATATAATTAAATTTTATTCTATATTTATTTTTTTTCTTTCTCGTTATTGTTGCGCTGTTGATGTTATTATTATTATTGTTGTTGTTCTTGTAGTTGTGGTTTTTTGTTGTTGTTTTTTTTTTTTATGTCTCTATATAGAATATTACTTATCCAATAAGTAATAAAGTAATTATTATTTATTACGTTAATTTACAGTATCAGGAGACAAATTCTAGTTCTATAAAAAAAAAATAAAAAAAAATATAAATTAAAAAAAAAATGAGAGAAATATTTTTCTTTCTTTCTAAAAATATAAATCTGTGTTTTTGACTGCTGCAGAGTGACAGAGAGAGAGAGAGAGAGAGAGATGAAACTAAAACTATTTCTCATAGGAGTTGAATCAACCTCCAGGTATTCGTTAACTACACCACAAAACAAAAAATAAATTATTTGAAATTTGTCTTCTAAACGAATTATTTGATTCTGTTTAAAAAATTAAGTCAAATTAATTAGGTCATTATTTTTCTTTTGGATCACATTATTAAGTAGACGAAAATAATAATCAGATCATTCTGATAATTTCTGGCGTCATTGTAGATAGTAGAGGGTCTACTAGAACAAAAATATTCTATACTAAATTCTATCTCTATATAATCGTACCATTATATACTTAACTACAATGAAAAATATTATGCTGCAATTAATCAATTGTGGTAAGTATATATTGGTAGTTGGGATGTAAATTATTATCAATAGTGTTCAATGACAAGCGGTTCGATGTACTAGAGGTGATTTACACTCATTTTTGACTGTAAACTTAATTTTTCATTTTTATTGTTTAAAATATGAAATTGTCTTTAAAACTTATTCATTAATCATTTTTTTTTGTGTGTTTCGATTTTTAATTTATTCTTCTTCTTCTTATCTACTTACATTTATCTGCTTAATTATAATTTCTTTTCTCTTTCTCTCTCACTTGTCTTTAAATAAGTACTCAAGAATATGTATATACAAAATAATTATACTTACTTATTTGTTGTTGTTTTATTTTCAATACGGTAAAATTGTTGTTTCTGTTTTTTTTTTCTTCTTCTTCTTCAAATATTATCCATTCAGAGAAAAACTTTATTATTGTATCCTCTTTCCTAAAATAATAATTAACAGAAGGAAAACAAAAAAAAAATAAAAATAAAGAAGAAGAAACAAAAAAAACAGAAAAAAAAATATTTGTATTTTCATCGAAGAATAAAAAAACAAAAACAACAAAAATAACACAATCAACAACCAACAACAACAATTGTTTATGAAAAATCGATTAAGTTTTAAATGTTAAGAAACACTTTTAACTATAGAGTGTAAGAGCGTAGAGTGGTTCTGTACACTTTTTTTATTGTTGTTGAACAAAATTATTAAATTAATTAAATTCAACAAAAAGCAAGGACATAATATTTAATTGTTATGTGTTAGAATGATAATTATCATAAAATTATAATTATATATATAACTTTAATAACAACGGCAACAGAAACACCAACACCAATACCAATACCAATACCAACACCAACACCAACAGAATTAAAAAATAAAATAAAAAATGAGAAGTCATTCCTTGTTTGTTCTCTTTCTTTCTTTCTTTCAAATTTTATTTGACTTTTTATTATTTAGAATTTAGATGAACCGAAGAAAATAAAATGCATGCAAAAGTTTTTGGTGTTTTTCTTCTTGTTGTTTTTTTTTTTCATTATATAAATTTTTTGTTGTCACACCAAAAAATACAAGTACTTAATTCGGATATTGTGGTTTAAGATAAAAGAGTCGTTGTATATTTTTTTTGGTTTGTTTTTTTTTTTGTGATTCAATTTTTCGCATAAAAAAATAAAATAATAAACCACAAAAACACAAATTTTTTTTGGTTGTTACTCTCGTTGGAGAATTAAACAGTTAAAAAAAACAAAATAAAATAAAATAAAATTAAATTAAAAACTAAAAAATAATTTTGGGTTTTGTTAATTTTTCTGTTTTGTTGTTGTTTTTGTTTATCAAATTCAAATTCACAAAGTTTTGTGTATGATCAGAATGACAATAAATATTTTATAATTTTTTCTCTGGCATAATAAAATTTATAAAATCTGAGAAAAAATTCTTTAAATAAAGTTAAAGGATAAGTCTAGACCAGTAGTAACCTTATGACCTCCTCCAACAATGACAAATCAGCCAGTGTAATATTTCTCTTCACTGATGATTTAGTTGTGTATTTTTATTTGTTGTTGTTGTTGTTGCTGTTGTTGTTTTTATTCTTCTTTCAAAACAAAAGACACAAAATTACTTTTAGAAAAAATTAACGAAAAGAAGAAAAAAAAAATTATTTCTTTATTTTTGGTTTAATCTTTAATTGCTTCTTTCTCTCTCTCTCTCTCTCTCTCTCTCTCTCTCTGTAATATTGAAGAAGAAGACAAGATGAGAAAAAGTTTGTGGCATAGAGAATCTTAATAGGTAAATTATACAGTAAAGTTTTCACCAAAAAGAAATTAAAAAAATAAAAAAATAAAAAATAGGCAACGGCGCGACGTTAAAAAATAAAAAAAAAATTTTTTTGTCAAAAAAAGTACGCACAGTAAACTATATTCTTATCTGAAATTATTAAGAACGTAAAAGTTTCTTATAATAAGTTGAAATTTTTATCTTATTTTATAACTAACTAACTAAAATTATATTCAAGATGAATAAACCAAAAACAAAAAAAAAAAAGAAGAAGAAAATTCTCATTCAAGAGAAAAGAAAGAAAAAAAAATGGATTCATCAAAAATTGTTATCAGAAATTGTTAAAAAAAAAAATGAAAGAGAAAAACAAATAAAATAATGTGAATAAGAGTAAAGGGGTGTAAAGGGGAGGGTTAACCATCGAACGTTTTTATTGTTTGCTACTTTATGCCACATTTTATTAACAGATACGGATAAGTTCAATCGTTAAGATTTAAAAGAATATAAAATTACTTATAATTCAGTTTCGAAGATTTAGATCTGTCAGAATGTAAGAGGGACGACTAAAGAATTACTTTTCGTAATAGATTTTAAAACAACAATTCTATTTTTTATCAACAATATTCTACTGTTTGTTTTTGTTTTTGCTTTCCTCATTTTCTTTTCTCATTTTTCTAATTTTCTTTAATTTATTTTCTAGTAATATTTTCTATTCTTTTATGATGACTTTTACTAATTGTCAAAATTTAACAATTTCATTCTTGTAACTTCAGGGTTTGAAAAACTTTATTTGTTGTATTTTTATTCGTTCGTTTTTTTTTTTTTGCGGCAATCTCAATATTGATGGTTTAGTCCAATAATTGTACCAATTGAGGAAAACCAAATTACCGGTTGTAACTTCAAATAAAGTGACATGAGATTTTTGTTGTAAAAATTTAAATGTCAACTTTTTGTTTATAATCATCTGTCACTGATTATTGATTGAACAGATTTACGTATATATAAATATTTTAGAAATATTTGCACGCAGAATTGCACAGATCTGATGGCGGCAACAAACTGAAAACAACTTATTTAACTCAAACCCAAATTATTTGTTTATTTTACGTCATTCAATCTTTAAATTGTCACGTTTTTCTATCGATAACTTTTGGCTATCTAATTTAAAATTTTATGATTCGTGTATTTAGAAAATGTTTGTAGCGTTGGTGGTGGACCCTTGTTTTAAAATCATCAGCCTACCCGTCTATATCGTAATACATATTTTGCTGTTTTTTCTTCTTCTTCCTAAATATATATTTTTGCGCGTCTCGTTCTATCACTAAATTTCTTTCTAATAATAATAATAATAATAAGTACATTTTAACATTCATTGTGGTAGCTACAAGGACATTATTATCATAAAGACACAAAAATATATGTAGAAAAGAAATGGAAAAAAATTAGGGAACTCTGAAGAAACAGTAAAATTTTCGAATATTTGTTTTTATTTGATTTTAACGGAAAGCACAGAAGAAGAAGATGATGAAAGAAAAAATATGTAATGTAGAAAGACAGAAAGAAAGAAAGAATAAAAAAAAAAGACGTTGGAAAGGAAATTGGAAATTTATATTTATATATTTTCTTCTCTCCTTTTTGTTTCTTTAAATAAAATATAAAATATCGAAAGAATAAAAAACAAGGAATAAGAAAAAAGAAAATACTAAAAAAAAAAAAAAAAAAATTTAAAGAGTAAAATTGGAATGAGATGATGTTAGAATAAAAGAGAGAGAGAGATACTTCGTGAGATGAAAAATAAAAATAATGGATAATTGTGTGCGGTCTAAAAAATCTATATAAAAAAATAATGTTTATCTTTATTTATTTATATTTTGTTACTTCTTCTTCTTCTTTTTCTTCTTCCGCTATTCTCCATTTTTAGTGCTTGTTGTGAAGTTTTTCTTGTGCTTTTGCTTCTTTTTTATTTTTTGCCTTTTTTTTTTTTATTTGTTATATTTAGAGAGTTTTTCTTTTCCCTCTTAGGGCAAAAACAAGAAAATAAGAAGGTTAGTTCATTGAACTAATACAAAATTATGAATAGATTCAATAAATTAACTTTGAAATTTTTACTTTGATTCTGTCATCCATTTTAAATTCTGGTTTTTGCTTCTTTATATATTTATTTTTTTATTTAAAGATGAAGAAGAAGATGAAGAAAAAATAAATATTGTAATATTCCATTAAATGAGATTTCTATTTCGTTTATGGCTGTAGATTAAACATCCTTCTTAACTTCCTGATTTGATTTTCAGATAATTATTGTCATCATCAGTGAATGACGTGCTTCTTATTCTTCTCATCTTTTTCAAAATCTTCTCTTCTCTTTCTTTATCTTTTTTTCTTTAATGTTCTCTTCCTGTTTCTTTGTTGGCTTTATCCTAAACTTTTATATAAATTTCAAGTGAACGGGGTATTTGTGGGGGGGTGCGTTGGGTTTTGTATTTGATAAAAATTAAGTGTGAGAAGTTACACAATGACTTGCGCTGAATGTCCTTCAGATTAATTTGCAGGTCTCACGGGATTGTCAAAATGTACAAAAAATAAAACAAGAAAAAGAAGAAGAAGAAGAAGAGAAAAAACATAGAATCGTTCTTCTTCTTTTATATCCAGGAGAGAAGAAACGGGTCAATGCCTCTAAAGACCAATAACAATTAGAATGTAAAAGATAAGGTTTTCTCCCCTTATTAACTAAGTTTCAGTATTTAAATATATACACACACACACACAAATACTTATACACATACATACACATTAATATACTTATATAAGGAAGAAAAATGAATTCGTTGTCTTTTATTCTGCGTCGCACCGCACCCCGATACACATAAATATAGTAAAATATAAAACAGTGAAAAATAACTAAAAAGAGAAGTGAAGAAAATGAGAGAAATTTATTTTAAAAGATCCGGCTGAAAATTTTTGATTTCATTGTTTATAACATGAAACATCTGGCTGAGATTGTATGATAGAAAATAAAGAACAGAAAGAAAAATAATAATAATATGAAAGTAGGGTGGGGTTGTAGGTGTGAAGAAAGATACATTAAGTATATTTAATATAAAAAAATGAAATAAGATATTTGTGTCTGTATTATGTTATGATGACGATGATGATGATGATGATAATGTTATGCGTAACATAGGTAAATAGTGGCTGTTGAAAGTTCATATTATGGATAAAGGTCATACGTTATATATTTAATTTTCTGTAACACCCAACATGATTGAGTAACAAACATATTGAATAAATTATTAACATCAACCATAAATTCTCTGTTCTCTGTACATTGTTATTCTATATGTTTCTTTGGGCATTTTTTTTTCTAAAGGGGTAGGTACACTTTTTTTTTCTATTGTCCCAACAAAAAAAAAATTCATTTACTTTTTTTTTTTTTCTTCGTTTTCTTCCAAAAAAAAAAAAGGAAGAAAAATTCCTTTTCACTAAATTTAAATAAAGAGTACGAGTAGTCTTCATTTTTCATCATGTTACTTTATTCAAGGCTGACCTAATAAAAAAGAAGAAGAAAAAAAAAAAAAACTAAAGAAAGAGAAAAAAATTAGGTAGAGGGAACCATTTTAGTTTTTTTTTTTTTTTTAACAATCATAGCATATCTACTCTCCTGGATTTTCATTTTCTTCTTCTTCTTCTTCTTTTTCCTCCTTTTCTTTTTCTATATATAATATAAAAATGTAGAAAAATTTCATTACTTTATTCGGTTAGAAAATCCTTTATTTTTTTCTTTTTTTCTTTCTTTTTTTTTATTATTATTATTTTTCTCTTTGCATTCAGTTTTTGATTTTTTTTTTTTCTAGAAAAAAAAATTGTAAGATTTCGTTATTGTTGTTGTTGTTCTGTCATCTTCAATTGCCAATTTTAAGAAGAGACGCAAAAATAAAAACTAAAATTTATGATTTCACTTTCATTTTATTCTTTAATAATACTTTGTTTTTTTTTTGTTAATGTGTGTGTGTGTGTATGTATGAGTGTGTTTGTGTCTATATAGATTAAGGTCATTAAAGGTTAAATTTAATTAATTAATTTGAAAAAAAATAAAATAAAATAAAATAATAATATAACTGGAAATTATTGCATTCTCCATAATACGAACGAATACAATATATGTGTGTGTGTGTGTCCTGTGTCAAGAGGTTATTTTTTGTTCAAAAAAAAAAAAAAAAGAAAAAAAGAAGAATATCTATTTCAGTTCGGTTTAGTTTACTTTTTTTTTTTGTATATGGCAATAATTTTATAGAGCGTGATTAAAAAAAAGTAAAGGCACATTTACTATATTGAATTTCAATATTGAAATTATGAGTTTACCTTCAACTAAATTTAAATTATAGATTGTCATTTTTACCTTAACACCCTTACACTGGAAGCTCAATAACTATTTTTCTCTCTATCTCTCTCTTTCTTTCTTTCTCGCTCTCATGAAGTCAAATTAATTTATTGAAGTTAATATTTACATAAATATTGATCAGTTTTGTGTGTGATGTGAAATAATTGCGTGCCACAAGTGGCTAATTGCAAAACTATAAAATTTCTTTAATATAAATTAATTAAAAATGTTATCTAATAACAATCGATGATTTTATTTCATTAATGTGTATTTTTTTATTAGTTTTTTTTATTTTTTATTTTTATTGTTGAAAAAAAAAAAATTAATTATATAATTAATGAAAATTTTGAAATCATTCTTTAAATGCCCTTTCAACATTCAGAGAATAAAGTCATTTTTATTTTTATATAAATTTTTTTTTTTTTTGTATCGATAAAACATTTGTGTGTCTTGCTTGGTTTTTTTTATTATTATTATTATTATTTTTTTTAGTACCCTACCTACCTAACTAATCTACCTACCATTACATTACTTACGAAAATATTTATATAACTATAAATTATTTGCATATAAATTCAATTGCAATTGTGTTATCGATAAATAGACGATGATTATATTGATGATGACGATGAGTAAACAAAATAATCACAAAAGAAGAATAGAAACAAAAAACAAAAAAAACAAATCAATACAATTTCAAATTGATTGTGTTTATGATGTTATGTGGTAATGTATGTATGTATGTATGTATGTATGTATGTATGTGTTATGTATATTTTTGTCCAAAAACTAAACTTCAATCAAAGTTCAACCCATAATACTAAATAACAGAAAATCGTTTTTTTATATACAAGTAGATGATGACCGAGCCATTTTCCAGAATATCACAATAAATAATAATAAAAAAAAAAAAACATAAGTTAATTAGAACCAAGACCCAGGTCAATGTCTTATACTTTAGTTTAATGTCAAAAAACTTAATTTCTTTCTTTCTGTCTTTCTATACTTTTTAAAACATTTTTCATTTGTGTGTAAGTGTGTGTGTGTGTGTTGTTTTTTTTCTATAATAATTATTTATTTCTTTCATAAGTTAAAGGTCAAAAAAGTAATAATTTATTTTGATTGGGTGATACCTACTGATTTTATTTTTATTCTTTACAATAACAACAACAACAACAACAACAACAATAACAATAACAAGAATAACAACAAAATTACTTTGCAATGATTGTCATATTTCATTCCATAGTTGTACTAATGGGACAATCACATATATGCATACACAATACAATACAATAAAATAAAATATATATTGGAATATTAATAAAGGTAAATTATTGTAAAACGATATACAGACAGACGATAATTACTTATTTGCTTCTTTTTTCTTTTTTTCTTTTTTCTCTCGATATCATTTGATTTATTTTTATGAATATTTAGTTAATAGAGACAAATAAGTATAAAGGCATAATAATAATAATAACCAATTGTAAATAAAAGAATAACCAACAACAACAACAACAACTAGTACAAAAATAACAATAATTTTATTGTAAGTAGAAATCGATACAAAACAATTCAACCATAATTAATAATATTCTTATGTAAATTGTATCTAGTAAGTATACGTTGAGGGGTTTTTTTTAAATTCAAGTATATAAAAGTAAATCTGATCATATAAGGCTATATGTGTGTGTGTGTGTATGTGTGTATGTGTGTATGTGTGTGTGTAAGTATACAATAAACAGATAATATATAAGAACTTAATATAGAAAATAAATTTAGGTACGTACTTATAATATAATTATTAATAAGAATTCAAATTAACTATGTACATCTAAGTATAGCAGATTACTTTTATTTTTCATTTAATTCATAAGCCCTTTTTATAAAATCTTAAAAAAATAATTGTGCGTTGCAACCATTTTAATTTGTAAGGTAAATATTTTATTAGTAGGTAACTATTTTTTTTTTTTTCAAATTGTATTCTTTGTGCCATTTTCTCTTATTTCTTCATCAAAAACTTACTTAGAAATAATAATTTTCCAAATATTAATGAAGAACAATAAAAACGGTAAATAGTGACTAGAAAATGAAATTTGTTCCAGTTAAAAAGTTTTTTTTTTTGAAATTTCTAAGAAGTCCAAATTGAATTTATAAATAAAGAGGGGAAAAACGGTAACGTAACTTAAATGATCTTCATTTTTATTTATTCGAAATGATAAAATAAACTTTCCCTTAAAAATAAATTATCTTAGAAAATTCATATTTTTCTAATTATAGAAAAGAAAAAAAAACAACGTATATTTAAGTTTGTTGCAATTTCATTTATTATTAAATATAAATAAATATATTTTTAAATTTTGTCATTAATTATAGGAAGAGTGAAATTGCTTAAGGGTAATATTTTAACACCCACATTTTTTCAATTCTTTATTATTATTTTTTTTCTTCTTCTTTCTCCCTTGCGTCTTTTTTTTTTTTTTTTCATTTTTTTTTTATTCAAAATAAAATGTAGACGCCAGATACAATTAAAATTAAACCAAATTAATAATAATGTAGAATTTCATAAATTTTTATTTTCAATTTATTTCTTTTTTTTTTTGTTTTTTTATAAAATAAAAAAGTAACAAACCTTATTCTTTTTTTCTTTCTCTCTCTCTCTCTCTCTTTCTCTCTCTCTTGATGTACCAAGAAAAATGTGTAAAAACCTACGCAAAACTGTTTTATATCTTCCTTATATAGATTTTTTTTTTTATTTTTTTTTTTTGATTAAACGTTTATAAATTTTTTTGTCTTTAATAGATAAATTTATTACTTATGTTATATGTACCTACTTACGAATTTCATTATTAATGTTCTATACGGATCGAGAGGGGGATATTTGTTTGGACGTCATATGGGACAATCATATGTAATATCAGAATATCAATCAACAAATATATATATTCATACACACACACCAATACACACACACACACACACACACACATATTATTTATGTAACATTTTTCAATTGTTATTTTTGTTTTATAATAAAACTCAACAAGTAAACTGTTTTAGTTGTCATTTATAATTTATATTACTTTCATATTACTATTGGTAACTACTTAGTATTTTCTGACTTTTTGTTGGGAGGGGGGGATGGGTGTTTTTTTTTTAAGGTGTTTATTTGTGTTCTTTTTATAAATTGTAAATTATTATTTATAATATTTATAAAGATTAAAAAATTTTTGAACATTTATTATTGAACTGTTAATGGTGCCTTTGTTGAAAGAGAAAAAAAGAAATGTATGTAAATTTAAAAGTAAATTGCGGACGTAAAACGTTAAGCAAAACGTTAAACTTCATTTTTAGTTTTTGTTTTTTTTTAATTTTAAAAATTTACAAAACATAATTTAACTTTAAATTTATTTATGTTTTTTTTTTTGTTTGAACTTTATATGAATACACACACACAAACGCATATAAGAAATAAACAAAAATAGAGTGAAGAAAGAAAAAAGAAAATGTTTAAGGGTCGTCTGATGGATCTCATCAAAAACAAGCACAATATTTTTACTATCAAAAATTCCGGTGTAAATAATTTTTGATCATTAATATTTTTTTTCTTCTTCTTCTTCTTCTTTCTTTTTCTTCTTCTTTCTGTTTTGTCTTTGGTTTTTATTACATAGCAGCACGTGGATGTCCTTTATATTTATATACTGTTTAGCTGTTTCACTGGTATGCTTAGTTGTGGGTTTTCTGTTGTTGTTGTTGTTGAGGAAAGTATTAAAGAATATGTATAAATGTAATATACGGATAAAGATGATAATGGGGGAAAAACAAATTTTTTTTGGACAAACATTTTTGTGTCATCAAGTACATTTGTTGTTGTTGTTGTTATATATATTTTGTTTATTTGAATTTTTTTTTTTTTACGTAGGTTCTAATAAAAAAACTTTTTTCCATTTTCCTCCTTTTCTTCTTTTTTTCTTCTTCTTCTTTGTAGGCTGCCTAATTTGTATATATAGAAACTTTTATTTCTTTGTTAAGTATAAAGAAGAAAGCACAGAGAAAAAGAAAAGAAAATTAAATCAAAGTGATTTGAGGTTGTTTATAACAAACACGCGAGATTTGTTTTTCTTTTACTCTTGTATATAAAACTTAAGTATTGAGGAAGTACAGAAATAGGCCTTTGAAAGAATTTCTTTTACTAAATCTACCTTTCTATATGACAATTTTCCTTTAATGTCAACTCGTTTTTTTGTTTTTTTGCTCTTTTTACTAACCCAAAAGCAACCAAAAAAAAAAAAAAAAGAAAAAATTGAAAAGAAAAGCAAATAAAAAGTGTATTAGCTATGACCTAATTTTCAGTGAGTATGGTCGTCACATTCATATCAACCATCAACAAGTAAAACTTCCCAAAAAAAAAAAAGAAATATAAAACAGGCCACCGTCTCTTCATTCTCTTACACCCTCATTCGTTCTTCTTTAAATTTCAATATCACACATTAAAGTGGGCTCAATCATAATCAAACAAACCCTTCCTTCCTCTGACTTCCTGTAAACGAATACATAAAAAAAAAAACAACAATAATACAAAACATCAACAACAACAACAACAAAACACAAAACAAAACTAAACTAAATCAGAATGAAAAATAAAAAAAAAAATGAAAAAGTCAATTCATCGCCAGTTACAAATATATAAAAGGTAAATTAACTTTAATCACCATTCACCACAAAAAACAGAAAAAAAAGAGTGGAAAAAAATCCTTCCCTGCAAAACCAACCCCCTCACAACAACCCTACAATATATTTTATATATATTTTTCAGTTCAGTTAACTATTTATTTTTAACAGTGTAGAAAATGTAACATTTTATTCTATTTTTCATTTTTGTTGTTGTTGTCGTTGTATTTGTAGTTGTTGTTGTTGTTGTTGTTGCTTCATTTTTTCGTTAAAATGTAAATACATAATATAGTAGTGTATTATGGAAAAAGATAAAATAAAAACGAATAAAAAGCAGAAAATAAGAAGAAGAAGAAGAAGAAGGAGAAGAAAAGGAAGAAGAACAAAAAAACGCATGCGTCAGAACTTTGTAAGGCCAAAACAAAAAAGAAAGAAAAACCATAAAAACCGATTACTGCACGAATAACGTTATAAATACGAATAAATACGATGTTAAAAAGTAAATCGAAACATTTGCTTCTGATTCTGACTGACATGTCTCATATTATAAACTCCCCGGTTTCCATTGAGCTTTTGGGCGGCTCCAAAACACAAAAAATAAAATAAAATAATATAGAAAAGAAGCGAAAAAAAAAAAAAAAATAGAATTTAGAAGCACAAAAAAAAAAACAAAAAAACAGAAGAAGTTTTTTTTTCTTCTGATTTTCTTCTGTGTGGAAAAAAAAATCATCAAAATTAAAAGATTATTCTGGATAAATAAAGTTTTGTATTTTATGTATGATTAAAACAGTTTTTGTTAGTTATTGTGTTAATTTATTTTATTACAAAAGAAAAGCGTAATCGGTTAATGTGAACAAAAAAAAAATAATAAATTTTGAAAACAAAAAAAAAAACAAAAAAAAACGAATGAAAAACTAAAACAGGGAAAATCTAAAAAGAAATTCTTTCCAACATATATTTTTCTTTTGGCTTTTTCTTCTTTTTTTTTTTTTTTTTTGGCTTTTCCAAAACACGAACAGAGAAATTTTCGTCCCCGTAATGGCGGAAAATTATAGTAAAAGTCTCTTATTGAGTCGGCCACATTTGTGACGTAAAATAAAAAATTTCTTCTTTTTTTTTATTTTTATACATTAACGAAAAATAACAAATCAAAGAACAGAATAAATATAAAATTTAGTGATTTTTTTAATTAAAATTAAAACAACAACAACAAGTAAATTACTAAAAAAAAATAAAAAGAAAAATAAAAAGAAAAGTGTTAAAAAAATTTGGTTTTAATTTTCTGTTTCTGTTTTTTTTTTTTTTACTTTAAGAGTGAAAATTAAAAAATCAAAATTATTTTTTTGTTTTTTTGTATTTCAAGTGAATTTTTTTTATTTGTTCTCTCTCACATCCAGCCACCTCCTTAAAATTTCATTTAGAGATAAAAAGAGGAAAAAAAAATTAAATTAAATTTAAACGAGTGGAAATAAGAAAAATTAAATTAACAAAAAAAAAAAAAAAGAAAGAAAGAAAGAAAAAGAAAAACGAAAAGAAAACACACAAATAAAGTAAAAGAAAAATGTATGATTAATTTCAATAAAATCCCAACAAAAAACAAAAAAAACAAAAGAAAAAAAGGAAAAGAACAAAATTTATTGGTATTTTTCAATATTCGGTAAAAAAAAATCTTAGAACGAAAAAAAAAAAAAAATACAAATTTTTTTCTCTCTCACTTCGAAAAAGAACAAAAAAAAAACTCCATTTCTAAAAATAGAATTACAAAAAAACAACAAGAAGACAATATAAAAGAAGTTTTATTCTGAAATTATTTTTCAATTCTGATTATTTTAATTTATTTCTATTTTTTATTCTTATTCTTATTCGTACTTACTCTTCGATTCCTTTTTCTTTCCTTTTTCTTCTTCTTCTTTTTCTTTTCGTATTTTCCTTTTCCTTTTTCTTCTTCTTCTTCTTGGCTTAACATATTGCTTGTCATTATAGTATCGATTTTTCTCGTTTTTTTTCCCTTTTTTTTTTTTTTGGTAGTTGTTCGTTTGTACCCCTCACAAGGGGTGTAAAAAAAAAACAGTATTTTCAATTTTTCTTCTTAGATTCTTATTTTCCTGTTTTACTTTTCTATATTCAAATTCATTGAAATTCAACCTGATCCGATCTACCACCCACACCTAGTGCTATATGCCAGCCTAAATACAAAAAAAAAAAACTGGAATAAAAGCTACCCCCCCCACCCTTCCATCTTTTCGCTCAACATACAAGTGGAAAGAAAAAAAAGAAAAGCAAATGAAAATGAATAACCTGAGCAACACCTTGATATTAATTTTTTTTTTCTTTTCTTCCCCATTTTTTTTTTTTCTTCTATTTTCCATTTTCCATTTTTGATTTTTAGACTTTTTCTCTTTTTTGTTTTTTTTTCTTTTTTTTACTTTCTCTATTTTGCGGAAATTTTTTTTTTATTGAATTTAAATGAAAATGTGTGTGTGTGTGTGTAACACGAAAATGTTTAATCGGAAAAAATATTTTCTGGATGATTAATGAAATGAAAAATAATCAAGAATAGAATTGATTAAATTTTTGTTTCTCTCTCTCTCTTATTTCTCTCTTTCTTTCTTTCTTTTTTTTTATGATTAAAAAAAAAATAATAAAAATAAATAAATTATTTCATTAATTATCCGTTTATAAATAATTGGCGCTGTTTTTTTTTTGATTCTTATTTAAATTATTAAAAGTGAAATTTAGATCAGTCAATGACTTTTTTTTAAAACAGTTTTTTTCATCCCATAAATTTAACCAAAAATCAACTAATAATTATTTCAACCAAATTTTTCCTCCATTACTCAAAAAAGTACCAACAGAAGAAAAAAAAAAAAAATATTAAGGATTCAAGTTCATTCACACTTTCATTTTCCACACGAATTTTGCCCCAAAAAAAAAAAAAAAAATCTTTGTCGTGACGTAAAAAAAAAAATTCTGATGGAAGACCCAAGAAACAAGAAAAAACTAATATAACCGTGACCTTTCAATTGTTACAATTAAATAATATTAACTAAATAAATAATTCATAGTTTTGTGTAAGAAAAACGACGTAAAATGACTGACCGACCACAAATTAAAACAAAAAAATTGATACTTGTACACGCGTTTAATTTGTGTTTTGAATTTCAATTAAAATGAGATTTTCTACAGAAAATGAATTATAAAGAAAAAAAAAAAATGGATTGACAATTACAACAATTATTATTCTTTGAACATACAAATTCTTACATAAAATGAATTAATTCTTTTTCGTTTTTTTTCGTTTTTTTCTTTAAATGTAAAATAATTTTTCTTTTATTTTTGTTGTTGTGCTATTTTTTCCGTGGTGCTCTCGGTTTTTTTAGAACAATTTTCATTCATTTTTTCTGGTTTTCATTAAAATTTAATCAATGCAAATAGGGATGACCAAAAGTAGTGCAAAAAAAAAAAAAGTAGATTTTGATAAAAATTCATTTGTTTTGTTGTTGTTGTTGTTGTTGTTGTTGTAGTTTATTTCTTTTATTGGAAATGAAAGAAACTTATTTATCTGTGCCAAAGTATTTTCAAAGAAACAAAAATAATTCTTGACTGGGTCACCCTATTATAAAATTGCACAAAAAATACCATTTTATATCCACAACTCATTTTCACACATACACGCAACTCTTGTTTAATCTATGTCTCACTCTCTCTTACTCTCTCTTTCTTTTTATAAGTTGCTCACTCTCCCTCTCTCTTTCTCTCCCTTTCATATTGGTACCAAGTTGCCATCTCAATTTATTTTATATTTTCTTTTTTACTCTTTTTATTTATTTATTTATTAATATATTTTTTTTTTTTATATTAAATTCTAATCTTATATTAAGTACAACAGTTACATTTTTTTTTTTTTTATATATGTATGTATATATATGTTTGTATTGATATTATTAGTACATATCCGGTTCTAACTACAACACAACAACAAAAAAAAAAATAAAAAAAAAATAGCAACAGCAAATTTAAATACAGAACAAAAACAATAAAAAAAAAAATATATAATTTTATCGTAACGTATTTAATTTTTTTGTTTACATTTTTCACATTCCGTCTCAAAATAATATTTTTTCATTCCATTTTCAATCGTTTTCTAATTATTATTGTTTAAAAAAAAATTTCACAGTTTTTGATCTTTTTTTAAATAAAGAAATCAGAAAACAAGAAGAAGAAGAAGAAGAAGAAGTAGAAGAAAATATTGAGAAAAACATTTTTAGAAAAACAACAAAAGAAAAATAGAACTTTTTTTTTTTTTTTCCAAAAACACAAAAACAAATTTTTTTTTTTAAATATTTTCTTCCAATTCGTTCTTAAAAAAATATTCTAAAAAAAAAAAAAAAATTGTGAAGAAGAGGAAGTGGAAGAAGAAAAAAAAAACCAAAAAGGTTTTTGTTTATTTAACTAGAATACGTATTTATAATTTCTCCATTCCCCCCACCACCACTACCACCACGAGCAAACATTTACCACCTACCTTATAAACCCATTAAATATCTCTCTCTCTCTCTCTTTCTTTTTCTCTTTTTCTGTTTTTTTTAAAAAGAAAATAATAAAGAGGAAATATAGGTGTGAAAACAAAGAGGATTACAATTTAAATTTTAAATAATAAACTATTTTTTAACGAAAAACTAAAAACAAAAAAAAAAGTGTAAAATTCGACCAAAAAAACAAAAAAAAAAAACACAAAATTTTTTTTTGGTCAAAATAAATTTTTTTTTATCAAAACGTTTTGCGTAGAAGCAATACGTACGATGGGGTGCGCTCAGTCGGCTGAAGAGCGTGCTGCTGCTGCCCGAAGTAGATTAATTGAAAGAAACCTTAAGGAAGATGGTATACAAGCAGCTAAGGATATTAAATTATTGTTATTGGGTAAGAAAAATAATTCATTAAAAAAAAAAAATTAATTCTTTTTCTATAAAACAAAATCAAATTGTTATTTTTTTTTTAAAAGAAACAATTTAAGTCAACACCCTTGAAGTTTTGTTCTGATAAAAGAGAAATTACATAATTTTTATACTTACTTGAAATCAATTGAATTAAGTATTATGTATTAAGATTGTCATATCTTAACATACTTAAGTTAAAACTGAAACAAAACTAGTAAAATATTTTATGTGTGTGTGTGTGTGTGTGTTGTTGTTGTTGCGTAATTTATTTGATTAGAAGTTTTGAACGTCTAAAAGTAGGTGGAGGGGGGTGATAAAGAAAAGTGGTTGAATGAGTTGAATAAAAAAAAAAGTGTTCACCCACTTTGTTGTCGCACACTAAAAGCGTCACTATTATAAATCGTTAACCAATTCCACCATCTTATTCTTATTCTTCTCTTGTCGCTTTTGTTTTGTTTTATTTTATTTTATTTCTATAAATAATATTATTTTTTTTTTCATTCTTTCTTTCTTTCCCCAAACACGCAAATCATGTTTTTTATCGAAATTTATTCAATGCATCAAAACGACAAATAAAAAAATAAAGAAAAAAAATAAATAAAATGACGACGAAGGACAATCAATATTTTTGATGTTTTTCTCTTTTTCCTCAAAGTTTATTATTTGGAAATGATTTTTACATGGAATATATTTGTATACATATGTTACATACATATACACATAAATAAAAATACACATACACACATACGTGCATATACCATACTTACTTCACTTTATGATTGACTGACTGACTGACTCACTAACTAACTAAACTTCAATAATTTATACATTATTTTTTTTTTTATCAAATACAATACAACAACAATTATAGCTAACAACAACCACAACAACAACAACAACAACAACAACATAAAAAATAAAGAAAAGAAAGAAAAATATGAAGAAGAAATCAAATAAATATAAATGATGTGTACGTACAGCAGTGTTTAAAAAGTTTATTTTATTCATGCATACTTACTACACAGAGAGAGAGAAAGAGAGAGAGAGAATTAAAAAATAATATAATAAATTCTATAAATAGAACTTGTCTGTATGTTAATATATATATATACATAGTATGTGTGTGTGTGTGTGTGGGTGTATGTACATATAATTTCGTTTATAAAAGAAAAATTGGAAATTAATGAAAATGTAAAGAGAGACACAGAAAGAATCTGAGAGTGAGAGAGAGAGAGAGAGAGAGAGAGAGAGAGAGAGAGAGAGAGAGAGAGAGAAGAAGAGAGAATAAACAGAAAATTTACATATCCAAATAGACAAAATAATATTTACTTTATGGAAAATATTTCATGGAAATCAAATGGAAAATATGATTGAAACAGTTTTTTTTCCCCCGTCTTTTATTTAGAGTTTTTTTTTTCTTTCTTGGATTTTCAATTTTTCATTCGTTTTCCTGTCTTTCTTTTTTTTTTTGGTAAAAATTTGAAATAAATCAATTAATAAATAAACTGATTATTTTGACCTAAATAAAAAAAAATGCATATTTTACTCACATAAACATAATGTCTGTGTGTGTGTGTGTGTATGTTCAACAAATGAAATTCCAAAAAGAAAAAGAAGAAAAAAAAAACTAGAGGAAAATTTCGATTTTATTTTTGGAATAATTAATATAAATTAAGATTCAAATAGAAAATAAAATGTTTCCAATTTTTCTCTTCTTTAAATAAAGTACAAAAAAAAAAAAAATTTAAAATTAATGAATCGATTTATTTTTTCTTCTTCTTATTTATTTAAATTTTCTATTTTGAATTATGGAAAATTTGTCTTGAACTTAATAAAAAAAAAATGTAAAGAACAAAAAAAGGAATTTTCATTTAATTCTTTATTTCCGTCATAGATCCCCCACACCCTTTCCCGTAATCTATTAAAATCTCTCTCTTTTTTGTTGTTGTTGTTGTTGCTGTTGTTGTTGTTGTTGTTGTTGTTGTCAGGATATGATGGCATGTCATGTTCAGTCGGTGCATTAAGTTTTTTCTTTTATTTTCTTTTAGGAAAAAAAAAATGTCAAAAAATAAATTTCGTTTACATTATTTTGTGGTGGTTGCTGTTGTTGTTGTTGTTGTTGTTGTTGTCGGATTTGGTTTTTTTCTTTCTATATGAATAAAAATAAAATATTTATAAATCCAAACAAGAAAAATATTATTTCGGGGTGGAGGGGGGTTTTTTTTTTTTTGTTGTTTTTGCTGATTTTGTTTTTGATTTTGATTTTTTTCTTTTTGTTTTTCATTTCTTATAATTTCCATATTTTCCTTTCACTCTCTTTCGTTTTTGACTCTAAAAATAAAACCGCCTTCTGTCTTTTCTTCTATAAAATCAACCAAGACAGTTTTATTTTATTCATATTTTGTTTATATTTTTTTTTTACTGTGACTCTTTTTTTTTTTTTGCTTTTTGCTTTTCTTCTTTCTCTTGATTATTTTTAATTATTTTTCTTTTCTTTGTTTTATTGAGAAAAAAAGAAAATCAAAAAGAAACAAAAAAATGAAATGAAATGAAATGGAATAAAAATAACAACAAGAAAAAAAATAACGACAAATAAATACAAATAACAACAACAACAACAACAACAATACAGTTTAGTTTTTTTTATGAGAATATAAAGAAAAAAGGTAAAAAAAAAAAAAGAAACAATAAAAATTAATAAAAAGAAAAAGAAAAAATACACAAGAGGAAATATAAAACATAAAACACTGGTTGGTGCATAGTCAGTGTCACGGTACAATCGTTTTATATAATTTTAAAACATTTAAATTTTGACTTACTCCACTTTTTTCACTTATCCTTACATTACGTTAATTTTTGAGTGGGGAGGAATGTTGGTAATACTTAACTACAAAACAAAAATTAACAACTAAAATAATAACAACAAGAAAAACTTTTGTGTTTTATTTTTTTTTTAGAAGGGCGGGGGACGTGGGGAGAAACAACGTATTATTTTTTTTTTAAGAGAAAACCTTTTAAAATTATTATTTACGAGAATGACAGAGGCAATAAGAGAGACAGAGAGAGAGAGAGAGAAAGAGAGAGAGAGAGACAGTATTAAAATATTTGTATTGTACCTCTACACAGAATGTTTATTGTATACAGAATACAAAATAGAAAGCCCAAAAAGCCATAGTGTCGCGTCATTTTATATTAAAATATTCTAATCTTTTCTATTCTTATCTTAAAATAAATAAAAAACAACAAAAAAAAATTCCAATTGAACAAACATTTTTTTTTTTTATGTTTTTGTTTTGTATTATTTTTGTTGTTTATAAGAAGAGGGGAGTGGTGTGTGTGGTGTGTATGTTGTGTATGTTATGTAGGGATGTTTCGAAGCAGAAGAAGAAGAAGATTAAGAATATGGTTGTAGTATAAGAAATTAAAAAGAGAGAAAAAAGAAAAAATGGTGACACTAATATGAAAGTACTGACAACAACAATTTTTCAACACTAGACATGTTCCAGACTGGAAATAATAATATTTTTGTCTTATTTGTGGCACGCTGTTATTTTTTTTCTTTTCTTTCTTTCTTCAATTTCATTTTCTTTTGTTTTTTTTTTTTTTCCAACTTATGAACAATTAACTTAACTTTTACTGGTGAAAAAACTGGAATTGTATTTTTTGTTTTTTTTGTTGTTGTTGTTGGTGTTGTTGCTTTTTAATAAAAAGTCAAACAACTGACTGTTTTTTTCTGTAATCGACCGCCCTTTCTCTTTTTTTTTAAATCCTTTATTTTTTTTTTTTTTTACAATGATTAATTGTCAAAAAAAAAAGAAATGACAGAACCAAAAACAACAATATAAACAGAGAAAATAAAAGGAAATTATGTTTTATGTAAAGATAAACTTGATGGAATTTTGTTTTTATTTTTGTGTAAATTTTGTCTCTTTTTATTTTTCTTAAAAAATAAAAAAAATAAAGAGCCTGAAACTGAATTTTATATTGGAAACTTTTATTCTTTGTTTTTATATTTGATTTTCCAAGGATATTAAGAGTGACATGTTTTTATCAATTTATTTTCTACATAAAGAACAAAAAATATTCACTTTATCAATTTATTTTCTACATAAGGATCAAAAAAAATATTCACTAGACACAATTCAAATTATATGAACTCGGTATTTGATTAAATGTCAACCAAAAAAATTGTTCATTTATTTCTATTAAAGGATCATTAAATGGATTTCGATGGGGTGGTTACATTACAGTTAAGGGTGCGTTAGGGGAAACACCCGTATGTATTTTTAAGAACGAGTTCACTTATACAATCTGGACAGATTGTTGAGAAAAAAGGGGAATTTTTACAATATATGAGAAATTATAATTTTAAGAAGAAATATTTAAATCAACTTACGTATTTTTGAAAATGTTCCTTCCGACTTCAAATCTCTTAAAAATTTTATATTTCATTGTAAGTTTTCTATAATTTTTTTTTTTTTTTTTGTTTAGTTTTTCCTTTTTCTTTGCTTTGTATCTTTTGGCATAGAAGGTCAAGGTTATTACAGATTCAAAAAGGATTAAATATTTTATATAATTTGTGTTATATTTATGGATATTGAAATATTTTGTTGTGCTGGTAAAAAAAAAAAAGGATATTAAAAGACAATTTATAAACATTGAAAGTTTTGGTTATACGTTTTATAAGCGTCCCTTTCAATAAATCCTTCTGTTTCTTTCTTTTAATACCAAAATTTACATAAAATTCATAAGAATATATTTTTAGACTTAAGATATAGAGACTCACACACACACACACACACACCCTATACGTACACGTGGGTGACCTAAATCAATTTTATAGTAAATAAAGTTTTATTTATTTATTTTTTTGTTGGTTTTCCTTTAAAATGAATTTCAATTTTTTTTTTATCATTTTATTTGTTTAATTTAAATATTTCTTTTTTTTTTTATCATATTTCTAATCATTGAAGTTGTTTCGTAAGAAATAGTCGCGCAAAATATAGTCAGTTAAAAACCTGTCTATTGTGACCATAAATTATTCAAAAAAAAAAAAAAAATGTTGATTCGATAAGGGCCAACTCTGCTTCAAATCAAATAATCCAATTTGCATGAAAAAAATTCACACACAAAAAGTATTGTCGTCCTTTTGTATGACGTTCACTTTGACAGGATTTACTTACTTTATTATGATGAATTTATAATAAGGGATAACAAATGAAAAATTTCTTGTATTAAATTATTTTAAGAAAAGAAAAATCTTAAAATAATTTCTACGTCATAATTAATAAAAAGTAAAAAGTAAAAAAAAAAAATGATCACGTTCTGCTTTTGTTTTTTTTTTGTTGACATTCTTTAATTGTATTTACATAATTAAAGAAGAAGAAGAAAATATTTTTAAAAGAAATATTTTTTTGTTTAAATATTTTTGCAACTTTTGTTTTTATTCATTTTTTTCTTTCTCTCTTACAACAAAAAAAATGACGAAGAAGAGGAAAGAAAAAAAAAAAAAAGTTAATTAAATTCTCATAATGTTTTCCATTTTTTCTCTCTAATGTAAGCATATAATTTTCTGTATTTCATGTAAAAATAAAAAAAAACAAGAAAGAAAGAAAGAATGAAAGAAAGGAAGGAAAAAAAACCGACTCTTGATGCATTTAATACGCTTTGAGATTATTTAAATTTTTTCAATTCATTCAACAAAATAATAAATAATACAAAAAACTAGAAACTAAAACTAAAATTCTCATAAATAGTTCAATGAACTGATTTTAGTGAATTGTGTCATTTTTGTATGTTGCTCTTGGTGTTGTTGTTATTGTTGTTGTTGTTGTTGGTATTGCATAATGAATGCAATATGTTGTGATTAAAACATTTTAAATTCCAGATGACTTGTGACATTTCTTTTGATTATTCAATCGACTGCAAGTATTTTAGTTTATTTTTTTGTTGATTAAACAGAAAATGATGAAGAACAAGAAATAAAGCAAAGTGTGAGAAAAAAGAATCTTAAGTCATAATTTTAAAAGAGGCTCGTCAGTTTTACAAAAAAAAACAAAAAATTTACAGAGAAAAAAAAAAATCTTAAAACGTGACAAAAATATTTATAGTCTTCTTATTTGAATTGGCATTATTGTATTGGGCAACCACCACAACACCCCCACCGACCGATTTATAAATTTTTTTTTTTTTTGGCACAAAAAGAAGAAAAAAAAAAACTTTAATGTGCATATTTTGTATAGAGAGAGTAAGCCATGCCTGTATAAGAGGGATCATGGTCAAGATGAAATAATTTTTTGTCTTTCTTTTTTCTTTTCGATTTTTTTTTTTTTTCAAGAAGAAAGAAAAACAAAATTTTTGTTTGCCTCAAAATTTGCATGTCAAAAATGTAGGCACAAGAAAAATTGTATATTTTATTGAGTTTTTCTATTTTTCTTGTGTTATTATTTTTTATCTTTTCATCTTTTTCATTTATTAAAATTTCTTTCTGTTTTTTTCTTCTATTTCTAGGCGCTGGTGAATCAGGAAAAAGTACAATCGTCAAACAAATGAAGTGAGTATATTGACCTCCATTTAAAACCTTAAAGATGAGTGTCGTTATCTTATTTATTTGTCTTTATATATATTTTTTTGTATGAGTGGGTGAATGCGTGTGTGTGTGTATGTTTATGCGTGGCTGTGTAAATCTTTTATGCAAATATCATAATCATAAAAGAAAAATTCTCCGCTTTTGTATTGTGTGATATCCAGATTATATGGTTTTAGTTATTTATATTCTTCTTTTTTTTTTTTTTTTTTTTGTTAGTCACAGAGAATATGAAAATAAGAATAAAAGAAAAATATCTCCATAAACTAAGTCATTCATATCCCACACGCACACAATGATAAAATCACCAAAGATAAGATAAAAAGATTTTAACCCATTAACTGACCTTGTCATGATCATGAATTCATATATGGAATAATAATGATTCTATCTATTTCACATTACCCTATTATTAAATTCAATCCAAATTTAATTTATTAATTAAAGAGAGAGAAAATAAAAATTCGTCTCTTTAGCCGTCGCCTGTCCGTTAATTGATGGTCGATATTATTAAATGTAATTTTAAAATTTTCTTAATTCAATTTAAAAATTAGGTTCTTGTTTTTTTTCGATGCAACTAAATCCGGAAATTAAAAAAACTAACTAGAAAGAAAGAAGAAGAACAAAAAAAAGCACACACACACAACAAATGACAGAAGGAGGAACAAATAAAAATAATTTCCTAGCAAATGTTAGCTCGTTTCGTTTTGATTCAATTATGGTTGAAATTATTGATTATTGAGTTACATTAAATTTTCTCTACATTTGTTTAATTTAAAAAAAAAAACAAATGAATAAAAATGTGAAGAATAAATTTTCTTGTTTATATTTACGTTTTTTTTTTTTTCTTCTTTTTTTTTTATCGATAAAAAATCAATTGAAAATATTAATAATTACACCGCTATATGGATTCACTCATATGTCAACTTTTAATACTAAAACGTTATCATAATAATAATATTAAGTAAATATTATGCAGATGTTACAGTTAGTTAGTTAGTTAGGTTGGTTCGTTCGCATTTTATTTTTGTTTGTTTGTTTATATTTGTTTTTTATTTTCAGTCTTTTTTTTATATTTTTTTTCGAGAATAAAATGCGATAAGCGAATTTTAGTTTTATATATTTTTGATAGAAAATTGTAAAAAATAAAGGTGTATCGTGAACGATAAGAAGAATTTACATTTAACATAGAAAAATGTAAATATGGAACTGAGGTTCCTTTATTTTTACTTTGCGCACTTTTAAAGTGCAAGGCGCACAAATATTATTAAATTATAGGAAATTATAGGAAAATATTAGACAGTAAATTTTTATGTAAATAGAACGGTGACTTTGCACAGTTGATGTTTTATTTATGTTGTTGTTGTTGTCATTTGACGAAAACCTTTTTTTTTTTTAATTCAATATACAACTGTTTGGTCTAGACATTTTTTTCTGATTATAAAATCTAATTTAATGTATAATTCTATTGGAATTTATTTGTTCCAAGAACACAAAAAAAAAAAAAAAACTATGACGTTAATTTAATAGACCACTGAATGTTAATTTTTGTAAAAAAAATATGTGTCTGAACATTTGACTTAATTTCATTTATTTTTTTTTTCATTCGTCATTCAAGAGAGATAAAAATAAATGGATTTTTTTAATTTGATTTTTGCAAAATGAAAAAAAAAAAAATTAATTTTGTTTTCTTAATTCAATCAAAACATTGAAATCTATCATAATCAATGTTACATTGTCAATTATTCAATTAAACAAAAAAAAAATAATAATAATAAGAATTCTCAGTAGAATATCAAATATTATTGCATTAAAAATCAATATTAAGAAAGTGTGGAGAGAGACACAGAGAGAGAGAGGGAGAGGAGAGAAAGAGAATAATCGAAAATTTAATTAAATTGAGTTATAAATAAAAATTAATGATCATCATCAACCTACAACTACTACTAAAAATATTATGTCTAATTAAGATTGAATTTAATTCTAAATAATAACAGAATTTTTTCTTATCGTTGTTATTTTTATCTATCATTTCTCTCTCTCTCTCTCTTCCTCTCTCTACCTAAAACGTAAAAAAAAGAAGTAGAATGAGAAAGATTATTTCTCCAGCCAGTAAATGAAAAACCTTTTCGTTTGGTTTTTTTTTTTATGTGTTGTACCCATCTCGCCCAAGAGAAACAATTACAATAAGATATTTTCTTAGTTGATTTAGGTCTTATGATAATGGCTAACTTTATATACAATATTCTAACGCCTTTAAAGATTCAGTATTTTTCTCTTTCCATTTTTCATTATGTATTGGAAAATCTATCTAAAAGATAATGAATATTTGAAGTAGTTTCCTTAATCTGATCCTTATAATATGTTATTATTTTGTGTCTATAAATTTTATTTTTGTACATTTTTTTGTTTTTATTTAGGCCAAGGACAGACAATATTATTATGATCATCAATTCTATATTCTCTCTTCGGATAAGAGACAAAAAAAAAATAAAGTCAAAGAAGAAGATAAATGACAAAATAATAAAATAAAATAAAAAATAGAAGAAGGAAAAAAATCCTCTTTAACTTTTAGATCAGCTAAAAATTTTTTTTTTTTATTGATTTATTTATTTTTCTTTATTTTTATTACAGAATTATTCACGAGAGTGGATTCACATCTGAAGACTTCAAACAATATCGACCGGTTGTTTACAGCAACACAATACAATCACTAGTTGCAATTTTGAGAGCAATGCCAAATCTAAATATTCCGTTTGTTAGCAATGAACGAGAGGTAAGTGTAAGTTATTGTCGTCTTTTTACATTTTCTAATACTATTGCATTATTTTTCTGCTTTTTTTTTTTATTGAAATTTATAGATAATAATGTTGCATTCAAAAGTTTCACTAAACTTTATACTTTCTTTCTTACTTACCTCCCTTACAACGAAATAATGTCAAATCATCAACGACACCTAAAACCTAACTATAAGAGCTACCAACTTTGATCAACGGATATCTGGAATAATTATTGACAAATGTTCTAATTTAAAATATCTGTCGGTTCAAGAGATCCGTCAGATCAGGCACTTGAACAGATTTGTCTGCTAAAATATATTTGTGGGTACCTAACATAAAAATATGAGGAAAAAGCTCTCTATTTTACAAGACTAGAGAGCTTTTTCGAATCATTGTGAATTTTTTTTTTTTTGAAATGTAAGTATGAAAGATAAATCAAGTCTAATGAAACTTTTGGATGCTTCCTAAATAACAACTACAAAATAAATAGAAAATAAGTGAATCTTCAAGAGTATAGCATCTCTTATAGAATGATATTGTCTACGGTAAAAGTCTTATTTGAAAAGGATACACTTCTACGTTTTAAGTTTTAAACAATTTTTTTTTTTTTTTTTTTACTTGTTTGTTTGAGTGAATTTTCTTGTTGACAATGACAAGATACCGATTTATATTTTATAGTATATAATTGCGCGTACCCCTTTATTATTATTTTTTATAATACTCTTCAATTCTCGTCTCTCTCTCTCTCTCTCTCTCTCTTTACTTATCGCCATCTCATTTTCACTTTGAATTGATTTTTTATGTATTTTTTTTTTTTTGTTTTTTTGTAAATGAACGAAATTATTTCGTTTACCGTTGACGACATTTTTTTTTTTTTTTTTTTGTACTTTTTGGTTTTTATTTAAAAATGATGATGATGAATTTTTTTTTTGACAGAGCTTTTTTCACTTTATTTTTTTAAAAAATAAATAAAAGCAGAAGAAAAAGTTTTCAGTGAACAAAAAAAAAAAAAAAAAAGAAAAAAAGAAGAAAAAGTGAAAATTGAGTTGAATTAAAAAAAAAGAATAAAGAAAAAAGTTAAAAATAAAGAAAAGTAAAATAACGGAGAAATATTCATCATCATCATCATCATCATCAGAATCATTCAGCTTCTGTGAAAATTTATATAATTTTTTTTTTTTTTTTCAGTTTTAAATCAAATGAATTTTAATTTTCTGTTTAATGTATTTTAAATGTTTGGAGGGGGGGGGATGGTAGAGAAAGAGAGACAGAGAGAGAGTGAAAGAGAGAGAAATAAATTTATGTAAATATTAATTTAATTTTTTGTTGTTGTTTTTGTTTCTGTTTTTTGTCGGAGTTTTGACGTCATACGCGTGTTTTATTCTTCTTCTTCTTTTTTTTTCTTTTAATCAAAATCATTTATTGCATGTGATGAAAGTTTACAATCACGAGTCACGCTTATCCAATTTTAAAGTATTTTTTTGACTTTCAAACCGGTAAAGGTAAATTTTTTTTTTGGTTGAATAAAACAGAAGCAACAAAAAAAAAAAGAACTGAACGAAAAAAAATAGATAAATTGAAGAGAAAATTAACCCTGAACTTTTTATCATTGCACGAAGAAAATATAAAAAGAAAAAAAGAAGTAAACCGACTTACGATGAAAAATCGATTTTTTTTTTTATCAATTTTGTAGTTTTGTTTTTTTTTTTTCTTTTGTTTTTCTCTCTACCAAAAATCCAAAAACAATAAATAAAAAAAATGTTAAAAGTTTACCGAATAAAAATGTAAGTAAAAAAAAAAAAAAAAATTAAAAGAAAAAATTAAAGTCAAATTTTATCCATTAATCTAAATTCCATTTTTTTTTTTGTTTTTACTCGTTTTTTTTTTTTTCATTCCATTTTTGGCACAACTTTGGTTTAATTCTGATTTAACAACAACACTACTACTACACTGAAGGAATTAAAAAAAAAATTGTGTCTAAACTAAATTTTTTTTTTTGACTCTATTGTTGTTGTTGTTGTTGCTGTTATTATTGTTGTTGTACCAATTCAATGTGATGTCATTCTTTATTTTTATTTTTTTTTTTTGATTAGAATTAGAAAAACTCTTATACAATTTTCTATATAAAAAGTCATTAATTAGCAGGAATAAAAATACGGCGCCTTGTTTTAATTAAAATTATAACGCAAAAAAAAAAAAAAAACAACGGCAAAGTAGCGAAGAAACATTATTTTCTTTCTTTCTTTCTTTCTTTGTTTTGTTGGTTGTTTTTTTTTTGTCTTTCAACAGACACAATAATCACATTCTGACACGTAATTAAAATGAGTCAAAAAAAAAATCTGTATTACATATTTTCCTGTTTTTGTTTTTTTCTTTCTTTCCAACAATAAATTACTCTACTTAAGTCAATTCATTTGTATTGTTCTCCAATGAATCTTACAATTTTACAATACAACAAATAATAACAAATATATAAGAATAACAATAGAGACGTCAATGAAAAATTTGTAATTTAATTCTGACCACAAAAAAAAAAAAAAAATATTAATAGTGAGATAACTTTTTGAAAAATCAATTTAAAATTTGATTGTGGTTATTAAAAGTGTTTTTTTTTTTATTTTTTAACCATTTAAATTTATTTTCATATTTTTTTCTTAATAATATTATTACGATATGCAATTTAATTAATGATTATAATTTATAGAATAATAGAATTATATAATAATGTTCGTTGTTTTTTTTTTTCTTTTTTTCTTCCTTTTATTTTTTTTTCTCTACATTTCTATAGAGTGACGCTAAAATGGTATTTGATGTAGTTCAAAGAATGCATGATACAGAACCATTTTCTGAAGATTTATTAGCGGCTATGAAAAGACTGTGGCAAGATTCTGGTGTACAAGAATGTTTCAGTCGAAGCAACGAATATCAATTGAACGATTCAGCTAAATAGTAAGTGATAACTTTTCTTTTTTTCTCTTATTACAAATTACTGATTATTTTATATACAATTTTTTTTTTTTTTCTTTGTTTTTTTATATATTTTTTGTTATTTAAACATTTTTAAAATTAAAATTGAAGAAAAATAAAACAAATCTTTATAATTTTATACAATATAAAATAAAATAAAAAACAGAAAAGAAAGAACTAAAAATAAAAAATATACAGAAAATAGAAGACATAAAAGGCGATAAGACATTAAACTTCCGTTGACCATGAATAATAAACCAAAAAAAAGAAGAAAAAACAATTCTTCATACTCTTCCGACCGATGATATAATCAGCATAAAATATGCAATTGTTGATTGTTTTTCTTTTTTTTTTTTATATGTTTTGTTTTGTTTTGTTTGTTTTGTTTTGTTTATTTGTTGTTGTTGTTTATTTTTATTGTTATTTATTATTTGTATTCCTTATTCATTTCTTTCAGTTAATTTGAATTTTAATGGTTGTTCAGGAATATACGTTGGACTTACTTTATATGTTAATTTACCGTAATTGTAAGCGACTTCATATTTTCTAAACATCTAAAAAAGAAATTGTAAAAAAGATTTTTTTTTTAAGTTTATTATTTGTGAAATTTTTATCTTGTTATCAATAATTTTTTTTTTTTTTATTTACCTTTGAAAGTATAATTTGAAGTTCATTTTCGGCAAAACGTTTTCCTAAACATGTACGTCTACCATAACCAAATGGTAAACTAACAAATGGATGAATTTTTTGTCCAACATGTGGACATTCTGACATACCAATAATTTCATTTCTTTTAAGCCATCGTTCTGGTATAAATTTTGTTGGTTCGGGAAAATATTCTTCTTCATTTGATACAACATAATGTGGAAATATTACATGTGTACCTTTTGGTACATGATAACCACCAACAATAGCATCTGATTGTAAACATCTACCATTACCAATAACAACTGGATACATTCTATAGTAAAAAAAAAAATATATATATAAATTTTAATTAATTGGGGCAATAGAAATTCAATTGAAATTTTAAATTGATTTATTATTGGTTGGGAATAATATTTATTAATTTTTTTTTGATTTATTAAAATTATTATTAAGTTAATTATCTCTAAACGACGTTGGCTTTTATAATAGTTTTATAGAAAGTCTTCTATTTAATAATTTATTAATAAATTATTCACCTTAATGTTTCTTTGATACACGCCTTTAAATATGGTAGATTATCTAATACATGTACATCAACAGGTGAATCCTTTTTCGGTAAAACTTTTTTTAGTTCTTTTAGTAAAATATTTTGTTTTTCTGGATTTTGACTAAGTTGATAAATTGTTGATGTAACAGCAACAGACGTCTAAAATTATAAGAATGTATTTAAAGTGAATTTTAATGGGTAAATTTTTGTCATTTTTATGGTTTCCCTTTCCCTTTTCATTTTTATTTTTTTTTGTTTTTCGTGTAAACAACAAAAATTAAAATATTGAATATAATTAAGAAATTGTTGTGGGATCTTATCAGAATTTTATAATTTAAATATATTTACCGTATCAACGCCAACAAAAAATAAATCTAATGCTAATACAGCTGCTATTTTAGGATTACCAGTTTTCTCAAGAATTCTTTCTAATATTGAAAGGTCCCCTTCATTTTTTGGTATTGGATTTAGTGCACGTTCTTCCATTGCAATATTTATATGTTTCATACAAAGACTAAAAAAAAAAAACAAGAAGAAGTTATAATTAGAAAAGTTTAAAATTCTATATAATTAAATAAAAAAAAATTCAATTAACTCTTTAAAACTGTCCAATGCAGCAATATATTTTCTATAAGCTTTGGTTTTATAAATTCTCCATACAGGCATACGTAATTCAACTTCAGCAATTGCCCAAAAGAATGTATTTATTGATTCGATAATACGTTGTGATTCAGGGCTACCTTCACCTGTTAATGTTATACATCCAAGACGTGTATCTAATGATACCCGACCGATTGCTTTAAAAATAAATTAAATTAAATTTTAATTAAATTATAACCTTGAACCGTAACGGAATAAAATGGGAAAAATATTAATAAAAAGAAAAATTACATTCTAACGCCCATTTATATAATTCACGTAAGAAGTCTCCTGGTAATTCATCATTTTCATCTCTTAGTATGTGAACTCTGTTGGGAAAAATAAACGGATAATTTAGTACGTCTTTATGTGTGTCCTTATAGTGAAAAAGAAAAGAAAGAAAAAGAAAATGAGAAAAAAGAATAAAATAGAAAATGAAAGAATTAATGGAAAAGTTTTAATTAAAGAATAAAAAAAAATGTGTTTTATTTTTTGTTTTTTTTTTTGTTACCTATCCATAAAATCGGTAGCAATTTCATTAAGAGGTGTCACATATTTACGTGCTGTTGATGGTTGAAGCATTACTTGTTGTACTTGAGCTCTAAATTTATCCCATTTTTCACCGTGCCTACGAACGGTACGAAAAAAAAAAATTAAATTTCATTTTTGATTAAAATTCTCCTGTTTTTGTTCATTCCGTTGTTTTTTATTGATTAAAAAAAACAAAAACAAAAAAGAAGAAGTAATAAAAAATATGTCAACTTACACGCCAATAATACCGGCCGTTTCACCAAAAAAGTCCTTTTGTAGTTGTGATTTGTAATGATGTAATGACGGCATTGACGGTCTAAAAATACAAACAAAACAAAAATTAATTGTATTATTTTACACCACACCCCACGCCCCCGCATAATGAAATTTTTCTTTTTGTTTTATTTTAATGAAATCATATCAATCAATTCTGTCATATCAATAATAAATACCTGTGCGGTAGAACCTCCTCTTTTTTAAAAACATTTCTTATCTCATCACCGTCAAATATAAATAATAAATCCGGATGTCCGATGAGTCCACCAACTTTTGCTATTTTACCATAATCTCTACGAAGGTCAAACATCAATTTATCTAATTCTTCAATTTTATATTGACCTAAAAGTAAATATTACTTAATATTAATTAATTATTCATATACACAACTAAACTTATGATTTTCTAACTAAAAACAATGAAAAATAAATAAAGTGGGGGAAAAACAACATAAAAAGTTACTTAAGTTTTTCTTTTTCGTTTTTGTTTTTGGTTTTGTTTTGTTTTTGTAATTTTTGGTTAAAATTGAAGTCAAAATTAAAGTCAAAGTATAGAAGTGAAATTAGAATAAGAATATTTTCTGTTTGTTATATTTTATTTTTCTATTTTGTTTTTGTTTAGTTTTTGTTTTTTTGTGTTTTGTTCATCATCCGCGTGTAACAGGTCAATTTGTTTTACTCTATATAACGAATATATTTTCGCGTCACAGTCACAGTTAACTGAAGACAAAGTAGTAAAACCAAATCGCCAGACAATCATAAATTGTCTTGTGAAAGAGATTCCACACTTTTATTTTTGTTTTTGTTTTTCTTGTATAAATTCGATGACAATGATGACATAATCACAAACACATACATTTCCTCTATATTATCAAATTGTAATAAATAAAAAGTAAAACAGATAATCAAAGACAAGACAAGACAAGAATATTGTATTTTTTTTTTTTTTGGTTAAAAAAAAAATTGTGTAATTTTTTTTATTTGTTTTTTTTTTTTGTAATATTTTCACTTTTTTTTTGTTTTTCTATTATTATTGTTGTTGTTACTATTATGATTTGTTTATTATTTAATTTTAAACGATAAAAAAATTAAATAATTTTAAACGATAAAAAATAAAATTATGATTGTGATTGACATTTTATTTCACTCTTAACAAACATTCATCAATTGACTTTGTTACAACATTATTTTTTTTTTTGTTTCTCTTAATTTCAATTTGATTTTTGTGTTAATTTATTTTGTTCATTCGGATATTGTTGATTCTTTTTATTTATGTTCTTTATTTTTTTATCAACAAAAAATGAATAAAAATTTACTTTATGGTAAAAAAAAAACTTAAATTATTCATATTGTACATTTATTAAATGATGAGTGGGTGAGTGTTAAAATTGTCTTCATTTATTATTATTATTTTGAATAGAAACAAAATAGATAATTCTAAATTTCTTTTGAAAGGCGCATGCTTGTTGTTGCTATTGTTTTTTTTTTTAGATCCATTTATCTCTACGTCTCTTTATAAATAATAAGAAATAAAATAATGACTTGCTGCATGACATTTAATTTTCTTCTAAAAGTTTATTCTTTACTGCTTCTTGTTCTTCTTTTATTATTATTATGGTGGTTGTTGTTGTTGTTGATGATGGTCGCAGACGAAGACACTTAATCACGATTCTCTCAATTTATCTTGTTTTTCATTTTTCTTAACAATTCTATGTTGTTTCCTTCTTCTTCTTCTTCTTCTTCATCGTCAACTTCTCTTTGGTCTTTTTCTTTGTTACGTAAATTAATAATATTAAATTTATAATTGAATATAATCAATGTTTCTATTTTGAAAAGTAAAAGTTTACGTTAAATATCAACTTCAACAAGTTACAATTGGGTTAAATTCTTTCATTTATCTAATAAATATAAAATTGCATTTAAAGCTCGAAGTATATAGTGTGCTTGTTTGTGTTTGTATAGAAAATGTCTTTATGTAATATTTGAAAAATTGTGTGTGTGTGTGTGTGAAAATACCTTGAAATAAATATTTTATTAAAAAATGAAAATTTTATAATTATGATTTTATAATTAAAAAAATGAGAAAGAGAGAGAGAGAGAGATCAGTGCTAAAGTGCAATGTTTCCTTCCAAGGTCATGTTATTTTTCTTTTAGAAACAAAACAAGAAAAACTTTATTAACGCGAAACAATTTTACAATTTTTCTATACTTTTCTTTACTTTCTTCTTCCTATAATTTTTTTTTCTTCTATTTGTTATTATTATACAGAAAAAAATACAAGACGTGCAGCAGTTAAGAAAAAAAAATAAAAGTGTTTATACCAAAAATAGAGAGAAATTTTTATTATTTCTTTTTTTCTTTTTTTTTTTTCGAGACATAAATGAAATGATACAGCAAATTTATTTGTCATTAAAACTTCTTTTTTTCTTTTTGTTTTTGTTTTTTAACCGAGATATTACGTGAATTATATTCGTGTTCATTCGCAATTCTCTTGTTATTACCATATTTTTTTTTTGCTTTCTTCTTCTTTCTTCTTTTTCTTCTTCTTTTTTTTATGTATTCTATTTTACTACATATATTTGAATATTACTCCACAAATTTAGATTTTTCCGCCGATATCAAATAAAAAGAAAGAAAGAAAAAATAAAAGTCAATAATAATCACATAATAAATAATAATTAAATAGAGAATGTTTTGATCATCGTCATAAACTCATCATTATGTTAAGTATAATTAATCGATTATTCATCGATTATAATTTGATAATAAGACAAGAGAAAAAAAGAAACAATCTTACGTACATAAATTTTTGTAAATAAACAGATTAAAGAATTTGATTCAATCTTTCTTTTTATATTTTTCTTTTTCTTCTTTTTACCACATTTTTTTTTTCTTTGGTTGTTGTTCATTTTTCATTTTTTTTCTCGTTGGTTACATTACAGAAATCTATTAGATAATATTCCTGATTTAATTTTGGAATGACTTGTTCATTATATAATTCTTCTTAAGTTTTAAAACACCAATTTTTAAAAATCTAAAACAAAATGTGGTTTTTGTTGTTGCCATTTATATTACGTCTTAAAATGAAGTTTATAATTATTACTTAATAAATTTTAAAGTTAAGTTAAGTTAGTTCGTATTCTATCACTATTAAAATTTATATATAAAGATATAACTGTCAAATTATTAAAAAGCCTTCAGGCTGGGCAAACAGTGTACAAATATAAGTTATTATCGATGAACAAGAAGAAGAAGAACAAGTATGACAAATTATTGTTGATTAAGAAGAAGAAATAACCAAACAATAAAATAAAAATAACAACATAAATTTACTAAAGTTTTCCCTTCGATTTAATTTGTTACAATTCTATATTCCTCTCTTTTGGTGAACTTTTGGATAAAGTTTTAGAAAAAAATGTTCTTCACTAATTTTTTGTTGTTATTTTTACTTTTTGTTTGTCACTCTAAAAATTATTGTTGATGTTTTTTGCATTTAATTAAGAAATGAAAGCCAACAAATACCAACAAATTAAAATTAAAAAAACAAAATCACAATAACAACAATAAGAACAGCAACAAAATATTAATTAATACAAATAAATAAATTACAAAGTTTCAGATGAAAGATTTAAATTTATTCAGTTATTTTTATTTATCATTTGTTGTTGTTGTTGTTGTTGTTGTTGTTGTTGTTGTGTTTTTTTTTGTTTTTTTTTTGTTGTTGTGATTTTTTAAAAAAATTAAATGTAAAAAAAAAAAAAACCAGTATGTCAGCAGTGTGTATTTGATTGGACGTTTACTAATTCACTGATCTATATAAAAGTGTTTTTTTTTTTTACAATTCTTTCTTTTTGAAGAAAGAAAGAAAGAAAGAAAAAAGCAAAACCAGTTGTGTTTGCAGACCAATTATAAACAGTTGAAGATCACGTTATTTATATTATTATTTCTTAAGTAACAAATAAATAATGTGTGTGTGTGTTGATGTTTTAAATCTTTTACTTTTTATATTATATTGGCGAATTCAATCAGTACAATCGTTACCACCAAAATAACAAAACAACCAACATCTTTCTCATGCTCTGCTGAAGTGAAAACAATATTTAGGTCATGTGCAATTGTGGAGCATGTATGAAAATTTTTTTGTTTTCTTTATAAATTATATATTTATTTTTTATATAAATTAAAAAGTACAAACAGAAATACGATTATTTTGTAAACTCTAAAATTACAAACAAACAAAAATACGTCACGTCATATTCACCAAGTTATGTCACTTTTTTTTTCTTTTTGTTGGTTTAAAGGTTTGTGTGTGTGTGTAGTTTTTTTTTCTTCTTCTTCTTTTTTTTAACTTTCACGAGATTTTTATTGAAAAATATTTTATTTAAATTTTCTTCTTCTTCGTCTTCTTCTTCTTTTTTGTTTTTCTACTTATTCGTCGTAATTTTTCATTTATTTGTTCTGGTTGGTGTCGGTGTTGTTGTTGTTGTTTTTGATTTTGATTTTGATTTCTATTTATTTATTAAAACAAAAAAAAAAAATAATCTTACCAATAAACGGTGCAAATCTCCATGAATTACCAAGTATTGGAAATTCTTTTGGTCCGGGAACATCGGAATAGGGTTTTGGTACCGTTTTATCTTTAACACTTGAAAAGTAAATACAAATTATTAAAATTAATTATTGAACGAATTATTGACATTTATTTATTCATTTATTGATTTATTTACCTTGACGTTGTTCTACTCAAGGACGGTAAAGTTTTTTCATTTGCTGTAATTTCATTTGGTAGAACATTAATTGCTGATGAAAATGTGTTACGTTTTATTAACGAATTAGCAAGACGTCGAGCAACCATTTTCTATTTTTTTTGTTCTTCTTCTTCTTTTTCTTCTTTGCCTTTAAAATGAGAGAAAAATGAAAAAAAAAAAAAAAATTAATATTTAAAGTTTTACAAAAAAGAGAAGCACTAGAGTTAGAGAGAGAGAGAGAGATAGAAAGAGAAAAATTTAGTACAAATAACTAAATAAAATTTTAGAAAATTTAAATTTTTAATTGACTTTTTGAATGAAGGTTTTGTTTTTTTTTTCTTTAAATTGCTTCTTCTGCTTCATCTTTTTCTTCTTTTTCTTCTTTTTCTTCTTTTTCTATTTCTTTTTTATGTTTTCTAGTTAACGCCTTTATAATATTTTATAATAGTTTTGTAGTGAAGACAAATAAAGACCTAAACTAATATCATGTAAATATTTGGAAATTTTTTTGTTATTTATTTTATTTTTGATTTTTTTTTTTTTCATCTAAAACTTTTCATCTTCTTTTTCTTCTTCTTCTTTTTCTTCTTTTTCTTCTTCTTCTTCTTCTTCTTTTTCTTCTTCTTCTTTATTTTAATATTATTTTTTCAATATCAACAAAAACAACAACAACAACAACAAATAATGATGAAAACACATGAAATTTATACACGCACGTTATTTATTTTGACATTAAAATAAAAAAATTTTCATTTTATTTATTTAAATAACAAAAAAAAAATAAAAAAAAATATTCATATTTGATTTTTATCACTTGGAAATTTATTACAAATTTAAAATATATATAGACATACACACACACACACACACACACGGTTAAGTGGACAAACAAAGAATAAGTAGAGATCAACAACAACAACAACAAAAACTTGAATTTTTCTTAAATAATAATTATTATCAAATTAGTGAAAAATTTTCACTTAATAAAAAACAAACAAAACAACAAAAAAAAAAAAGCTAAAAAGTAAATTAGGTGAGAAATACCAATTCAATTAAATCAGTGAAAAATTTTATTAAAATTCCATTTAAAAAAAAAAAAAAAATTTATTTTTGGTTTTTTTTGGTTTGAAAATTAAAAAGAAAAAGAAAAAAAAAGTAGACGAAGAAGAAGAAGAAGAAGAACAATAAATTAACGTAAATTAATCAATGTGTTAATTTTTATCTAATGAAAATCAAACGTTTTCTGTTACGTTAAAATAAAATTAAATGTTTTTGTCTTTTTGTAATTATTGTTGTTGTTGTTGTTGTTGTTGTTGTTGTTGTTGTTGTTGTTGTTGTTGTTGTTGTTATTTATTGTTGTTGTTGTTTTTAACTAAATCAGTTAAATTTCACACTTTTCATTTTACAATCAAAACATAAATATTAATTTTTATTGTTTTCCTTTAATTTTTAATTTTTATTTGTTCACTTAAATTAAATTTGTGTTAATATTTTTTTTTTTTACTAATTATTATTATCATATTTTTCTCTCTCTCTCTCTCTCTCACACACACATATCTTTACGTAAGATAAAATAAGATACAATTATGATTAAATTTTTTTTTTCTTTGGTTAGTTTATGGTTATAAAATTTTTGTGTATATTCAATAATTTTCTCAGTTTAGCACGTGTTTGTCATTCTCATTTATTATCTCTTGTTGTTATTTTTTCTTGATTTTTTCTTGATTTTTTTTTACTTTGTTTAATTTTGTTTAATTTTGTTTTTAAACATTTTTTGTCTGTTTTCCTTTTTGTTGTTGTTGTACATTTATTTTTTTTCCATTTGCAAACAGAAACTAAGTAAAGTAAAAAAAAAAAAACGAGCTAACAATAAATAAATGGCCACACCACCAACAGCGATATGATAATTATCATGGAATAAATATAAATAGTAAATAATAACTTTATTTTTTTGTGTCTACATAAAAACTGTAAAACTTTTAAGTTAAATTTTAAATCAAAAAAAATTTAACAATTTTTGGGTTTTCTTCTTTTTTTTTTTTTCTTTTTTGTTGATTTGAATTTTTTTTTTTTTTTTTACTTTAAAAAATATTTTTTCATTTGTGTTTTTTTTGTTTTCCTATATTTTGTTTCTTCTCATAATTATCACTGGATTTTTATTTATTTTTCTTTTTGCATAATAAATAATAATAGAGAATTATCTCAAGGAAAGATTGAATGAAGTGGTATGTAAGGGGAGTTGCGGGGGGGTGGTGAATTCTGTTTTAACTTTTGCCTTACACTACTAAAAAAAAAATAAATTTTATTTCTATTTTTTTTTTTTCTTTCCTTCTTTTTATTTGCATTTTTGTTTTTTGTGTCTATTTTTTATTTTCAATCTTAACATTTATTTTTTCTTTCGTTTTTCTTAAAAACAATTATTAAAGGAAATTAAAACAGAGAAACAAAAAAATCAACTAAATGTACCGAGTACGTAATTTTTACGGAGAGTTTTTATGATCATCGTCATTATTAATGTACAGTGGAAACAAGAAGAGTTTATTTATTTTTCTTTTTTTTTTTGGTACAAAGTCGAGAGTTGTAGAAAATCTATTTAATAATAAAGAAAAAAAAAGAAAACTATAAAACAATAAAAGTGTAACTACAATTATTGTCTGTTGGTTGTTGTTGGCTGTTGGCTGTTGGCTGTTCGTATTTAATTTATATTATTTTGTAACATTGTAATAATGATGTTTGATGGTAATTAGATAGTCAAGTATAAATAAATGTGTGTATGAAGTACTTTATGTATACGTTACATGAGTCGAGTATACGTGTGTGTGTGTGTGTGTGTGTTGTGTGGCACATTAGAAATGAAATTAACTCGTTTTTTTTATTTTTTTATTTTTTTTTGTTTACCCATTTTTTTTTTTCTTTTTTTTTTTAGTTTTTTTAGTTAAAAATTTTTTTTTTTCATAAATTCGAAACTTGAAACTATAAGAAGAAGAAGATAATGATGATGATGATGAAAAAAAATAACATAACTGAATATAAAATTTACATTAAATGATAAAACAAGAGTCAAGTTCCTCAGCCAACTGGGCCATCGTTTGTCTCATACATTTATCTCTTGTTCGATTTCACTTTTTTTTTTCTTCTTCTTCTTCTTCTTCTTCCTCCTACTTCTCCTCCTTCTCCTATCTTCTTCTATTTCTTTCTTATAACATTATTATTATTTTTTTTTATTTTTGTTTCTTTGTTTATTATTCTCTGATCTGATCTAAACTTTGACTTAAAATTCGTCATCTTTTTTTTTGTTTCTGTTTTGTTGTTGTTGTTGTTGTTAACTTTTGCTTCATCATAATTAAAATTTAAAAGAAGACAATTTTGAATATATAGAGGATACACACAACAGTAGCGTTAGATAAGGATACATGATTTTTTACAAATTGTTGTTGTTGTTATTGTTGTTCCGGGAGGAATAATTTAATTTAATTTGTGTACTTTTTTTTTTGTTTTTTACTCCTTTTTTTTTTCTTCTTCTTCTTCCTATTGTTGTTGTTTAGACTGTTGTATTGAAACAATAAAATTGACAACAGAAAAAAATAAGAATAAGAATAAGAAGAAGAAAAAATATTTCAATGTCATATCAATGATTATTTCATGTAATTGTGTATGAAAAGTTTTTAGTTTTATTGTACAGTTGACATAAGTGAAGGAAGTTGACTTACAAAACAAGTTTTGTTTTTTTTTTCTAGTTAACACAATTAAATATTATGTAGAAGAAGTTCTTTTAACTTTTAATACTCACATATTTATATTTCTTGTGAAGAGAAGATGACAAAAATTATTGAACGCGTGTAAATAAATTCATGAAATAATGAGAAAAAAAAAATTATATTTTTTTTGGGTGTGATTTTTTTTTTTTTTTGGTTTTTTTTTTTGTTTTTCGTTGGAATTGTTCAGGAATGACGTACATTTTAAAAGTTGCAATTAAATGTTGGATAGAAGCTTTTTTTTGTTTTTTCTTCTCTTTTCTTTAATTTCTTTTGTGTTGCTTACTTACTTTTTTTTTGTTTTTGTCAGTTGGTTGTTTCGTTGGTTGGTTGGTTGGTTGGTTGGTTTAAAAGTAATTAATTGCTTTAAAAATATAAAAATATACAAAAACTGTATAGTCGAATTTTCTTTTGTTTGTTCAAATTTTTAATTTGTGTATAAATCCAACAAATTTCTTTCACTTTTTTTTTTTTTTTCTTTCTTTTTTTTTTTGTTGTTGGTTTGGTTTTTTTTTTGTTGTTTTTTGTGCGTTTCTTTATTTTTTATTTTTTTTTTTGCGCTTTTGATTTACAAGAATTCCATTTCCGTTAATCACATTACATTATACACATGTATATAAACGTACACACACACACAAATACGCACACACTTTTAAAATGAAAAGACAAAAAAATTTGTATATTTTCTAATGTCTCTTAAAATCTCAGATGATTTACACTGGTTGGTCGTATCATCAATTTATTTACTTCTCTTTAACTTTAAGTCTTTGAACTTTTTAAGGGGAAAAAAAATTAAGAAAACAACCAACTAAAGAAAACTATAAAAACTTCCAAAGTATAAATATATAGAAATTTTTATTCACTTGAAACACTTTTAGAAAAAATAATCCATTATAATTTCTTCAAAAATTAAATAATTTTCTATTGTACAGTTAAAAAAAAAAAAATAACCTTCTATAGACTTGACTTGACTATACAAAGGTAAGAGAAGAAACGTACTAAATTCGTATAAACGGCTAAATTCAAATTTATGTTTAAAATTTTTTTTTACCCCGCCAAAAAACGAAAAAAAATTTTTTTAAAAAAAAAAGTTATTTTTCCACTTCCAATTTATTAGCACATTATTTTTTGTTGTTGTCCTCTATATATGAATATGGGAATTTCTATATGTGTGTGTATGTGTGTGTGTGTTTATGTGTGTTTGTATTTTTAGTGTATATAATATGTTGGAATATCTTAAAGATATCGTTTCGTTTGGATACACATATCTTTGGTATAAACCAGTGAAAGTAAAAGAAATATATTTTTTGTTTTTGTTTTATTAATAAAGCACACATCTTATATATATATATATATATATATAGACACAGGCATACACACACACACACGCATACATACACACATACATAACTAGCACACATAAATATATGACTAAAAAAAAAAACCATATATACATTTTTTTATATAGAAATATAGATTCCACCTGAAGAAGTGATGAGACAAAATTAGATAAAAGAAAGAATTGAATGAATTTTTAGATAGAAATATTTTGTTTTTTTTTTATTTTTATGTTTAATTAATTTTAAGTTTTCTTCTTCTTCTTCGTCTTTTTCTTCTTCTTCTCAAATTTTTTTGTTCTTCTTTCTTTCTGTTTTCTCTCTCTCTCACTCTCTCTCTCACTCTCTCTCTCTCTCTCTCTCTCTCTCTCTCTCTCTCTCTCTCTCTCTCTCTCTCTCTCTCTCTCTCTCTAATGAAACATATAATTTTTTTGTTGCACACAAAGATTTATCTACGTTACTTCTTCGTTGATTTTTCTTTTTCTTTCTGCAATCTTTATTGCTTTTTATAAATTCACAATTTTTATATAAAAAAAAAGAATGTTGGTCAATTTTGAATGGTTTGTTGTTGTTTCTTTTTTCTTCTTTTTTTTTTTTTTGATTTTCCTTTCAGCTGTTTTATTCTTTTATTCTAACACAAAAAAAAAATGGAAATGGAAATGGATATTTTTTTGTTTGTTTGTTTGTTTGATTACATTATTACGTTATTTCACTCTCTACGTGGATTTTACCAATTAAATTTTTTTTTTTTTATATTGATACACAATTTCATACTAATAATAATCCAATCATTATCATAATATCTACTTTAATTATATTGTACATTTTTGTTTTACCTTTTTTTTGTTTTTAATGATTTTCCTCATTTCTTGTTGTACGTTGTTGTTGTTGTTTTTTTTTTTGTTTCAATTTTAGATTAACTGGTCCAATGTAATTATCTGATCTATTGTATATGTTAACATCAATATAACAGAATAAAATTTCTATAGATAAAACGAAAATCTAAAATATGTACAAAATAAAAAAAGGTGATTGCCACAATGTGTCTCTGTTTATTTTGTTTTTTATATTTTTAAAGAAATTTTTTTTTTTCTCTCTTTGTTTATTTTGTTTTTTCTTTTTTTTTTTTGTAATTTTTATTTTCCTTAAACAAATTTTGTAAATTTGTTTCTTGTTTCTTTTATTTATTTTTTTCTTGTTGTGTATCTATTTCTTTCCTTCACTTCTATCGTCTCTTATACCCGCAGTCTTTTATCTATGAACCACAAAAAATATTATTAATTCATAATAATCAGAATAATCAGAATAATCAGATGAAATGACAACCAAAAATATTTATGTCAATTATAAATATTTGGAATAGAAACAAAAAACAACAAAATAGAAATTATATAATTTAATGTGATGTAATTTTTTAATTAATTTCAAGTAAAAAAAAAAATTAAAATATTTGGTGATTTCAACAGTTTGCCCTCCTATACAATTCCACCTATAAGGAAAATTTAATATTTTTTTTGTCATAGAGAAATATAAATCTTGTCTCTTGTTGTTGTTGTTTTTGTTTTTTTTATTATAAAAGAAACAGACAAAAGTTATATCAGTGAAATTTTTTTAATTTAACTGACCCTGATTAATAAGCATAATATTTATTTATTATTTATTATTTTTTCTTCTTTTACTTCCGAATGACAGAAATGACACAGAAATTCATTTAAGCAAAAAAAAAAGAAAAAAAAAATATTTATTAAATAATTTAATTTTTTGTCTAAAATACAATTCAAAATATTGTTGTAAGAATCATACATAATCATTGTAACTTCCTCCGATCCTTTTAAAATTATGAAAACATTTTTTAATTATTATATAAAAAAAAAAAAGTAGAGAAGGAAAAAATTATGAACAAAAGAAAAAACAAAAGAAAAAAGGTTGACGTGGTCAAAGACACAAATCACAATTTTTTTTTTTTGTTATGACAAATAATCTTTTCTATTATGTTCTCTTAATCTTTTTTTTTTTCTGTCTGTATAGCTGATCATTCATTAATGAATTTTAAATGAATTTTAAATGTAAATTATATTTTGTAATAATTGTTACAAATATTATAAGTTATAATCAATTTTATTATTGTTTTTGTTGTTGTCTGTTGTTGGCTGTCTGTTGTTGTTGTCTGTTGTGTTAGTGGAAGTTAAGAAAAGAAAAAAGAAACAAATACAATACAATACAATACAATAAATGTAAAAAAATTTTTATCGTTAATAAAAAATATTTGTCAATCATATTTCTGGTTGTCATCTTATAAATGTTAAGTGTAATTTAATCAATTCTTGAAAGAAAATTAAAAGAAAAAAAAAAAATGGAAAAACTAACAAAATTCTATTATTGTTCCAAAAAAAAGTCAAATTTCGTCGTATTTGTTTTTCATCATCTTTTATATTTATTTCTTTCTTTCTTTCTATAAAATTGAAAGTTATTTGTAAATTGAAATTAAATCACCTTTAAATATAAAGTTTCTTCAAGATTAACAACAACATCTTTTTATGAGTATGAACTTCTTCTTTTTTTTTTTTCTTTTTGGCTGCTCTAAAAGTAGACCTTACTATGTTGCGTTTTTTTTTTTTTCTTCGTTTGTTTGTTAGTTGATTGGTTTGTTTGTTGTGTTGGTTGTTTGTTTGTATGTTGGTTTGTTTGTTGGTTCAACATTAAAGCAAAAACTGATTTGTTTTTTTTTTTTGTTTTTTTTTGCGCAATGAAAACAATAAAAAACTTTTGTTTTACGTCCTTACCTCACCGACTAATGTCATCGTGATCTTTTATTACCCAAAAGTTTCAAATAATTCTAACAAAAATTTTTATTAATAAATATTGACAATTAAGAGAGAGAAAAAAAAACAATTATAGATAATAAGATTTGTTAATTTATTATTATTGTGAAAAGAGAGAAAGATTATTTTTGTTTTCTTACAAAATCTAAAGATAAAAAAAAAAGTAATAAAATTATTGCAGATGTTGCAATTTTTTTTGTCTCTAATGAAAAAAAAAAAAATAGAGAACTTTTTTTTTTGTTCTACAAAATGACGGTACTCATAATTTTGCTCATAAGTAAAAAAATATTCAACAGAATCCTTATGAATTTATTTCAATTAAATTTAAATTTATTTAATTATAATTAAATTATAGTCAAAGAATCAGATAATTAATTCTACTACAAGATGTAACATTTCAAATAAATAATACACTGTATTTGATTTATTGATCTTGAACAAACAATAGAATTTTATACCTTCAATATTTTCAACACTAAAAACAATTCAGTTTTCACATTCATTCAATCAACAATTAAAAATATATATATATTGAAATGATAATCAAGTATCTCAGTGATAACCATCTACTCTCATATACTTTAACTATTAATTGATACAATATTTATTTTTTTGTTTGTCATCACAACAAAAAAAAAAGAAAAAAAAGAATGAGGAAAATTTCTATTTATATAAAATATCTGTGACTCCTTTTAATATCCATTCTTATATATACAATTATACTTACGTTCTGTTACAATTGATATGATTTATTGATTAACATTTCATCTTATAAATTCGAAAAAGATGATAAAGAAAGAAGTAGAAGAAGAAGAAGAAAATCAAACAAAAAGAAAAAGAAAAACAATGGATTTGTAATCATTTTTTTTTTATCATCAATAATATTCAATCAAATAATTTCCCAAAAATTATATTTTGATGGACAATTTTGTTCTATTCTTTTCTCGTCTCTTTATAAAAGATAAAGAAAAAAAAGAAAGGAGAAGAAGAAGAAGAAGATGAAAAAGGAAAAAAAAATTGAAATTCTAACATATGTGACATTTTCTGTCATTCTTTTTTTTTTCTCTATTTCTCTCTTTCTAATTGTTGTTGTTTTTGTTGTTGTTGTTGCTGTTGTTGCTGTATTGAAACTCAAGTTCAAATTATCTTCTTCTTTGATTTGTTTTTTATTTTTCTTGTTCTTCTCTCAACATTTTTTTTTTTATAGCTTTTTGCCAATATTAGATGATTTGACTTTGTTGTTGTTGTTGTTGTTGTTTTTGTCATTTTTTTTTTTTATTTTTTAATTCATTAAAATTATTAACAAAAAAAAAAAAAAGAAGAATGTAAATATTGACCGTACTAGACAATTATTATGAAAATATGTACATTATTTTTAAGAATCAACACTTTTGTAATTTAAGATTTAATTGTTTGTTTATTAGAATTCCACTAATATTTAATGCAATTGAATTTTTTTTTTTTGTTTAAATAAGATTCAACATTTTTCCTTCTTCTTCTTCATCATTTTCACAATATTCTGTAGTGAACTTGAAATATTAAAAAGCTATGACACCTTTTCGACTTTAAGACTTTTAAAAGCGTATATAAAATTATTAATTGGTACAATTATATTTACTCAGTTCCAATAGATGATTAGATGATCTTTTTATTTTGTTTGTAATTTTTATGTAATTTAAAAAATATTTAATCAAAAGATAGAAAAAAAGATTTCAGTTTAATTTTGGTTTGTTACTTCAAATTAAATATATAATTTTCCCTATCATTATAATTTATTATGTAAAAAAAAAAATGTGTGTTAGAATATATCATTTGAATATTATAAAAACGCATATCAATTGAGTAGCATCCTCTTTAATGTTTTTAAGTAAAATAAATTAAATTAAATTGGTTTGTTTTATAAAAACATTTCTATTTAAAAAGAATCATTTTATTTTTTTTTGTTTCTTTTTTGTACACAAAACAATACACATGAAACATTTTTTTATTTTTTATTTTTTAAATTTTAAATAATTGTGCGCGGGGGGGGTAAGAGAAATGATTATTATATTATACAGAGGTTTTATATAGAGAGAGATAATTGCATGTACTTAATTTATTTATTTTTCATATGGAGAAAAAAACGAACGACAACAACAACAACAATCTGGTAGATATAAAAAAATATAGAAATATTCTAGTACGTTTGTTGCGAGTCGTTAACCATTCAAAAATTTTGCGACCCAATCATTGCATTTTTCAAAAGTTTACACAAAGATTCGCAAAAATTCACAAAGATTGCACAGAGATTGCACAAAGATTCGCAAAGATTCCCTACGAGTTCTCCTAGGATTGTACACAGTGGTTAACCCCTCGGTTTGTCGTTTGTCGTTTTTATAGGAAAAAAAAAATAATAATAATACACAAAAAAATATTTTCTGATTGACTTTGAACTGTCAAAGATATTTTTGTTGTTATTGTTGTTGTTGATTATTATCAGTTTACAAAAACCTTGTTAACAAACATTCATATTTTAAATTAAATTATATCCTTTAATAAATACACTTTTTTTTTGGATGATGATGATGATGATGATGATGAATCATTAAAATTTTTAAAAACTACAAAAAACTATTTTAATTACATAAAATTGAATTACGACAATCCTTGCATTCGATTACGTTGTTGTTGTTGTTGTTGTGTTTCTGTTGCGGTTTTTGTTGTTTTTGTTTTTTTTTTTTTTACATTCTCTCGTGCCAAAAATTTAGTTTTTAAAAAGCTTTTACTTTGGATTTATTTAATTTTAAATATTTATTTATTGTTTTTGATGATAAGTTTGTTTTTGTTTTTGTTTTTTAACTATTACAAAAGTTTTAAATTTTTCTGCATACAAAATTAGAAATATTTAAAAAATTATTATTATGTGATAATTTTATTCAATTATATAATTTGGCTTCTTCTTCTTCATTTATTTAATTTGATTTTTGATTGAAAAGTTAAAAAATTTAAATGTGAATATTAAATCTGGCAACACCACGACACGTTGTTTCATTTGATTGTTTTTTATTGTGCATTTTTAATATTTTTGTAATTTATTAAGTTTTTCTGGTTTTTGATTTTTTGCGTAAACATTAAATTTGTCTGAATGTGAAACAAGCCAAGGGAAGGTCTTGCAATTAAGACAAACAACAACAACAACAACAAATATGATCTTCTAAAAAGAATTCATCTAATTTTATGTTTTGTTGATTTTTGTTTCTTCTTTGTTATTTTTTGTTTTGCGTTTTTTTTTTGTGTTGTCAAAATAAATAACTTCTTTTATATTCAAATTATTTCAAATGTTTCTCACGAAATTTGTTGAAAATCACATTTTCTCACTTTATACGTAATTTTTATTGTCAAATTAAACATAAAAAAAAGAAAACAAAAAAGAAACAAAACAAAATTTGTCAATAAGTTATTGTAACGTACTTAACATTAAAACATTAATACATGACCCATCATAAATATTTATTGGTATGTAATTTTTATATTATTGTGTCTTGTATATTTGTGTGTTGGGTAACCCCGTCAAAATTGCGTTTTTGATTTTTTTTTTTTTTTTTTTTTTGTTGTTTTTTCTTTGCTACTGTTGTGACAAATATCTCACAGTTTTTTATAAAAAACACGTCATTTTTCTTTCTTTGTTGTTTTTGTTTTTTTCTTTTAATTTTTCTGATTTCACCAAATTGTCATTTTTTTATTTCACCGATTGACCGATTATTCAATAATTTTTCACAATAAAATCAAAATTTAGGGTGTTACCCATATCCGATGGTTTGTGTCTTTGAAAAAAAGATTGTTTGGCCGCCAATGAACTTGATCGGACCAACACAAAAAAAAAAACATAATTTTTCAATGAAAAGAAAAAAAATATAAATCAAAAATTTCGATATTTTTTTGCTCTTGCGTTTTTGCTTTTGGCAAAAATTTAGATAGAAAAATTTATTTATTTTTTTGCACTGAAATAAATTTTTATATAATTTCATCAAAAAAGAAGAAGAAGAAAACAACAACAATCTAAAAGCAACAAGAAAAAAAAAAACTTATATTCAATAAAATGATAAAAAAATTAAAAAGAAACAAAAACAAAAAAAAAAACGTTAAAAGAACGAAAGTTTTTAAACCGTCATAATATAACCTGATGTGTCTTGTATAAACGAAATTATTATGTGTTTGAACTGTATGTAGGTTAGTAAGTCAATTTATACATACATACATACATACATACAACATAAATACATTGCATACATATATACGTACAAATATTCGCGAATTTTTTTTTATATATTCAATATTATTAAATATTTTTTTCGGAATTATCTAAGAGAAGACAATTTATTTATTTTGGTTTATTTCTCTCTTTATTTCTCTTTTTTTTTTTGTAATATGAATTAAATTCCACCACACATCAAACGGTAAAAAAATTTTGTATGTACAAAACAACAACAACAGACAGACAAACAGACAGACAGATAAAGAGAAAAATTCTTATGAAAAATCCAGACAAACTGGTTCACATAAAAACTAAACCAAAACACGAGAGAGAGAGAATAAGAAAAAGTGAACCATTTCAGTAGAAAATAAATTAAAAAAAAAAGTTTAATTTAAAAGAAGAAGAAATGAATAAATATTTTTAATGTAATGATGGAACAAATCGTGATTTAAGTTTTTACATTTGATTTATTTTTGTGTACATTTACATTTTTTTTTTATGCGTACCCAACGGTCACCCACCGACTACATTTTCAAACAACAATCAAACAAAAATAATCAAAAGTAAATAATAATAAAAAGAAGAAGAGAAAAACAAATTTTTTTGAAAGTAAAAAGAAAAAAAAAGTAGAAATAGAATAATTGAAGAAGAAGAAGAAGAAGAAATGTTATAAAGATTTTGCAACAATTGCAGTTAACCGTTGTTTTTTTTTTCTTTTTTAGTATTAAGTAATATACAATTTACTTTTAATTTTAATTGTATTATAAAATTTAGACGTTGATGATGTTTGATGTTTTATGTAAGATGTAAGATGAATTAATCAACTCTCGTTACATATGCGTACATTCCTTTTCACTTACAGTATTTCATGTATGCTCTGTTTCTGTAGGGTACCTTTTTTTTTTCATCATTTTTCCTTTTCTTCTTCTTCTTCTTCTTCTTCTTCTTCTTCTTCTTCTTTTTCTTCTTCTTCTTCTTCTTGTTCTTTTTCTCCACCAGTAAAACCAACCAACCATACTAAATTCTTTTCGTATACGAATTTAAATTTATTATTTTTTTTTTCTTTTTTTTTTTTGTGATAAATTAAAAATTTCCATTACAATTTTTTTTTTTTTTTTGTTTTTTGTTTTTTTTTCTTTTTGATTTTTCTTTACCCATATAAATATTATATTACAAAATATCCGATAGACATCCCATCCCCTTCCTTTACACACACATATATAAATTTAATAAATAAATATTATACGAGAATATATTTGTTTGATTTTTTATGTTGTTGTTGTTGTTGTTGTTGGTGTTGTTGTTGTTGGTGGTGTTGTTGTTGTTGGTGGTGGTGTTGTTGTTGTTGTTGTTTTATTATCAATATGAAAATAAAGAAAGAAAAAAGATGGATGGTTTGAAATGGATGAATGAATTGATTGGATTGGGTGGGGTGGAGGTGGAGGTGGATATGGTAGATGGGACACGAATTCTTACCGCATTTTATTTCTTCTTCTTTGATTTTTTTGTTTAATTTTTTATAATGAAAGTAAAAATTATTTCTAATCAATCAATCAAATGTAAATTACTTATAAATTATTTGTTATTCTTTAAATTCCTCCTCCTCTTCTTCTTCTTCTTTTTGTTTCGTCTTTTATTATTTTCTATAGATAACTTTAAAACTTTAATAATCAAGAAAAGAAAAAAAAAAAAAAGGATTATATAAGAAGTGCACGTTGTTAACCTAAATCTTTTGACTTGATATAAATAATAATTTATTTGTAATTTTTAATTTTTAATTTTTAATTTTTAATTTACGACTTTCGTCATAATATTCCATCTTTATATGTGCAATGGCTGCAATGTCTACATGTGTGTGTATTTGTGTAAACGTGGTTTAATGACATGTTATTTTTTGTATTTTATGTAATAATTACACACACACACATTATTGCTATAATAATGTAATTATTTTTATCCATAATATTTATCTAATTTGATATGAGATTTTTGTCTTTTTTTTGTTTTTTTTTTTCATCACACACACACACACATACATACACACACTAACCACTTACTACTTACCACTTAAATAACATTATTTTCTATTTCTTTCTACATATTTGTATTATTATACATTTTTATTTGTTGTCATTTCTTTATTAGTACTTTCTGTTTCAATATTATTTTAACTATATAATAATTATTATCTATTTACATAAAATATAATCAGAAGACACAAAAAAAAATAACATAAGACACAAACAAAAAAAAGTAAAATTTATTTAAAGAGAAAAACTTTCTTGTTAAATTTTCAGTTTTTAGTTTTGTTTTTTTTTTTTTTTGTTCTTCTCTCATTTCATTTCATTGACAAAAAAAAACTTTACGTCTCTATACACAATTCCCCCCCCCCCCCCCCCCTCCCCCATAATATAAAAAGTTTAAATTTTGAAAAAAATTAGTTTCAGTTTTTCATAATAATAAATGAGATAAACTTTTAAGTTCTCTCCTATAATTCTTATTGAGAAATATTTACGAACAAAATTTATCCTTAGTCCTTTTTTTTTTTATTTTCCATTTTACTTTTTTTTTTCACCAAATAACTTTTATCAAATTTTTTACTCTTTTTTTACATTTACAAAAAAAAAAATATAAATAGTTTGATGATCACAATGATTTTACATAAATTAACTTTATAAATAAAGTTAGTAGATGTGAAATAAGAAGTAGAATAATTATTGTTGTAATTGTTGTAATTGTATATTTTTTTTTTTTTGTTTAGAATTAAATAGAATTGAATAGAATTGCAGAGAAAAAAAAATACAAAAGTTTTAAATTGAAAATGTATGTTTTGTACATACATATGTCATGTATGTACGAAAAGTGATGAAAATCATGTCAAATGTTGAAGAAGAAGAAGAAGAAAAAAAAAATTTTAAACGAAAAAAAAAATAACCTGACATAATTTTGCATGTTGCCGCCTGCAGTGTTTTTTTTTTCCTTTCTAACATTTTTAAAAGTTTAAAACTTTTAGAATTATTATATAAGAAATCAAATTTGATTCATTTTAAATTATTTTACAGTCTGTCTGAATGTGTGTGTGTGTGTGTGTGTGTATGTATTGAATGTCAAATGGTCAATTTTGATATTTATATTTCAGTCTGTATAAATTGAGGACACCAAATTTAAAGGCATCCTTGAATATAGAGTCTGTTTGAAAGCACTTTAACTATTTGATGGATTACAAATTTACTTATTCTCCTTTTATCTCTCTCTCTCTCTCTCTTGTTATTTTTTTTATCACATTTCCACTTTCATTTTTCTTCTCTCTTTCTTTCCTTTTTTCCTTTTTTTTTTTGTGTTCATTCAAGGAAAATTTATTCAATTTTCTATACGTATATTTTATGCTTTTGGTAGGGTTTTGGTAGGTGTAAATGTTAGAAAAAAAATAGATTGAAATTACCCCTCTTCAATTTCATCAATATACAAATATACTACAATACATAAAGAACAATTACAATGAGTAGGTGTGTTAAATAGGATAGAAAATAGATAAATTTTACTTTTACATCATATATATATATAATAGTGTTAGTATATTCGATTACATATGCATACATACATAATATCACTACATAACAACGTAGTATATAATTTATTCTGTTGTGTAATCACTCTATTTATTAAATACCAAAAACTAATGGAATTTTAAAATTTTTGTATATATATATATATTTCTACATACATACATACATACATACATCCATACATACAAGTATATAAATATTTTTGTCATCAAGAAAATATCATAATCCATCCTCATCATTATTGATAAAGAAAAAATATAAAAATAATATTGTTCTACATATTTTGACACAATTTACGTATAATTCAAAAATAACTAAACCTTTTAAATAAACAACAATAACAACAACAACAACAACATAATTTATGTTGTAAAATCAATACAAATTCAATAGAAATTAAACAGTTTCTGTGTTGTTGTTGTTGTTATTGTATGTACATTAGATTATGTTTTTTATTAAAAACAAATTATATTTATAAAAATCTGAAAATTGCATTACTATGCAATATTTATATTGTAATTTTATCAATTAATTATTGTTATCAATTTTTTTTTTGTCTGTTGGGCTTTAATTTGAATTCATTGGTGAATATATACGTTGATAATTACTTTTAATAATTGCTTCTATAAATATCTAATAATCAGAAGAAAAAAAATTATATTCATGTATAGGAAAAAGAGACAAAATTCTCCCCCATTTTTTGTTGCTTACATAGTATTTGTGATTATGATTATGATTATGATTACAATTATTACTTCTTCTTCTTCTTCTTTTCCTATTTCTATTTCTACATTATTTATTTATTTTTGGTCTGTTCTGTTTATACCAGGAAATTATTTTGTTTTTGGTTTCTCTCTCTGTCTCTTTCTCTCTGCATTTTTATTATAATATGTAATTATAAATTATTGTGTAAATTCATGCAATCAAATAATATTGTGTTACTTAAATCACAGTAAATAAAATAAAATGGCGAAGTAAAAAAAAAAAAAAAAAAATAACAACAAACAAATTTATTATTTTTACAAGAAAAATTTTCACAAAACAAAAATAACAAAAACTGATGTTTTTTTTTATGTTTTTGTTGTTTTGTTTTGTTGTTTTTTTTTTGCAATATTTTCTATTAATTATAATAATTTTCTCTATTTTAATATTGTTCACACACACACACATACAAATTTACACGCATGCATAAATAGGTACGTACGAATTCAAAGATATTGACAATCGTATGGATCATATGAATAGAGAACAGTCACAAGTCTACATAGACAAGATATGATTATAAATTTTTTTCAATACCTTATTAAAAATTTTGGTATTTCTTGTTCGTTGTACACACCAGAAAAGTTGTTTCATTTCATTTCTTTTCTTTTCTTTCCAAAAATTGTAAAACTCGTGTTAATTAACATCTTATAAATAATAATAGGCAAAAATAGGTAATAATTGTAAAATATTTAATTTCTTTGGTCATTCATTCCTATGGGTCTCTAGTCACTATTGCTTCATTTTAAATTTCTTTCTTTGACTTTTTTTTTTGTTATTTGTTATTTGTTGTTATTGTTGTTGTTTCTTCTTCTTTTCTTTCTTTTTTTTTTTTAGTCAAACATAATCTTCTCTTCACTCTCACCTATAATTACACAATAATTTTTATATTGTTTCTTTATATACTTAATATTTACTTAATATTTACTTAATATTAAGATCAAAAAAAAAAAAAAAAAAAGAAGAAGAAAAATTTATGATAAATAAAAATGATAAAACCTAACAAAAGAGTCACCATTTTTCTTTCTTCTTTCTTCTTCTTCGTCGGTACGTTTGAATTAAATTTTGATTCATTTGTATAAATTACATTATTTATAGAATCAAAGATGAACTCGTGTGAGAAATATTTATTTTAAGTAATTTAATTTTTCTTATTTTATTTGATTGATCTTAAAAAAAAAAAATATTTCCATATTTCCATATAGTGAAAAAATTTATTAAAATATAAAAATGGGAAAATCGTTGGTGTAATCGCGAACACACTAAAATTAAATCTATCGGAATTATTGATACCAATAATGCCCCAATTTAAACAGACACAACAAATAAATTGTGTCTCTGTTAAAATTACGTAATTTGCAGACCTTTGGATTTACTAATTACATATATTTGTTCTTCTTCTTATTATTTAGTTGTTGTTGTTGTTGTTGTTGTTGTTGTTGCTGTTAAATGATTTTTTTTTATTTTTCTCTTTTAAAGTTTTTACTTTTCTGGTGTAAATTTTGACATAAGTTTGACATTTTAGGGCGTGAAATAGAGAAATTGAAAATTTTATATTTAAGTTGTTGTTGTTGTTGTTATTTTTATGTAACCAAATTTTTTTTTTTTTTTTAATACTTTCAATTGATCAATATTGACATATATTTTTTTTTCGGTTTTTTTTTTTTTTTTTTCAAAAGAAAAACGAAACCGAATGAAGAAAAAAATATATGCGGGAAAAGACAGAAAGAAAAGAAAAGAAAAATAAAGTGAAGATCTTTAAGACTATTTTTTTTTTATATGTATTATTTATTATTTATGTTGTATGTTTTATGTTTTATGTTTTGAAAGAAAAATTGTTAAAGCAAAAAAAAAACAAAAACAAAAAAAAAGAAATTAAATAAATAAATAAAGAAGAAAAAAGTGAAACACATTAAAAAAAAAAAATCTACTTCACTCTTTCATATTATTTATTGTTGTTGTTGTTGTTGTTGTTGTTGTTGTTGTTGTCGTTGTTGTTGTTGTTGTTTTTTTTTTTATATCTTTTTTCGGTATAAAGGGGAAATTCAAAATGGCGTCTCTAATGTTTTTCTTCTTTTTCTTTTTCTTCTGTGTGTGTACAAATTTTTTTTTTTTTTCTTTCTTTTCAAATAAAATAAAAATATAATTAATAGAATCCAACTACACACAAAATTGTATATACAAGATTTCCAGTAAAGTCGTAAGTAGAAGAAAAATGAATTTTCTCATTTTTCTTCTTTTTTTTTTTTTTGCTTTTTCTCTGTTTCTTCTTCTTCTTCTTCATCTTCTTCTTCTTTGCCGTTCGCTTTTCGTGATGTTTCTTTCACTTTTTAGAGAACAATTTTCTTGTCGTTCTTTTCTATGAAATTCTTTTTTTTTTTTTTCTTTGGCAATTTTAAAAAAAAAATCATTTCCTTTCTATTTTTTCTCTCTCTCTCTCTCTTTCTCATTTTCTCTGTTTCTTTCTCTGTTTTTTGTATTTTTATAACAAGACCAACAACACAGAACAAAAAAAAAAACAACAACTCTTCAACCTAATAAGAGGAAATATACAAATAGTAACAAACAACAACAACAACAACAACAATATTAATAGCAAAAAAAAAAAAACAGTCAGGTGGATTGGATAAAAAGAAGAAGAAAGAAAAAAACGGAAAATTAAAAACAATTTGACCTTGTTAATAAATATCGGGGCCAAAAAAAAAAAAAGTGTACTTAAAAATTACACTATTTATGTTAATTTTCCTGTGGCTGTTGTTGTTGTTGTTATTGTTGTTTCTGTTGATTTTCATTAATTGTATTTTTCTTCTTACTTTTTTTGTTGTGATTGTTATTATTGTTGTTGTTTATTTTATTTTTATTTAGCTTGTGTGTTTTTGTTTTGCACGAAAGAATAGAAAAAAAGAAAAAGAATGAAAAAAAAAGAAAATGTACAGGAGGAAAATGTTAAAAAAAATAAAATAAAATACAAAAAAAAAAAAAATTGTGTGACTTATTTATCGATTTTTACGTCAGAACCACGCCTATAGTCTTTTTCATTTTGAATTTATATTATAAATAAAAGCATGGATTGCGAATTGCTAACATAATTTTCTCATTTTCCTTTTTTTATTTTTTTTTTTGCTCTTTCTCTCTCTTTTTCTTTTTCATTTTCTTTTTTATAACATCTACGGATTTTCTTGCCTTTTTTTTTCTTTTTATTTTCAAACTTTATAGTCTAGTCATCGATACGAAATTTTTGATAATTTTCCCTTTTTTCTTCTTCATCTTCTTCATCTTGTTTTTCGTTTTCCTTTTTTGTTCTTTTTTTTTTTTTTTTTGCGAAGGAGTAAAATGAGCCTCAATATATGACTGAATTTTTATATGTGTGTATGTGTGTGTGTGTGTGTGTATTAGGAAAAAACTGTTTGGGACAACATGACACATAACCCTAGTTTCTAAATCGTCTATTTTTTTATTGTGTTCCTTGAATGAAATTCATCGCAATGTTTATGCGGTATTTAGGTCCAATTGAAACGTTGACTATTTTATTCTAACATACTCCTTTCGTCTCTCTCTCACTCTCACTCTCTTTCTCACTGAGAGAGATTCACTCACTCTCATTCAATGTGTGTGTGTGTTTGTGAATATTATATATATATATTTTTTTTTTTAAGTGTAAATGTACAATTTTATAACACGAAGAAACTAAATTAACAATAAAATGCGTCATCCATAATTTTCACGCGATAAAAGATTAATACTTTTTTTTTTTTTTTGCGTTTTTGCGTTTTTTTGTTTTCGTTTTTTTATTAAAATTCTTCTTTTTTTTTTTTGATATATTTATGAAATCAACCATATGCGAAAATTGTGTATATCGAAACATGTACCGACCCTACACTAAAATAATGCGGTTATATTTTCATCTTCTTCTTCTTCTTCCTCATCATTTTCCATTTTCCTCTTCTCTTTCCTTAACTGTTATTACTGAAACAGGGATTCATCGTTTTTATTTTGATTTTTTTTTTTGCTGTCGTTATCATAAAATAAAATTGTGATGATTTTTCAAAATAAAGAAAAATGAAGAAGAAGAAGAAAAAAAAGTAAAATTGTTTCTTTTAATATTTTTTTTTGATAAAAAAAAAATGAGGAATATTTTCCTAAGAAAGAATGAAGAATAAAGAATGAAGACATCTAGAAAATAGAAAAGAAAATAAAACGATAAGACAGAATAAAAATATAAAATAAAAAGGAGTAAAATTCCCAGTCCGTTTTTTTTTTTTCTTCTTTTATTCGGTTTTATTTTGTCGTTGTTGTTGTTGTTGTTGCTGTTGATGTTGTTGTTGTTGTTGTCCTTCCATCAAAACCACCTTAGGCATTATTTTGGCTTTGAATTTATTTACAGCCTTTCAACATGGCTGAATACATTTTTTGTTTTCTTTTTTTCTGCATTTTTATTTTATTTTCTGTTTTTCTATTTTCCCTTTTTTTTTTGTTGTTGTTGTTGTTGTTTTTTTTTTGTCTTAACATAAAATGTGTATATGAAAGAGATCAACTAAAAATATGAATAAAAGAATTTTTTAATAATCCTAAAAAAAAAAAAGAATGAAAATGAAAATGTTTTCCTTTTTTTGTTGTTGTTGTTGTTGTTGTTGTTGTATTATTTTCCATATTTTTATTTCCTTGTGTTGTGTGTGTGTGTGTTTATCTTCTTTGCTTTAAATATTTTATTAAAAGTACTTACAAAAAAAAAAAAACATCAGTACACACACACACACACTTACTGTTCTCTAAAATAAGAAAAAAAAAAAAAAAATATAAATAAAAGACAAAAAGACAAAAAGACGAAATGGCAAAGAGAAAGAAAATGAAAAAATGATTTAAGTGAATTCATATTAGGAAAAAACACAAAAATAATTTAAATTAAATACAAAAGAAAATGAAAATGTCCCAAACATTTAACCAATAAAAATTTATTAAAAATTCATAAAAATTCGAATAATGAAAGAGAGAATAAAAAGAAAAAAGAAAAAAAAGAAGATAATTCATTCATTAATTTTATCAAAAATTTTTTATAGAAATCCTTATCGTTTATCTTATTCCTGTTTTTCTTCTTCTTCTTCTTCTTCTTCGTCTTTGTTTTGTTTTGTTTTATCAAAGCATTAAAAAAAACAAACCACTGTGTAGTCATGTAGAGTATCGATGAATTTATAAATTGTATGACGAAAGAATTGAATAGAATCAACATAAAAAACAACAAAAACAACAACAAAACTGTCTATTTTTAAAGTTGAAACTTTTTAATTTTATGATTCTGTTTTTTTTTTTTATTTTAATAAATTTAAAATTGAACAGAGACCAAAAGAAAAAAAAAACAAAACAAAACAAAAACAACAAAAATAATTGACACTTCAACGAGAGTGTCGTGTATTTTTTTTTTGTTTCTTTCTTCATTCTTATCAAATTTTAATATTTCCATCTGTCTTTGTTGACTTGTAAGAAAAATAAAAATAAAAATTCCATTTGTTGTTTAGTGAGATTTAATAATTTTTTGAAAAGAAATAATTAAAAGTGGTTTTTCACATTTGTTAATTAATCTTTAGGGATGAGATGAAATGAAAAAAAAAATACATAATAACAACAACCAAACAACCAACAAACCAACACAATAAAAACAATAATAACTGTGTCGCGGTTTACCATATTTGTTGCTCTTCTTCTTCTTCTTCTTCTTTATTTTTTTGTACGATATTGTCCCCAAATGACTTTGTAAAAAAAAAAAAAACTGTTCGTTTTCTAGTGTTGTGTGTGTGTGTGTGTGTGTGTGTGTAGATGTACATATACTTTTTTTAACAGACCTTTCATTTAGATCGTTAAATTCTAATATTTTTTTATGTACCTCTGTGGTTTTTACATTTTAATTCTTTTTTTTTTTTTTCGTCATTTTTTATCATTTTAATTAACTAATTGAATTAACTAATTCTATGCACGCATTTGAAATACACATAGATAGACATACATACATACATCAGTTTTAAACATACGTTAAAATTATTCACGGAAGTCTTTTTTTTTAGAAAATATTATTACAAACTGACAAACTGACAAAACATTAGAATTTTTTTGTTTTTGTTTTATTCTTTTGAATTTTTATGGAAAATATGAAATTTAACCTTTTTTCCACTAATTTTTGTTTTTCTTTTTAATTTATAGTTTTTTGGATGACCTAGACCGACTAGGGGCTAAGGATTATCAACCAACAGAACAGGATATCCTAAGAACTCGTGTGAAAACAACTGGTATCGTTGAAGTACATTTTTCATTTAAAAATTTGAACTTCAAGTAAGTTATTGTGTTTGAAAAATAAAATAAATAAATGCATTTTAATCTTATTTATTTATTTATTAATTTTATAGATTATTTGATGTCGGCGGTCAAAGATCAGAACGAAAGAAATGGATTCATTGTTTTGAAGATGTTACAGCAATTATATTTTGTGTTGCTATGTCAGAATATGATCAAGTATTACATGAAGATGAAACTACGGTTAGTAATTAAATTTTAAATAAATTGAAAAGAGAAAATAAATTACTTATAAGGAGAAAATGCAGTACAGTATTCATTTATTTATTAAATAAGAAAATTTGCACATAGATTATGGTATTATGCCTTTAATAAACAACTCATATCTTTGTTTTTTTTCTTTTTTATTAAGTAAAAATGTGGCCGATATTTATAATAAATAATGTACAAGAATCTCTTTCTGTGTTGCCATTTTTATTATTTTTATTATTCGATCGGATCAAATGAATGCAATTCTTTCTCGTTTTAAATTTAAAATTTTATTTTTGTTTTTTCTAATTTCAGAATCGTATGCAAGAATCACTTAAACTTTTCGACTCAATTTGCAATAATAAATGGTTCACAGATACTTCGATTATATTGTTTTTAAACAAAAAGGATTTATTTGAGGAGAAAATTCGTAAGAGTCCATTGACAATCTGTTTCCCAGAATATACAGGTAAATTGAAAATATATTTTTATAAATAATTCCATTTAATAAATTACATATTTTTCGTTTTAAATAATTAATAAAGGTGGACAAGAGTATGGTGAAGCAGCAGCATATATTCAAGCACAATTCGAAGCCAAAAATAAATCAACTTCAAAGGAAATTTATTGCCATATGACATGTGCTACAGACACGAATAATATACAATTTGTGTTCGATGCTGTAACTGATGTTATTATTGCTAACAATCTCAGAGGCTGTGGTCTTTATTAAATTCATTAAAAATAACAAACAAAAATACAAACAAACAAACAAAACAGTCAACACTATTTAAAAAAAAAAACTTAAAGAATAATTCCGTATTTTTATATAATTAAATAAAATGGATAGACGAAAAGAAAATATTTAGTTAAAAGAGAATAAAAGAAAAAAAAAAGCAGACAAAAAATTAAAAGGAAAAAAAAAACATCTATTTTAATATATTTTGTTTCTTATTTTTATAATAATTTTTTATTGTTCAGTCAGAATTCGTATCTTGATTTATTAAAAAATAGGTGAACACACACAAAAAAATTAACCAAGTCAATAAAAATAATTGTTGAACGAATAGAAAAAGAATCTGTTATGTTGGTATGTTTATCGTAGCCTGTAGTCTGGTCAATACAAATATTCGTTAATGTGTGTTCTTTATTTATGTATTTTTTTTTATTATTATTATTATTAACGATCTTATTAGATTTTCTATTTTTCTTCAATTTCTGTATAATTTCAGTCTTTAATGGAAACAAAAACAAATGTGATATATATTTTTGGTATTTAAACATTTTTTCATTAAAAAGAAAATTCACTTGGGTGTGTATTACTTTTTAATTAAATTTACAAACAAAAAAATATCGGCTATCCGTGCGAAATATAGCTATCCGGGAATATACGGTCTGTTTAAAAAAAAAATTACTACGTTTATTATTATTGATTCGCTGTTCTATTCGTTTATTCGTGCACAACACGAATAATATTTCGTTTTTAATAACTGGATAATCGATGATATTTTATTATTCTTTTATTTTTATTTGAATTTATTTATTGAATAACATTCCTCTAACGCAAGAGAAGAAATTATTACCGTTTTTATCCGTGATTTTATTTTGTTGTTTTAATTTTTTTTTTTCTGTTTAAAGTTTATGTTTTTGTTTATCAGCATAATTATTTTACCTAATATTGATTGAGGGTAATTAAGATACGAATTCAAAACAATACAAATTTTTATAAAATTTCTTAATTATTAATGATTTTATTTATTATTTGTTCATTTATTTTATATAGATTTTTTTTTTTCTTTGTCTTCTATTTTATGTTAAGGATGGATCGTGTCGTCACCATTAATGAATAAAGTAGACTCGTTTTTTTTTTTCCTTTTTTATTTTTTTTCGTATTATTCTTGAAAGTCGAAACAAGTCTAAACAAAAGATAAAGATAAAGTCTAAATAGTGAAAAACAAAAAAAAAAACCAATTTTTATTCCATAAAGAGAAATTTATTTTTTAAAACTATTAAATTTTAAATATTTGTAAATTTTTATTAATTTTGTTCTTTTTCCTTTATTGTTTTTTTTTTTTTTTATTTATTTAACAAAAGAATAAATAAATGGAATTTATTGATTAATTATAAAAATTTTCTTTTTTAAGAAAAAGAAGAACTAAATGAATTAATAAAATCACACACACGAACACGAAATCGCTTTATTTACATTTATATGTTGTTTTTTTTTTTTTTTTATATTTAAGAATCTTGTTAAAATTTTAATAAAATAACGATACAGTGAAACCTCAATAATAAATGGACAACTTCTGATTTAAAAAAAAAAATAAAAAATGTTTGAAGTTATAATTATTGTATATTGTGATCGATAATCAAAATACGTACATTATTTATGTAATAACTGTGACATTAGTGCAATAAACACAAATCATTCTATGCTCACTTTTAATAAAAAAAATTTTCAACAATACAGAAAAAAAAAAAAATGAATGTTTTTTTGTCACATTTTGTCATTTAGAGGTTCCACTGAATAGAGGGAGCTAACCACACAAACTGTTTATTCTTTCTTTCTATTTTCCTTCTTTTTCTTTTTTTTGCACATTAAAAGCGCGCGTACTATTTATTAACATTTTCTCAGTGGTAATTTTTTTATAAAAACATTTTTCGTCATTACCTTTTTTTTTGTTTTATTAATTCAAAAATTCCATTGGCATAAAATAACAAAAAAAAAAATGAAAAATGAAAAAAGAATTTCCCCTTTTTTTAGTAAAAAGTGAATGTTTTTCATTTTTTCAATACAAATAAAAATAGAAACATTGTAACAAATGAACAAAAATAAATGAACAGAAACAAAAACAAAAAAAGAAAAAATTGAATGTAAGAAAATTTATGAAAAATTGAATGAAAGAAAAAAAATAGAGGATAAGTAAAAACAACAAATCAACTAAATAAAAGAGAAAATTAAACAAAAAAATAAACAAAAATTAAAAAAAATGAAATGAAACAAAAAATGTATTTATATGATTATAGTTTAGTAACAATTTAAAAAAGAATAAAACAAAAAAAAAAAGAAAGAAAGAAGAGAGAAAATAAAATAAAATAATAATAATAATAATAATAAAGTAAAATTATAAATAATTTAAAAGTAAAAGAAAGAAAAATTCAAACTTAAAAAAAAAAAAAAAAAAATTTTTGTGCCAATAAAAAAAAAAAAAAGAAAACAAAACAAATTCGAGCTCATCTAAATGAAGAAAAAAAAAAAAACAAAAAAAAAAAACAACAACAACTAAATATGGGAAGAAAGAAAAAAAAAGTTAAAAAGTTTAAGAAAAAAAAAAAAAAATATTTAATTAAAAGAAAAAATAAAAAGTAAATTAATGAAGAAAAAAAAAAAAAAAATTAGAATTTAGTTTTAGTTTTTAAAAGAAAAATTATAAAAGAAGAGAAGAATGGGGGAAAAAATGATAAAAAAAAAAACAAAAAACAAATTTAGTATATAAATGTGGAATAATGAAGAAGAAGAAGAAAATGAAAATAATGAAATAGAATTAAAACAACAACAACAACAACAACAACAACATAAATTATGAGTTATGAATTATACCAAAATTATTATTTTTTTTTTTTTATAATTTCTCGATTAAAGAAAAATGATTAAATAGAAGAAAAAAGAAAAAACAAAAACATTAAATAAGAAAGATGAAAGAAGAAGAATAAGAAGAATGATGATGATAACAATTTACAAAAAAAGAAAAGTATGAAAAAGAAAAAAAAAAACCAATCAACCAAAAAATGTATTTTTTAATTTTTTTAATTAATTAATTTATTCAAAAAGAAGAAAAATAAAGCGACCAAAATATACGTTTGAAATAAACAAAAACAAAGATAAAGATAAAGATAAAGAAGAAGAAGAAGAAAACAAACAAATGTCATTTTTCTTTTTATAAACAAAAAAAAAAATATAAAACAGAAAAAATTGGAAAAAAGGGGAAAATGGAAGAAAAGAGGAATAAAAGAAAATTTGGTAAAGCAAATTTGGCTTAGACTGTATCATTTTGTGGTTGTCAAAATCCCAGAATAACAACAAGATTCAAATTCAATTTCAATTCAGTTCTCCTTTTTCTTTTCGTTTCGTTTCGTTTTCCTTTTTCTTCTCTTGTTTCCCTTTTTCCTGTTTTTTTTTTTTTTTTTTTAAATTTTTTATTTTTTTTTTTGTGTTAATTTCTCTCGTTTATTTTTCAATTTCTAAATTTTAAGTATTTATTTTTTATTATAATTACGATATCTGTACTAAATATTATTATTAATTATTAACTACTAATTACTTTTAATTTATAAAATCGTTTATTTTTTTTTTTTTGGTTTTAAATAAAAAAAACACAAAAATCAAACAAACAAACAAAAACAAAAACAAACAAAAACAAACAAACAAAAAAAAAAGGAAAAACTCTTTTTTTACTTTTTCTACAATTTCCAAAAAAAAAAAAAAAAAACTAAAAAAAAAAAACAAAAACAAAACAAATTAAGAAAAGAGAGGAAAAACACAAGCATTTTTTTTTTAAAACAACGAAAAATCCACTAATTATTTTTTTTTTTTTTCCTATTAAATTAAAATTTAAATTTTAAATTAACTAAAAATAAAGAAAGAAAAAAATATATTTAAAAATCATTAAAAATAAATAAATTAATAAACTATAAAAAAAAAACAAAAAAATGAAAAGAAAACACAAAACAAAACAAAAATCTATCATGTACAACTCTTTTTTATTAAATAAAAGAAATAAAAAATAAAAAAAAAAAAAAAAAACTAAAAAAACTAAAAAATAAAATATTAATTATAAAATAATTAAACAAAAAAAAAATTTAAAATTAAAAAGTAAAAAAAAATTAAATTAAAAATTTAATTAAATAAGCGCTCATTATTTTTTTTTCTGCACAAATGCCATATTTTTCACATTGTTCACTCGCCAATTAATTTAATAATTTTAAAAAACAAAAAAAAAAAAAACTAAAATTAAATCTAAAAAAAAAAAAAAACAAAAAACAAATTTCAAGAAAAACAAAAAAAAAAAAAGAAGAAGAAAAAGAAAAAGAAGTAAAATAAAATTTAATCGTACAAAATAAATAAAATATTAAAAATAATAAATTTATATGAAACGAAAAAAAAAAAAATCAATCAAATCAAATGTCAGAATGTCAGAATGGGATAGCTACCAAATTGATAGATTCTAATATTTTATTATTTTTTTGTTTTTTTTGTTAAACAAAACGCGAAATTGTGTTGTGAATATTCGCCGCGGCCATTTCACACAAAGAATACAATAAGAGAATTGTATTCAGAATACAATGAGAGAAGAAGAAGAAAAAAAAATACGAATCTGTCTTCTTTTTTTTTTTTCTTTTTTAAATTTTTGTACGAAAAAAAAAACAAACCTACTGAAAAAAAAAATGTTCAAATCAAAAACTAAAAAATTATGTTAAGCCGATTATTTTGAATAGAAATCGAATTTGTGTTTCAAGTGATGACACCTTTTATTAAAATTACATTTATTTGTTAATTTTTTACAAAATTGTACAACATTTTCAAAAAAATTATGTGATAATTTCTTCTATTAAATATTTTTGATAATGGAACAAAAGAAAAACAAAAACACAAAATTTTGTGATCGTTCGTTTTATTATTATTATTTTTTATTAACATTCATATTATTAAAATCTTTTTTCCATTTATTTATTTATTTTCTATTTTCTATTATATTTTCTATTAAAATTTAGGAAAACAAAAACAATCACGAACAATTTTTAAACAAAAAAAAAAAAATACACGCACAAAAAACTATCAAAAATATTTAAAAAAAAGAAAAAACAAAAAATGGAAATAACAAAAAAAAAAAAAAAACACATAATCAAATTTATTCAAAAATATTAATAAATTAAAAATAAATGATTGTTGGTTGAAATGTGTGTCACTTGAATAAAGAAAAACAACAACAACAACAACAAAAACAATTCCAAATATTTTCGTTATGAAAACAAACAACAACAAAAAAAAAAGTAATTACAAAATTTTTTTTTAATAAAATTTACATTTAAATGCATTTAATTCATTCAATACAAAAAGAAGAAGATGAAGAAGAAGAAAAACATAAACATAAAAAAAAAACAAAGAAAAGAAAAGTAAAAAAAAAAAACAATAACAAATTATAATAAAAGAGAATATAAAATGGCGCCGCGACTCGTAGTGTTGACGACTTCTTCTTACCCGTTGACAGTTGTTTACGACTTTTACGTAATTGTCATGGCGGCCACCATTTTGAAACAAATCTAGAAACACAAATAATTTTCAAATTCAAATAATTTTCGATTCTTTTGTTTTGTTTTTGTTGTATTTTTTTTATTCTCCGCCATCTTTTTTTTTTTTACTGATTTTACAAAAAAACTAAAAAAAATATTCTTTAATTATTTTCATTATTATTAATTATTGATAAGAATAATAATGTTACAACAACAACAACAAGAAGAAAATTAAAATAAATCAAAATCAAAATAAAAAAAGATTTAAACAAAAAATAAATGAAAAATAAAAGAAAATTTTAAAAAAAATTGAAAAATTGAAAATAAATTAAAATAAAATGAAAGAAAAAAAATTTAGTCTCTAGTCATTTAAAAACGTAAAAATAAATAAATAAAATAAATAAGAAAATAATCTGATGGGAAGAATATGTTGAATGATTAGAAAAAGAAGGAATGATGTTGGAGTCACAGAGAGAGAGAGAGAGAGAGAGAAATGTTTTCAATGAGAAAATAAAATTAAAAAAAAAAACTATTTGTAAAAAAAAAAAAAAAAAAAAAAACAAAACAAAAATTTATAAAGAAAATTAAATATAAATAAATGAAAAATCTAAATCAAATAAAGAAAAACAAAACAAAAAAAAAAGAAGAAAATTATTTTATTGAAATAAAAAGAAAAAACAAAACTAAATCATTTTAATCCGGGATGTTTCCTTTTTGTTTTTGTTTTATTTCAAAATAAAAAAAATATTAACAAAAAAAAAGAAAATAATTAAAAAATAAATTAAACTTAACAAAAAAAAAAAAATAAAGAAAAAAAAAAAGAATTTTTTTTTTTGCTCTTTTTGTACAAATGTAAGCGCATTGTTGTTATAATAAAATAAAAAAGAAAAAAAACTATTTAAAAAATGATAAAAAAAAAAAATAAATAATTAAATTAAATTAAATTAAATTAAAAATTAAAATTAAAATTAAAAATTAAAAAATTAAAATAAAAATAAATAAATTAAAAAAAAAAAAAAAACACATAACAAAAGAAGTAAAAAACTTAAAATACTTTTAATTCTTTAATTAAAGAAAAACAAAAGAAAAAAAAAATATATATATATAAAAAATATTTATAAAATAATGACAGTTTCTTAAGGAAAATCCAAAAATGAAGAGAAAATTGTAGATTTTTTGTGTCTAGAATTTATGAGAAAAAGAAAATTTAAAAAAAAAAAAAGTCTACAAAAATCAAAAATACAGAAAAAATATTTTGAGGTTATGTTTTGAGATAAAAAGATGATAAAACAGAAAACGCTTCTGTAAACCGACTATTTCTACTTGTTTTTTTTTCTTTCTTTTACTTGATTGATTGAATCAATTTAATTGAAACATGAATTGTGACAAACTTAACCCCATTCAATAGATGAAGAAGAAGAAGAAATAAACACAAACAGAGGCGTGTTGTTGTTTATTTTTCTTTTTATTCTATTCATCAGAATCTTTTTAAATGAAAGATTTGGTGTTTTTTTTTTCTTTTTCTTAACAAATAAAACAACAACAACAACAACAATTTCTTTGTAATGGATATTCTTTTATTTATTGTTAATTGTTACAAAAAAAAAAAATAATATAAAATAAAGGAAAAAAAAATAATTAAAAGTATGGATTCGTTTTCGTGTTTCAACCAACGATCGTTACGCTCTCTGTTTCGTTCTCAGAGAATTTCTTTTCTTTCTCTAAATTTTTCTTTACCTCTCTCTATTAATATTTTTCTCTCAGTCTATCTCTTTCTCTCACAGACACACCCATTTGTTATTTGACAATTAACACAAATGTTCTTGTTGTTATTCTACTAAAATAATCTGTTATGAAAATGGCCGTATAAATCACTTTTAACGAATGCAACAATTTTTTTTATTGTTTTCTCTTTCACTTTTACACCTTTTTTTTCACATTCTATCTCTTTCACTTTTAAGACTTTGTTCCTCTTTTTGTCTCAATTTCATTGCCTAAAAAAAAATAAACTTTAGTAAATAAATTAAAAATTCATTTTCTTTTCTTTCTCTCTCTCTTAAAAATCCTCGCCTTTTTCTTTCTTATTAAATACAAAACAAACAAAAAACAAAATAAATGAAACAGCAAATTAAAGGGGGAAGAAACTTGAATTTTTATGAACAAAAATTAAAAATTCCTTTTTTCCCCAAGAACCATTTTTAAATTAAAATTAAAATTTGAAGTAAAAGAAAATAAGAAAAGGAAGAGGCGGGTGGGTTCTAAAGATGAGTGAATAAAAACATAAATAAATTAATAAATAAAGAAAAATAAAAAAAAAAAAAAATTGTTTTTTGTTTTTATTCTTATTAATGAATAAAAATGAAAACAAAATGGATAACAGTAAAATATATTATTAAAAAAAAAAAAACTTAAAGATAAAAATTTAAAAATTAAAAATATAAAATAAAAAAAAAAAAAAAACAACCGAGAGAAAACAAAAACAAAAACAAAAAAAAATGGAAGAATCGCTCTGAAAATAAATAAGAAGAAAACCAAAAATAAAAATTAAAAATTATTTATTATTAAAAAGAAGCAGAACAAAAACATAAACATAAAAGAAGAAGAAGAAGAAGAAGATGAAAATTTTGTGATAAACAAAATAAAATACAAAAAAGAGAAGAAAAAATTTAAAATTTCAAAAAAAAAAAAAAAAAATGCTACAACAACAACAACAAGAAAATATAAAATTCTAATAAATAATTTAATTTAAAATAATTAATTAGTGAGGAAACACAAAAAAAAAACACACACAAAAATACAAAAAACAAAAAAAACACAAAAAAAAAAACAGAAAGAGAGAAAATGAAAAATAATAAAAAAAACAAAAAAAGGAAAAGGAAAAACAAAAAGTAAAAAGTGAAGAAGAAGAAGAAGAAGAAGAAGAAGAAGAAAAAAGGTTTAAAAAAAACAGAGAATTTTTTGTTTGCTTTTTTTTTTTTTTTTTTGTCTTTAAATTAATTTCTAAATAAACAAAAAAAAAAAAACGCAAACAAAAAACAATTTGGGAAAAAAAAAACATCACACACACACACACACACAAATCGTACAGAAAAATTATGGAAAAATGGGCAGAATCAATAAAAACAAAAACAAAAAAAAAAAATTTAAAAATTTAACAAAAAAAAAAACAAAAAAAAAAAAAATTTTAAAAAAAAATTAAAAATAAAAAAACAAAACAAAAATAATAATTAAAAAATAATTTCAATAAAAAAAAACTAAAAAAAAAAAAAAAAAAACAATCTATATATAAATATATATTCTATTATTATTAAAATGAAACAAATGAAAAATAAAATGAAAAATAAATAAAAAAGAAAGAAAGAGAAAAATGAAAGAAAGAAAAAAAAGAAAACATAATAATGATATAAATTTAACTTAATGTGTCATTTAATGTGTGATTGTAAAAAAATCGAATAAATAAATGCGTTTTAGCCACTAAAAAAAAAAACAAAAAAAAAAAAAAGAGAACAAACAAACAAACAAAAGATAGAGAGAGACAAACACATTGAATATTTGGTACCTCTTCCTTTTATCTCACACATTTTTTCTTTCCTCCCAATCACATCCATATTGTGTTCTGAATTTCACTCTCGAACATTATAATCGAATTGACACAGATTGTCTTCTTTTTTTGTTTCTCTTTCCATTCTTTTTCTGCTATTTTCTACAGTCAACTAAATTTGTTCACCTTTTTTTTTTTTTGCTCATCATATGAAATTTACCTACAAATGATTTAAGTGAGAGAAAAAAAAATGTACACTGTTATTAATTTCTTAGAATTATTTTGTCTATTCTTGAGTTCACTCGAGACCTTCTCGCATACGAGATGACGTCATTCTAGTATAAATCATATATGATTCTTATACGATTAAAATACGATTATGGATTTCCTAAGTGGCGGACTCGCATTCGCATATATATTTATCGTCGTAATCTAGACACTGATATATGGAATGAAATCATTGGACTTAAGGTAAACGATTGAATAAAATTTGTATTAAATATTGACAAATTCTAATGAATTTGTTTTGAATTTAATATTCAACATTAATAATTATTAAAACAACATTATTTAATTGCAGTGAATATATGAATATTATCGAACTTAAAGTTTCTGCCATGTTGAATATTGTATTTGTGAAAACAGATAACGAAAAAATCAAGCTAAATGTATGCAATGGAAGAGGCCGTGTATGAAACACAGAGAGTAACAATATTTAGACTTAATTCAGGATTGATTAGCGATTTTTCTTAACTTTATTATGTACAATTCATAAACATGATTCCTTAAAATTATACAGTATGATAATAATGGAATATCATCAGATTGCTGACTGATAGGAAATGTTTTATTCGGTTAAACTTTTCTTCTCATGTCCCAATAATTTCCAACTCATTGGGGGGGTTTTTTTTTTTTTGATAAGTGTCGTGTGTTATTTTCTGTGAGAATTTCGAAAACTACAACTAAATATTTATTCGTAATTGTAAAATATAAAGAATTAAAAATCAACTCAACCGCAGACATTATTGAATTTATTTATTTATAGTGAAATTAAAAACTTGTATACATTTAGGAGCCGATCATAACATAACCAACGGAAATTACTATGAGAATATTTATTTGATGCGGAATAACCAGTTTTTATAATTTTGGATTAAATTCCAATAAGATTAAATATCAAATTAGAATTTGATTTTTTTTTTTGTAGTTAAATTTTTTTTTTTAAATATATTTCACAATTTATGAAATAATTCATTTATATTCTGTTTAGAAAAAATGTAGATTTGATGGGATTCACAATTTTTAAACTTTTATTCAGATCAACCAAATTACGATACAGAATTTTTTTTTTTTTCATTGCTCGAGAATTTTTTATTTCACATCAAAAATAATTTAGTTTTGACCAAAAATTGATTTATTAAGATAAATTAAATACATGCCAAGTAAAAATTCTTACAATAAAGGATAATTCTTTAAAATACAATCACAAATTTATTTTATTAAATTGTTTTTTCCCGGATATTTTCCATATATAATTTGAATGTGGTATTTTTTTTTTAAAGAATTAAACCGGACATGATTGAGAAATAGTAACATTTGAATGGTTTTATTTTTTAAATGGAAATTTATGCAGTTCTATCGCACTGAAATTTCAATTCGAGATTCTTGCTTTCTTTCTAAACAGGAAACAATTGAAATGTTTTGATTTATAATTTTCTTTCGTTAAAAGAATAAATTTCTAGATTAAAAGGGGAAGAACAATAATTATATTTATATTTATTCTTTTATTATTGATATTTTACATGCAATTTTTGTGAGAAGACGTAAATGGGTTATAAAACTATTTGAATTTAAATTAAAAGTTATAGTTTTCTATTGAACAGGAAATTTAATAATAATTTTACACAAATGTTAAAATATCAATATAATAAAGTAATAAATAAAAGCACAGAAAAAAGCTTACAAAAAATCCTTTGTTAACATCAATTGAATCTTTCATCATTTTAAAAGGAAATTTTGTGATGAGGTGGACATATTGTCACTTTAATCTATTTTCTATTCTATACATTTTTTCTATTCGATTTTTGTTACAAATTTTAAGTGAAATTTTAAACATAATTTTATTTGAAAGTCTTTGGCTTTATTTTCGTATGAATTTCTGATTCATAGAAAAACAAAATATTATTAAATCTATTTTTGTATATCCGCTTTAGCACGTTTTATAGTGTGATATTTAATTCTGTCGTTTGTCCGAATAAAGTCAGCATGCTAGAATTATATTAGGCTAGTAACATTTGGACATTGTCTTAAATGAATAAATGTTGAATATATGAATACCGAATCATACGTGTGTTTTTCCGAGAATATTTGATAAAGGTAAATGTTTGTCTATATGTATGAAAAAAATATCATATTTTTTGTGTATTATAAAATTGATAGGGATTTATCAGCATCCTACATAATAATAACCGCAAAAAAAAACAAAAAATTGATAATAACAAAATATGACGAATGGATGGATATTTTGTGTTGAAATTTTTGCAGTAATACTTTAATGAATGAAACTATATAAGTTGTGATTTAAATTTAAAATCAGTCAGTTATTTGCAGTGATCAAGTAAAGTTCAATTTTGTAATAAAAAAAAATTTTATTTGTTAATTAAAGAAATTAAAACAAAACAAAATGTCTGACAATGTGCCTACTGAAAAGTTTACTTTAAAATATAATATTATGTGTCCACAAGTGCGATCGTTATTATTTATAACAAAAGCAACAGACATTTCTTTGAAAATAATCAAAAGTGTTGACGAGAATCAACAAGTAATTGATGACACATCAACTAAAATTATTAAAATAATGGTGGGTTAAATTGAAATAAAGTGAAAATAAAATGGTGAACTGATTTTAAAATTAATTTTATTGTTTTGTATTTTTTTAAATAGATACCAGAAGTACATCTTCAGAAAAATGAGAATCAAATTAACGACGTTGAGATCAATGATTTTCATGCAATTTGTACATATCTGTTAAATGATTCGGTAGCCAATCATTCCTTATATCCAATTGATGCGTTGGAACGTGCTAAAATTGATGATTTCATGTTCCTTCATGCTAAACATATTTTGGGTGGTCTACTAAAACCTTTAGATGGATTAAGATTAGACTACTCTGAAATAAAAAAAAAGAAGATTAACGAACTCTACATAAAAATAAACGATGAATTAATAAATAAAAATTGGCTTGATGGAGAAGAATGCACTGTTGCAGATCTATTTGTAATGGCAACAGTTAAAACTTTCAATATTTTTGTCCCTTTGGATAATGTTCCAGAGTAAGAAATTATATTTAAATTTTGTTAATCAATAAAATAAATCTATTTTTATTCCTTTCATTAAAGATTACAAAACCTTAAAACTTGGTATGATCGAGTTAACAAGAACGAATTATATACAGAAGGGCGTAAAGAAACAATTAAGTCTTACGTCGAACAGCATACATCAGACAATAAGGATTTCCTATCTACAAATAATATTAGTTTAGATAGCCTTGTTAAAAAATTATTCATTCATGTTAAGTATTATTTAAAACCTATACGTGAAGTTGGTCAATCAACCGATGATCATATTTCTGGAGCCTACGGAAAAATAAAGTTAATATTGAAGAAAAATGGTCCTTATATTTTTGGAGAAAACCTCACCATTGCAGATCTTTTTTTAATGGGAACTGTTCACACTTTACAAAAGTTTGTTGGTCTGTCTGGATTACCAGAGTAAGAGAATATTTTTGAATTTTATTAATCAAATGAAAATCTAATGAAATTCTTTTCTGTTTCCTTCATTAAAGGTTTACCGCTTGGTATGATTACGTTCTTCTAAAGAATCCCTTCATTAAACAGATAAATAATTTATACACCGACGAATTTTGTGAACATTATCAGAGTTTAATGGAAATGATTAAAATTCGTAAAGAGTTCGAGAAGTTTTCCGAGATCTTCAATAAACCTCCAATTAATAGAAATTAAAGCAACAAATAATTATTCTATATATAATTAATTAAAATTTTATTTATTCATTAAATTATCTGAAAGCATGCTCATTACAATATTTAATTATTTTATACCTAATTAAAATTATACAAATAAATTTTTTATATAAAAATCAAATAATTTTTGGTATTTTGTTTTATTTACAAATTTTGTTAGTTTAGGAATTGTACAAAAATCTTTTCCGTTTAAAAAATAAAACCAGTCAAATGTTACTGTTTACATTTTTGGCTTTTGAAATTTTTCAAGTAATTTATACTGTTCATTATGGAAAGCAATAGAATTAATTTTAATTAATTATTTAAATATTCCATCATAATTGCAAATAAACAAAAAGATTTTCCGTAAATCCAAAACATTTGTAGTAACTGTTTGAAAACAAAAGAAATTCTGTTGAAATGTTAAAAATTTAGTCGCCATTTTGTTTTCTTGTTATTAGCTTCAAATTTATTTGTTTGACGAAATTTAAGTTTCAATAGATACGAAATCATAATTTTAACAATAATTGTCTGTAAATCCAAATGAATCTTTTTATATATAATAAAAATCCTAAAATCATAATGTAATTTTTAAAATATATTTCAGAACATAAAATAATATCTATTCATTCGCCATATCCTGTTGAAGATCTGTATTAACGTTGTGTGATTCACAAGTTTTATTCTTATTCAGATCATCCAGAACGAGATAAAAAAAAATTATAATCTGTTTGAGTTCTAACCGAGATCTTTTACCATCGAATTATTATTGCTCAACTGAGAGATTTTCTTACAACTTATTAATTTCATTGGAATGAAAATTTCATTTCTTAGGAATTACAAAATGATTCGTTAAATTGCTTTAATGGCAGAAAAGTTAACCGATTCACATAAAAATTTACTAATCTCAATTACAACAATATTAATTATACTGTGCAATATTCGAAACATTCTTATATTTTAGTATTGATTTGGGATTGGTTCTGGATTCTGGTAAAAGTTAACTTTATAATAATGGATGCGATTGCATCATTTGAAATAAAATGATGAAATTTCGATAAAATCATTCAAATGTTGTTTGTCTTAATTTTATCGCTGAAAGAACAATTCTAGATAAAAATGGGGAAAAAACCGACAATACTTATTAATTTATTGTTGCCTCAAGTTAATTTACCTACGCTAAAATTGAAATTATTTTTTTACAATGATTTTGGTAAATTCTTTCCATAATTATTCATTAATTATCTTTGTTGTTAAATATTATTCAACCAGGAAAAAGTCCATCAAATTTCGATTTAAAATTTAATAATAACAATTACAAAAATATAATAATTATTATGAACATAATTCCAAATATTTATAAGCATTCTATAGAGATTTGTACTGACCTAACATAACTTTATAATAATTGATGCTGTTGCATCATTTTAAATTAAATGATGAAATTTCTGAGAACTTTAAAAATTATACGAAAAATAAATGAAAAATATTCAATGTTTTGTTTTCATTTTTATATTTTACACATTCATCTTATGCAAACTTTTATTGTTGCGGTGTACACACACAGACATACATTATATTTATAGGGATAAAATTAATAATGAACAATTTCCTGTTTTAATATTATTCTGAACAATTCAAGAATATACAAAATATGATAATTTATTCATTTTGGAGATAATTTTGCTGATGAAAATGATGTGTTTTTTTTTTTTTGTTTATTTAATTATCAAACTTGAAATAATATTATTTGAAAGTAACATAACAGTTTATGACATTAATCTTAATGCAATTAATACAATCAGTTTAACGTAAATATTGCAAAGGGATGTTTCAATTAAAAACAAAAGAAGCTCACTGAATAATCCGACGTAACAATATACAAATAAAAAGTTAAATTATTTGTTTATAGTAAACTAGTAAATATTAAATTCCAACAATTGATAATATTTGATAAGAGTTTTGTGTGTGACATATTTATAATTTATTTGTGAAAATTTGTAAATAAAACAAAATATTTACGTTTATTAATAGATTTAGTTATAAAAAATTTATAAATAAATTTAATCATATAAATTTAAATAATTTAAATAAAAATTTTAATTTAATTAATAATTTAATTATAAAAATAAATAAATAATTAAATAAAATTTAAATAATTCAATCGTATGTTTCAATTTTTATTAATTGGAGACTTAATGAAGACTTTAGAAAATTTCTCAAACTCTTCACGTATTTTAATTATTTCAATTAGTTCCTGATATTGTAGATAAAATTCATCATCATATTCTGGATCATTATTAATCTCAACAATAAATGGATTTTCTTCAAGAACTTGATTATACCAAATTTTAAAATTGTTACAACTTAAATTAAAGACAGATAAAAAAAATATCATTAGATTTTGTAATAATTAAAAATTTAAGAATAATTTTCTTACTCTGCAGTTTCACATACAGGAACAAAATTTTTTAATGTATGAACGGTTGCCATAAAAAAAAGATCGGCAATTGTGAATTCATTACCAGCAATATAAGGACCATTTTCTTTCAATAAATCATTTATTTTTTGGTAGACTTCATGAATAATTCCTGCATTTAATATGCGTTCTTCTCTTATTGGTTTTAATGACTTATTAATATAATGGAACAAGTCATTAGCAAGGCAATTTATTATTGAACGTTTTGAACAATCACATACTGGAAGAAAATAATTCTTTTGTGATGAATAATTTGATATGTATGAATTGATGATATATTCTCTCTTGTCTTTATATGATTCATTTTCGATAACACGATCATACCAGGCTTGAAGTTCTTCACATCTTTAATCAAACGTAAAGTGAAATAATCAATGATTAATTTAATAAAATGTAGTATACTACTGAAAGACTTACTCTGGAACTCCAGTTAGTGGAACGAAAATTTTAAAAGTATTAACGGCCACCATAAAGTATAAATCAACAATAGTTAAATCATCTCCATCAATGTAATCTTCCTTCAATAATGCATTTATTTCTTTGTAAGCTTCAATAATATTATTCTCGTCTATTTTATGGTAGTCTGATTTTATCGGTTCTAAATAATTAAGGAGGCCACCATATATACGTTGAGCATGTATATAAATGTAATTATCAATTTGATAATGTTTTAATACATCACATGGATATAATGTATGATTATTTTCCGATACAATAGACAAATATGTACATATTGCATGAAAATCATTAATGGGAACTAAGCTATGATCGCTATTATGGAGTCTATAAATTGGTTCCTATATATTAAAAATAGAAATTAACTTGAAAAACAATTGATTTTAATTATTATTAACCTTTATATGAATTGTTTTATTATTAGATGTTTCTTCCTTTTCCATATCACATTTTATTTTCTTTATAGGGATACCAGCAGCTTTTTCTATAAATAATATTGAACGCACTTGAGGACACACAATATTATAAATTAAAGTAAACTTTTCATTATCAGACATTTTATTTTATTTTCTTTTTTTTCAATGAATAAAAATTAATTTTTATTATGGTAAAATTGAACTTCACTTGATCAATGCAAAACTCAGACTTATTATAAATTTAACTTCGTAAAACCAGTTTCACTTTTATAATTTATAAATAAAATTTTAATTAAATTTATAAGCGAATCAATTCTGAAAAAATTTTATTATTATTAGCTGATATTTTACGATTATCGCAATTAATTTTTTTTTAATTGTTGTGGTTATTATTGAGTATAAATAGATAAATTCCAATCATTTAAATATGAACCAAAAAAAATATGTTTGTTTTCTTTTTTTAAGTTTTAGAAATTTCTTTATTAGAATTTCAATAAAAGGCATCGATAAAAGGTATCTACCAATACAACTAAAATGTCGTGAAAACACAAATTCCAGAATTTTATATTGCTGACATTCGATTTTAGAAATTTCTTTATTAGAATTTCAATAAAAGGCATCGATAAAAGGCATCTACCAATGCAACTAGAATGTCGTGAAAACACAAATTCCAGAATTTTATATTGCTGACTATTGATTCATTTCATCAAATGATCGTTGCTATACACGTGAAAAAAATAATAATGTTGAATTTGGTGTAGTATGCTTATATCTTGTTGTGTTGCATACAATTTGTGTTATAGATTTAACCATATCGGGTGGTAGAATAATTATGTAGATTTCATAAGAATAAAATCATGTATGGATAAATGAAATTACAACCTCAGATAATTTATTGTGTGATAAATAGATAGACAAATCAAAAAATATATAAAAATATGAATATGATGATCTCATCACATAAACCTGTTACACTGGAATTGCATTTTGTATTGATATCTATATGTGATAGAAACAAAATCTAAGATAAAAAATAATTTACGTAATTTCTACGTATTCTGTGAAATAAGTTCACTGTGTTAGTATTTTCTATTTTATATAGTTATCATCACAATTCAATAGTTGATTTAAAAGCGTTAGTTAATTTCATGTGTAAATATAAGATCAAAATCAATTCTTTCACACATACACTATACATGAAGCAATATTAATTTGAACTAGAAACTTTAAATACAACAACAATAAAAGTTTTCTTTAAATTAATCCATAAGATGAATGTGAAATTTGTAAAATGTAAAATTTTCATCTGACATAAAATTTCTTTATATTTGAATTATTATATGGGGATGAAAATTGCAATAAACCCCAATAAAATCTTTTTGTTAGTAAAAATAAGTCTATGTGAGAAGAAAAGTTGAATTTGATAATTGTCCATTACTAGGCTTTGTCGTTTACGACGAAGCAATATATGAATTGTTTGTTACTGATGCCGGTATAGATCTACATACGTAACCTTCATAATAATTATATAATCATTTCATCATTATTTTATAACTTATTTTTAATTTTGTCAATCAGTATAAACGGAATAAATTAAAAAATCATACGATTTGGTCAGTTTGGTTAATGTGAAAATTTTAATTGAAAATTTTAATTCCATTTATATTTTGATAATATAAATAAAGCATTTATACAGACTGAATTTTATTATCTAAATATATTCAGAAATGTAATCTTTTAATTTATTAACATAAAAAATGAATGCATCAATCAGTGATGTATGTTAATCAATATATTGTTGCAATGATGGATCTCACGTGATGCAATGAATTTTCTATTATTAACTAAATGACGTATTTTGATTTAAGCCTTATTGCGTTGATTTAAAAAATCATTCGATATATTGGTAATTTTTGGAAATTAAATTAATTTAAATTAAATTAATTTGGATCGATTATTAACAATTTAAATTTTCCAACTAAATTGCAAATAAATATTTCTTGATAAATGCATTTTTTTCATTATAAAATTTTAATAAAAAATATTTAGTAAAAATTGTTTACTAAGAAAAAATCATTCACCTACAGTCTGAACCAATCTAATATTATTATTTATTACGAGACCAATTCACAAATAAATAATAATTTATAATAATAATAGGAAAATTTTCAAAATTAAATAATAATTACAATTTCCACTTAACAATAAAAAATAATAATCCTTCAATCATAATGAAATTTTCAACGTTTATTTTACAATTTGTTCATTCTATCATCAATATCCTATTTTTTGATCTTCATTCAAAGGGATTCACAAGTTTTATTCTCATTCAAATCATTCAGAACGAAATATTTAACAAAAGTAATAATTTATTTGAATTATTTTTAAGTTGTGTCCCTAATGAAAAACTTCAAGATTAAAAGGGAAAGAACCGACAATAATTATTATTTATTATTTGTTTACAAATAAAATTACCTCCGTTAAATTCCGTATGTCATTTAAACGCGCTTTTATCCAACAATATCGTCATCATAATAAAAAGCTACATCCGAAAACAACTGAAAAATATTCAATATATTTTTTTTCTTAATCTTTACATTTCACTTAAAGCACGCTTCAATCTGATGCGCTGAAATTCTAAGAGAAATTTTATTGTCTGTATAGCAACAAAGTTTATAATAAAATGAAATTCTAAGAATTTTTTCTACCACAATACAATATTTGTGTTTGAGTTCAGAACAATTTGAAATAATTTAGATAATTGAGAAACTTTATTTTAGGAATATATTGATAATTTCTAAAATTGTTTAAATTGGGGTAAATTTTTTAGCGGTAATTCACGTGTGTAATTTCCAGAATATCTGATAAAGGTATAAAGGTTTATAAATATGTGAAAAAGAAATCATATTTTCATATGAAATGATAGGAATTTATCAGCTTCCTCTACAATAATAAAAAATAATAATAAATTGATAACTGAAAAATATGACGCATATGGCTAGAGATTTTAAGGGGAAATTTTAAGTGAATTTAGTTGTGAAATTATATGGGAGGAATACTATATTAATGAATGAAATTGAGTTGTGAATTAATTTTAAAATCAGTCTGTTATTTGTAGTGATCAAGTGAAGTTCAGTTTTGTAATAAAATTTTGTTTTAATTTGTTAATTAAAGAAATTAAAACTAAACAAAAATGTCTGATAATCTGACTACTGAAAGGTTTACTTTAAAATATAATATTATGTGTCCACAAGTGCGATCGTTATTATTTATTAGAGAAGCCACCAATATTACTTTCAATATAACAAAAGGAGATAATATCACCAAGGAGATAATCAAAAGTGTTAATGAAAACCAACAAGCAACTGAAGACCCACCAGTTACCGACATTAATTTCGAAGAAACAAATGTTAATGGAAATCAACAAGCAATTGAAGACACACCAGTTACCGACATTAATTTCGAAGAAACAAATGTTAATGGAAATCAACAAGCAACTGAAGACCCACCAGTTACCGACATTAATTTCGAAGAAACAAATGTTAATGGAAATCAACAAGCAATTGAAGACACACCAGTTACCGACATTAATTTCGAAGAAACAAATGTTAATGGAAATCAACAAGCAACTGATGGCACATCAATTCAAATTAAAATAATTGTAGGTTAAAAATAATGAAAATGAATTGTGAATTGTTTTTAAAATTAATTTTATTATTTTATATTTTTTTAAATAGAAACCATTAGTACGTCTTTGTAATAGTGAAGATACTATTGTTCCAATAGAAAATTTTCATGCAATTTGTACATATCTGTTGAATGATTCGGGAGCCAATCATTCCTTATATCCAATTGATCCGTTGGAACGTGCTAAAATTGATGATTTTATGTTCCTTCATGGTGAACGTATTTTGGGTGGTCTACTAAAACCTTTAGATGGATTAAGATTAGACTACTCTGAAATAAAAACAGAGGAGATTAACGAACTCTACATTAAAATAAACGATGAATTAAAAAAAGGCGAATTAAAAAATTGGCTTTATATTGCTGATGAAAAATGCACTGTTGCAGATCTATTTTTAATGCAACAGTTAAAACTTTCAATATTTTTGTCCCTTTGGATAATGTTCCAGAGTAAGAAATTATATTTAAATTTTGTTAATCAATAAAATAAATCTATTTTTGTTCCTTTCATTAAAGATTACAAAACCTTAAAACTTGGTATGATCTGGTTAACAAGAACGAATTATATACAGAAGGGCGTAAAGAAACAATTAAGTCTTACGTCGAACAGCATACATCACACAATAAGGATTTCCTATCTACAAATAATATTAGTTTAGATAGACTTTCTAAAAAATTATTCAATCATGTTAAGTATTATTTAAAACCTATACGTGAAGTTTGTCAATCAACCGATGATCATATTTCTGAAGCCTACGGAAAAATAAAGTTAATATTGAAGAAAAATGGTCCTTATATTTTTGGAGAAAACCTCACCATTGCAGATCTTTTTTTAATGGGAACTGTTCACACTTTACAAAAGTTTGTTGGTCTGTCTGAATTACCAGAGTAAGAGAATATTTTTGAATTTTATTAATCAAATGAAAATCTAATGAAATTCTTTTCTGTTTCCTTCATTAAAGGTTTACCGCTTGGTATGATTACGTTCTTCTGAAGAATCCCTTCATTGAACAGATAAATAATTTATACACCGACGAATTTTGTGAACATTATCAGAGTTTAATGAAAATGATTAAAATTCGTAAAGAGTTCGAGAAGTTTTCCGAGATCTTCAATAAACCTCCAATTAATAGAAATTAAAGCAACAAATAATTATTCTATATATAATTAATTAAAATTTTATTTATTCATTAAATTATCTGAAAGCATGCTCATTACAATATTTAATTATTTTATACCTAATTAAAATTATACAAATAAATTTTTTATATAAAAATCAAATAATTTTTGGTATTTTGTTTTATTTACAAATTTTGTTAGTTTAGGAATTGTACAAAAATCTTTTCCGTTTAAAAAATAAAACCAGTCAAATGTTACTGTTTACATTTTTGGCTTTTGAAATTTTTCAAGTAATTTATACTGTTCATTATGGAAAGCAATAGAATTAATTTTAATTAATTATTTAAATATTCCATCATAATTGCAAATAAACAAAAAGATTTTCCGTAAATCCAAAACATTTGTAGTAACTGTTTGAAAACAAAAGAAATTCTGTTGAAATGTTAAAAATTTAGTCGCCATTTTGTTTTCTTGTTATTAGCTTCAAATTTATTTGTTTGACGAAATTTAAGTTTCAATAGATACGAAATCATAATTTTAACAATAATTGTCTGTAAATCCAAATGAATCTTTTTATATATAATAAAAATCCTACAATCATAATGTAATTTTTAAAATATATTTCAGAACATAAAATAATATCTATTCATTCGCCATATCCTGTTGAAGATCTGTATTAACGTTGTGTGATTCACAAGTTTTATTCTTATTCAGATCATCCAGAACGAGATAAAAAAAAATTATAATCTGTTTGAGTTCTAACCGAGATCTTTTACCATCGAATTATTATTGCTCAACTGAGAGATTTTCTTACAACTTATTAATTTCATTGGAATGAAAATTTCATTTCTTAGGAATTACAAAATGATTCGTTAAATTGCTTTAATGGCAGAAAAGTTAACCGATTCACATAAAAATTTACTAATCTCAATTACAACAATATTAATTATACTGTGCAATATTCGAAACATTCTTATATTTTAGTATTGATTTGGGATTGGTTCTGGATTCTGGTAAAAGTTAACTTTATAATAATGGATGCGATTGCATCATTTGAAATAAAATGATGAAATTTCGATAAAATCATTCAAATGTTGTTTGTCTTAATTTTATCGCTGAAAGAACAATTCTAGATAAAAATGGGGAAAAAACCGACAATACTTATTAATTTATTGTTGCCTCAAGTTAATTTACCTACGCTAAAATTGAAATTATTTTTTTACAATGATTTTGGTAAATTCTTTCCATAATTATTCATTAATTATCTTTGTTGTTAAATATTATTCAACCAGGAAAAAGTCCATCAAATTTCGATTTAAAATTTAATAATAACAATTACAAAAATATAATAATTATTATGAACATAATTCCAAATATTTATAAGCATTCTATAGAGATTTGTACTGACCTAACATAACTTTATAATAATTGATGCTGTTGCATCATTTTAAATTAAATGATGAAATTTCTGAGAACTTTAAAAATTATACGAAAAATAAATGAAAAATATTCAATGTTTTGTTTTCATTTTTATATTTTACACATTCATCTTATGCAAACTTTCATTGTGGGATAAAATTAATAATGAACAATTTCCTGTTTTGATATTATTCTGAACAATATTCAACAATATACAAAATATGATAATTTATTCATTTTGGAGATATTTTTGCTGATGAAAATGATGTGTTTTTTTTTTTTTGTTTATTTAATTATCAAACTTGAAATAATATTATTTGAAAGTAACATATCAGTTTATGACATTAATCTTAATGCAATTAATACAATCAGTTTAACGTAAATATTGCAAAGGGATGTTTCAATTAAAAACAAAAGAAGCTCACTGAATAATCCGACGTTAAATTATTTGTTTATAGTAAACTAGTAAATATTAAATTCCAACAATTGATAATATTTGATAAGAGTTTTGTGTGTGACTATTTATAATTTATTTGTGAAAATTTGTAAATAAAACAAAATATTTACGTTTATTAATAGATTTAGTTATAAAAAATTTATAAATAAATTTAATCATATAAATTTAAATAATTTAAATAAAAATTTTAATTTAATTAATAATTTAATTATAAAAATAAATAAATAATTAAATAAAATTTAAATAATTCAATCGTATGTTTCAATTTTTATTAATTGGAGACTTAATGAAGACTTTAGAAAATTTCTCAAACTCTTCACGTATTTTAATTATTTCAATTAGTTCCTGATATTGTAGATAAAATTCATCATCATATTCTGGATCATTATTAATCTCAACAATAAATGGATTTTCTTCAAGAACTTGATTATACCAAATTTTAAAATTGTTACAACTTAAATTAAAGACAGATAAAAAAAATATCATTAGATTTTGTAATAATTAAAAATTTAAGAATAATTTTCTTACTCTGCAGTTTCACATACAGGAACAAAATTTTTTAATGTATGAACGGTTGCCATAAAAAAAAGATCGGCAATTGTGAATTCATTACCAGCAATATAAGGACCATTTTCTTTCAATAAATCATTTATTTTTTGGTAGACTTCATGAATAATTCCTGCATTTAATATGCGTTCTTCTCTTATTGGTTTTAATGACTTATTAATATAATGGAACAAGTCATTAGCAAGGCAATTTATTATTGAACGTTTTGAACAATCACATACTGGAAGAAAATAATTCTTTTGTGATGAATAATTTGATATGTATGAATTGATGATATATTCTCTCTTGTCTTTATATGATTCATTTTCGATAACACGATCATACCAGGCTTGAAGTTCTTCACATCTTTAATCAAACGTAAAGTGAAATAATCAATGATTAATTTAATAAAATGTAGTATACTACTGAAAGACTTACTCTGGAACTCCAGTTAGTGGAACGAAAATTTTAAAAGTATTAACGGCCACCATAAAGTATAAATCAACAATAGTTAAATCATCTCCATCAATGTAATCTTCCTTCAATAATGCATTTATTTCTTTGTAAGCTTCAATAATATTATTCTCGTCTATTTTATGGTAGTCTGATTTTATCGGTTCTAAATAATTAAGGAGGCCACCATATATACGTTGAGCATGTATATAAATGTAATTATCAATTTGATAATGTTTTAATACATCACATGGATATAATGTATGATTATTTTCCGATACAATAGACAAATATGTACATATTGCATGAAAATCATTAATGGGAACTAAGCTATGATCGCTATTATGGAGTCTATAAATTGGTTCCTATATATTAAAAATAGAAATTAACTTGAAAAACAATTGATTTTAATTATTATTAACCTTTATATGAATTGTTTTATTATTAGATGTTTCTTCCTTTTCCATATCACATTTTATTTTCTTTATAGGGATACCAGCAGCTTTTTCTATAAATAATATTGAACGCACTTGAGGACACACAATATTATAAATTAAAGTAAACTTTTCATTATCAGACATTTTATTTTATTTTCTTTTTTTTCAATGAATAAAAATTAATTTTTATTATGGTAAAATTGAACTTCACTTGATCAATGCAAAACTCAGACTTATTATAAATTTAACTTCGTAAAACCAGTTTCACTTTTATAATTTATAAATAAAATTTTAATTAAATTTATAAGCGAATCAATTCTGAAAAATTTTTATTATTATTAGCTGATATTTTAGGATTATCGCAATTAATTTTTTTTAATTGTTGTGGTTATTATTGAGTATAAATAGATAAATTCCAATCATTTAAATATGAACCAAAAAATATATGTTTGTTTTTTTCTTTTAAGTTTTAGAAATTTCTTTATTAGAATTTCAATAAAAGGCATCGATAAAAGGTATCTACCAATACAACTAAAATGTCGTGAAAAACAAATTCCAGAATTTTATATTGCTGACATTCGATAATTGCTATACACGTGAAAAAAATAATAATGTTGAGTTTGTTGTAGTATGCTTATATCTTGTTGTGTTGCATAGAATTTTGGTTATAGATTTAACCATATCGGGTGGTAGAAAAATTATGTAGATTTCATAAGAATAAAATCATGTATGGATAAATGAAATTACAACCTCAGATAATTTATTGTGTGATATTTATCGATAGACAAATCAAAATATATATAAAAATATGAATATGATGATCTCATCACATAAACCTGTTACACTGGAATTGCATTTTGTATTGATATCTATATGTGATAGAAACAAAATCTAAGATAAAAAATAATTTACGTAAATTCTACGTACACAATTCAATAGTTGATTTAAAAGCGTTAGTTAATTTCATGTGTAAATATAAGATCAGAATCAATTCTTTCACACATACTTTATACATGAAGCAATATTAATTTGAACTAGACACTTTAAATACAACAACAATAAAAGTTTTCTTTAAATTAATCCATAAGATGAATGTGAAATGTGTGAAATGTAAAATTTTCATCTGACATAAAATTTCTTTATATTTGAATTATTATATGGGGATGAAAATTGCAATAAACCCCAATAAGATCTTTTTGTTAGTAAAAATAAGTCTATGTGAGAAGAAAAGTTGAATTTGATAATTTTCCATTACTAGGCTTTGTCGATTACGACGAAGCAATATATGAATTGTTTGTTACTGATGCCGGTATAGATCTACATACGTAACCTTCATAATAATTATATAATCATTTCATCATTATTTTATAACTTATTTTTAATTTTGTCAATCAGTATAAACGGAATAAATTAAAAAATCATACGATTTGGTCAGTTTGGTTAATGTGAAAATTTTAATTCCATTTATATTTTGATAATATAAATAAAGCATTTATACAGACTGAATTTTATTATCTAAATATATTCAGAAATGTAATCTTTTAATTTATTAACATAAAAAATGAATGCATCAATCAGTGATGTATGTTAATCAATATATTGATGCAATGATGGATCTCACGTGATGCAATGAATTTTCTATTATTAACTAAATGACGTATTTTGATTTAAGCCTTATTGAATTGATTTAAAAAATCATTCGATATATTGGTAATTTTTGGAAATTAAATAAATTTAAATTAAATTAATTTGGATCGATTATTAACAATTTAAATTTTCCAACTAAATTGCAAATAAATATTTCTTGATAAATGCATTTTTTTCATTATAAAATTTTAATAAAAATATTTAGTAAAAAATTTTTACTAAAAAAAATTCGTTCACCTACAGTCTGAACCAATCTAATATTATTATTTATTACGAGACTACGAGACCAATTCACAAATAAATAATAATTTATAATAATAATAGAATTCCTATAGGAAAATTTTCAAAATTAAATAATAATTACAATTTCCACTTAACAATAAAAAATAATAATCCTTCAATCATAATGAAATTTTCAACGTTTATTTTACAATTTGTTCATTCTATCATCAATATCCTATTTTTTGATCTTCATTCAAAGGGATTCACAAGTTTTATTCACATTGAAATCATTCAGAACGAAATATTTAACAAAAGTAATAATTTATTTGAATTATTTTTAAGTTGTGTCCCTAATGAAAAACTTCAAGATTAAAAGGGAAAGAACCGACAATAATTATTATTTATTATTTGTTTACAAATAATATTACCTCCGTTAAATTCCGTATGTCATTTAAACGCGCTTTTATCCAACAATATAGTCATCATAATAAAAAGCCACATCCGAAAACAACTGAAAAATATTCAATATATTTTTTTTCTTAATCTTTACATTTCACTTAAAGCACGCTTCAATCTGATGCGCTGAAATTCTAAGAGAATTTTTATTGTCTGTATAGCAACAAAGTTTATAATAAAATGAAATTCTAAGAATTTTTTCTACCACAATATAATATTTGTGTTTGAGTTCAGAACAATTTGAAATAATTGAAATAATTGAGAAACTTTATTTTAGGAATATATTGATAATTTCTAAAATTGTTTAAATTGGGGTAAATTTTTTAGTGGTAATTCACGTGTGTAATTTCCAGAATATCTGATAAAGGTATAAAGGTTTATAAATATGTGAAAAAGAAATCATATTTTCATATGAAATGATAGGAATTTATCAGCTTCCTCTACAATAATATAAATATAATATGACGCATATGGCTAGAGATTTTAAGGGGAATTTAGTTTTGAAATTATATGGGAGGAATACTATATTAATGAATGAAATTGAGTTGTGAATTAATTTTAAAATCAGTCTGTTATTTGTAGTGATCAAGTGAAGTTCAGTTTTGTAATAAAATTTTGTTTTAATTTGTTAATTAAAGAAATTAAAACTAAACAAAAATGTCTGATAATCTGACTACTGAAAGGTTTACTTTAAAATATAATATTATGTGTCCACAAGTGCGATCATTATTATTTATTAGAGAAGCCACCAATATTACTTTCAATATAATAAAAGGAGATAATATCACCAAGGAGATAATCAAAAGTGTTAACGAAAACCAACAAGCAATTGAAGACACACCAGTTACCGACATTAATTTGGAAGAAACAAATGTTAATGGAAATCAACAAGCAATTGAAGACACACCAGTTACCGACATTAATTTCGAAGAAACAAATGTTAATGGAAATCAACAAGCAACTGAAGACCCACCAGTTACCGACATTAATTTCGAAGAAACAAATGTTAATGGAAATCAACAAGAAACTGATGGCACATCAATTCAAATTAAAATAATTGTAGGTTAAATATAATGAAAATGAATTGTGAATTGTTTTTAAAATTAATTTTATTATTTTATATTTTTTTAAATAGAAACCATTAGTGCGTCTTTGTAATAGTGAAGATACTATTGTTCCAATAGAAAATTTTCATGCAATTTGTACATATCTGTTGAATGATTCGGGAGCCAATCATTCCTTATATCCAATTGATCCGTTGGAACGTGCTAAAATTGATGATTTTATGTTCCTTCATGGTGAACGTATTTTGGGTGGTTTACTAAAACCTTTAGATCTATTAAGATTAGACTACTCTGAAATAAAAACAGAGGAGATTAACGAACTCTACATAAAAATAAACGATGAATTAAAAAAAGGCGAATTAAAAAATTTACTTTATATTGCTGAAGAAAAATGCACTGTTGCAGATTTATTTTTAATGGCAACAGTTGAAACTTTCAATATTTTTGTCCCTTTGGATAATGTTTCAGAGTAAGAAATTATATTTAAATTTTTTTAATCAATAAAATAAATCTATTTTTGTTCCTTTTATTCAAGATTACAAAACCTTAAAAACTGGTATGATCGGGTTAACAAGAACGAATTATATACAGAAGGGCGTAAAGAAACAATTAAGTCTTACGTCAAACAGCATACATCACACAATAAGGATTTCCTATCTACAAATAATATTAGTTTAGATAGACTTTCTAAAAAATTATTCAATCATGTTAAGTATTATTTAAAACCTATACGTGAAGTTTGTCAATCAACCGATGATCATATTTCTGAAGCCTACGGAAAAATAAAGTTAATATTGAAGAAAAATGGTCCTTATATTTTTGGAGAAAACCTCACCATTGCAGATCTTTTTTTAATGGGAACTGTTCACACTTTACAAAAGTTTGATCATCTGTCTGAATTACCAGAGTAAGAAAATATTTTTGAATTTTATTAATCAAATGAAAATCTAATGAAATTCTTTTCTGTTTCCTTCATTAAAGGCTTACCGCTTGGTATGATTACGTTCTTCTAAATAATTCCTTCATTAAACGGATAAATAATTTATACACCGACGAATTTGGTGAACATTATCAGAGTTTAATGAAAATGATTAAAATTCGTAAAGAGTTCGAGAAGTTTTCCGAGATCTTCAATAAACCTCCAATTAATAGAAATTAAAACAACAAATAATTATTCTATATATAATTAATTAAAATTTTATTTATTCATTAAATTATCTCACAGCATGCTCATTACAATATTTAATTATTTTATACTTAAAATTATACAAATAAATTTTTTATATAAAAATCAAATAATTTTTGGTATTTTGTTTTATTTACAAATTTTGTTAGTTTAGGAATTGTACAGAATTCTATAATTATCATAACACAAGACAGTGATCATTTATATTCAAAGGATATTGTTCAAATAATGGTTGGATTCACTGTAGCCTCATCACGTTTATACTTTTTTAAAGATGATTTTATACGATGCATTCATTCAATCGTGACTATGAAAATATTAATTATTTTTATTCGATTAATAATCATACTAAAATTTTCAAAATATATTTCACAACATGAAATATTCATATCCTGTTGAAAAATCTTGATTTGTGTTATGGGATTCACAAGTTTTATTCCACATCCAGATCATCCAGAATGAAATATAAAAAATTTATAATATGTTTGAGTTCTAGTCGAGACTTTTTTTCTTATGAAAATTAATGATCGCTCAAATCAGAGATATTAATATTGATTTGTGAGAAAAATTATTAATTTCATTGAAATGAAAATTTATTTTTCATGGTGCCTTACAAAGTGCGATTATTAATGTCAATAAATATTATTAGATACATCAGAGATAATTCGAGAATCCTTTTATTTTATATAGCATTAGATTGCGATTAGAATTGATCTAATTCAAATTTATAATGATTGATGCTGTTCTATCTATCAAATGAAATAAAACAAAATTTTATAAAATAATGAATCTCAATGAAATCATTCAAATGTTGTTGCATTTAATTTTTCCGCTGACAAAAAAATTCTAGATTAAAAGGGAAAGAACACGGACAATAATTATTATTTATTGTTGATACCTGCAATAAAATTTTGCCAACCATATAGTCATCATAATAAAAAGCCACATCCGAAAACAACTGAAAAATATTCAATATATTTTTTTTCTTAATCTTTACATTTCACTTAAAGCACGCTTCAATCTGATGCGCTGAAATTCTAAGAGAAATTTTATTGTCTGTATAGCAACAAAGTTTATAATAAAATGAAATTCCAAGAATTTTTTCTACCACAATACAATATTTGTGTTTGAGTTCAGAACAATTTGAAATAATTTAGATAATTGAGAAACTTTATTTTAGAAATATATTGATAATTTCTAAATTTGTTTAAATTAGTGTAAATTTTTTAGTGGTAATTCACGTGAGTAATTTCCACCATATCTGATAAAGAAAGGTATAAAGGTTTGTAAATATATGATTTATCAGCTTTCTTTACAATAACCACAATATAAAAAAAAAATTAAGAAATTAATATGACGTTGGAGATTTTAATTGGAAATTGTAATTGTATATTTTATTTTGAAATTATGGGAAGAATATTATTATTATTATGAATCGATTATTTAAAATCAGTCTGTTATTTGTAGTGATCAAGTGAAGTTCCATTTTGTAATAATTAAATTTTAATTTGTTAATTAAAGAAATTAAAACAACACAAAATGTCTGACAATGTGCCTACTGAAAGGTTTACTTTAAAATATAATATTATGTGTCCACAAGTGCGATCGTTATTATTTATAACAAAAGCAACAGATATTCCTTTGAAAATAATCAAAAGTTTTGACGAGAATCAACAAGTAATTGATGACACATCAACTAAAATTATTAAAATAATGGTGGGTTAAATTGAAATAAAGTGAAAATGAATTGTTTTTAAAATTAATTTTATTGTTTTGTATTTTTTAACATAGAAACCAGAAGTACATCTTTATGATAGTAAAAATGATATTGATCCAATTGAAAATGTTAATACAATCTGTAAATATCTGTTGAATGAATCAGTAGCTAATCATCCATACTATCCAAGTGATTCATTAACACGTCCCAAAATTGATGATTTTTTTTCCACATATGATCAAAGTATATTGGGTGGACTACTAAAATATTTAGAACCAATACAGTCAGAATACACTGAAATAAAAACAGAGAAGATTAACGAACTCTACATAAAAATAAACGATGAATTAAAAAAGGGCGAATCAAAAAATTGGCTTTATATTGCTGAAGAAAAATGCACTGTTGCAGATCTATTTTTAATGGCAACAGTTGAAACTTTCAATATTTTTGTCCCTTTGGATAATGTTTCAGAGTAAGAAATAATATTTAAATTTTGTTAATCAATAAAATAAATCTATTTTTATTCCTTTCATTAAAGATTACAAAACCTTAAAACTTGGTATGATCGGGTTAACAAGAACGAATTATATACAGAAGGGCGTAAAGAAACAATTAAGTCTTACGTCGAACAGCATACATCACACAATAAGGATTTCCTATCTACAAATAATATTAGTTTAGATAGCCTTGCTGAAGAATTATTCAATCATGTTAATTTATATTTAAAACCTATACGAGAAGTTAGTCAATTAGACGAGCGAAATATTTATGATGCCTTCGAAAAAATAAATTCAATATTGAACAAAAATGGTCCTTACATTGTTGGGGCACAATTCACTATTGCAGATCTTTTTTCTATGGCAACTGTTTATACTTTAAAAAAATTTGGTGACCTTACTGAATTATCAGAGTAAGAGAAATAATCTTGAATTTTGTTAATCAAAAGTAAATCTAATGAAATTCTTTTCTGTTTCATTCATTGAAGGTGTGACATTTGGTATAATCAAGTTTTTCGAGAGAATCCCTTCATTGAACAGATAAATAATTCATACACGGATGAATTTTATGAACATTATCAGAATTTAATGGAAATGATTAAAATACGTAACCAATTCGAGGAGTTTTCCGAGATCTTCAATAAACCTCCAACTAACCGAAATTGAGGCAAGGAGTTTTTAATTATTATTAATTATTAATTATTTACTAATTAATTAATTATTCTGTATAGAATTTTATTTATTCGTTAAATTATACGAATTGTAAACAATTCTACAAATAGCACAAGACATTAATCAAATATTGCGTTCAATATCGATAAGATATTGTAAATTATATAATAATCAACATAAATAAAAGGAAGGCAATTAATAACAAAAAAAAAAAAACATTTTATTCTTAGAATTTAAAATTATTAAAAATAAAATTGTAATTCTTCAATTTTTTTGTATTCATTGTTTAATTCTTATGAAATTATTTTTATACTCTTTAGCCACAGTCAAGAAATTTATTATATTCAGTCAAAATATTTAAATTTAAATTAAATAATCGACATGCCAACATTTTATTCCTTTTCATATTTTTTAAATTTTTCTTGTGACTTAAATTGTACACAGAAAATATTCTTTTTTAAATTAACTAAATATAACTCAAAATTCTACTAAAAAAAATAAACAAATAAATATTTTTTTTTATTATTAAATTGAGCAAATCAAACAAATAAGTTTCTATTTTGATGAAATTCGTAAATCACAATCTATTGTGTCTTTGTTGTTTTTTGAGTGAAGTGAAAAAAAAAAAACGTTAGATTCAATTTCTCTAGAAATTCTTTCAGTTGTTATCATTTTAGTCATCTTATCTTTATATTTGAATTAAAAATTAATTTTCAGTCATATTTTAAATTATACTGACAAATTTTTGAATGATTCACAGAAATTATATTATTGTGTGGAACTGACACATCCAAACACAATTTTTTTTTAAGGATTCTTTATATGGTGTTTATTTTGTGTATATTAAATCATCAATTTTGTTTTTTGATGCATTATTAAATAATTCAGTGCACAGTCAGTGGCACTGTTGCACTGTTGCACTGTTGCACTGTTGCACTGTTGCACTGTTGCACTGTTGCACTGTTGCACTGTTGCACTGTTGCACTGTTGTTGCACTGAATTTCCATATACTATGTATTTATATATACATGACATTTATCTCTATTAATAAACATAAATTTGAATTATGGTCTCACTTATTATATTTTAAAATTTTTATAAAAAAAAAATTGATTATAATTTTTCTCGGATTATATTTTATATTTCAAGTGAATTTTATTTTAATTTTAAGAATTCATAATCTAAAAATTTGTTTAAATATTTTTAAAATAAATATTTTTTTCTCTTGTGGTTTAAAATGATAGACATGTCAATCCATTTTCACACGAGAAATTTTATGTTTTTTTTTTCGCGGCATGCCTTTCTTGAATTTGCGATTAATAAATGCAAAAATATGTTGATAGTTTAAATTTAAGGTGAATATTAAATAACCAAAAAAAAAAACAACATTGTGTTTGCATTTACATTTACAGAAAATTTTCAGACTTCTTATCATATCTATTGACATACGAAACAGGACTTAGTCTATATTAGCTAAATTAATTTCCAGATCCGCTTTTTAATTTTGTATCTTTAATAATGATGACATTTATTATTATTACCAGACTTTTTTTCACTGAATTTTAAACTTCTGGAATCAAACTGATATATTAAATATCATTTTTGTCCAAAAAAAAGTTGCAAGCTTAAAATTCCATTTTTAAGTATGTTTGTATGCGGTCCTTTAGAAGGGGACCATTAAACAGTGTTGCAGGAAAAATTTCATAACAATCGGTTAATATTTACTTTTTATTTTTGATTTTTTTGTCTAAAAAAAGTTGCAGATTTAGAAGTTGGAAGATTTTTTAAATGTTTTTTTTAAAACTTTGGGCCTAATTTAATGAAACATAATTTATTAAGTTGACTCTGTATACAACGTAATTCAGTAAATTGTTAAGAATTGATAAGAAGAAATTGTTATGAATTGTTAATTTATGCTTTTCAATGAATTTAATATTTAAGAATCAGTTGATTGAATAATAATTGTAAGTAGTGTGTTTTTTACTGTGATCAAGTGAAGTTAAGTTTAGAAGAAAAAAATCATCTTTCAAAATGTCTGCGTCTCTTGAAAAGTTTACATTAACTTATAATATTGTGAATCCTCAAGTTCGATCTATATTAATAACAGAAAAAACTGCCGGTATTCCTTTGAATAAAAATAAAACTCAAGATATCGATAATCAAGCCAGTAGAAAATATAATAAAATTAAAAACAAGGTTAAAACTTAACAATTATTATTTGTGAATTATTCTTAAATCAATTTTGTTATTTTATCTTTGTTAAATATAGGAATCACTTATATATCTTCAGAATAAGGATCATAGTATAGTTCCAATTAAAGATTTTCATGCAATCTGTACATATTTGTCGAATGTATCGGAAACCAATCATTCCTTATATCCAACTGATGCGTTGAAACGGGCAAAAATTGATGATTACATTTACATACATGCTCAGGATATTGTTGGTTGTCTCCAAAAATATTTAGAACCAATTCACATAGACAATCACAAAATAGACAATGGAATTATTTATAAAATTTACCAGCAAATAAATTTGTTATTAGAAGATGGACGACTTTATATTGCTGGAGATGAATTCACTATTGCAGACCTATTTTATATTGCAACAGTTCATACTTTAAATATTTTTGTTCCTTTATCTGGCATTGATGAGTAAAAAAAAATATTCTTTAATTTTACTAATTACAATTAAATCTAATCTAATAATAATTTTACTTTCTTTGATTAAAGTTATGATAACATTAAACAGTGGTTTGCGCGAGTTCTCGAACATCCATCATACACTAACGAAATAATGGAAGATGTTATCTGTTCGTACCTAACTGAAAGATCTGATATTAATCATCCATTATATGCACATGATACTTTACAAAGAGCAGAAATGGATGATGATATTTTTGTGATTGCACAACAATGTTTCGATTCTATTCAAACATATTTAGAACCAATAAACGTAGATGATCATAAAATAGATGATGGAATTATTTACAGAGCTTATAATCAAATAAATTCATTATTTGAAGATGGTAGAAGTGAATTTATTGCTGGTGATAAATTTACAATAGCTGATATTTTTTTTATCGCAACAGTTTTTACATTCAACAATTTTGTTCCATTTTCTGGAGCTTCAGAGTAAGATATTCTGAGTAAGATATCAAAAAAAAAAAAAAAAATCTTATTTCTTTTTCTTTCTTTCAATAAAGTTGTGATGACTTAAAAAATTGGTATACCAGAGTTCTTGAAGAAAAGCCCGATATAAAGGAAATTAATAATGATCCAGAAAATAACGATGAATTTTATAATCTTTTTAATCATTTATTTAGAATTAAAGATGTACGTAAAAAATTTGAAAATTTTTCCAAAATTTTCATAAAACCTGAAATCAATACAAATTAAAGTATAGAATATAAATCAAGTTTTAAAATATAAAAATATTGTTAGTGGTATTCCTTAATATTTTTGATTAAATTAAATCGATTGGAAATACAATTTTTTTTGTAGTAAATTTTTTTTTTTTATTAGAAATTATAGTGAAATATATATTTGGTCATTGCATGTCTCGCTAGAATAAAAAGTCAAATAAATAAAATGAATTTAAAAGGAAACAATTGATAGCAAAAATTAACAAATAAATTTTTCAAAGAATAAAAAATTTAAAATTCTTTTGTGAAATAATAAACAAAAATAAGAAGGCACAAGATTTTTTAAAGATTTATAACAAAATAAAACTATTTCCGTTGAAATTGTTTAAATTGATGATTAATATTAACAGAAAGTCAATTATGATTTATTATTGTTGAACATTACATTTCATCTAACAAATAAATTAAAGTTATTATTTTGTGCAAATTTTGTTTCGTCAGTTTTATTATGCGGAAAAATGTTTTTATGAAACAATAAATATTGTTTGGTATTAAGTTAGAAAATTTAAATTGATGCATAATCGATCCTACAAAATTTTGATACCAAAATTACGAATATATCGAATAATTTTTTAAATCAATGCAATAAAGTCATAAATCAACATATGTCATTTAGTTAATAATAGAAGATCATTGAATCACGTGAGATCTACCACCTCCATGATTGTTCCAATATTCATTAAAATTCTCACAGATTAAACATGCATTCATTTTTTTTCCTGTTAATAAATTAAAAAAAAATTAATGTTGATAATTAAATTCAGGCTATACGTTTAAATGATTATCAAAATATAAATATAGAATTACAAATTCCTTTCTACCTACAGATTGGCATAATTAAAAATAAGCCAAATAATAATGATGAAATTCGATTATAAAACTTATTTTAAAATCGTACGTATGAAGAGAGGATCTACCATCCGTGCTGTGCTCCATCACTGACAATATTCGTAAATATTCTCTCTGTTTACAAAATATCTTATCATTGTATTTGTTTTTTTATGTTTATAAATTTTTAAGTCACTTATAAAAAAAAAACACGTTTATGAATGTATAAGTTTACGTAGATAAAAAAAGAAATGTGTATGTATGCCACATTATTTAAATATATATAAATGGAATTAAAATGGAATGTCAGTCAGTCTTCATTAGAATATTTTTTGAAGTGAACAAAAAAAAAAAAATACAAAAGTTCTGTCTATAGAACATAAAAAAAAAGTTAACGTAAAAGAAATGAAACCAATTTTGTTTTATGATGATTTAAGTCCTCCAGTCCGAAGTGTATTAATGCTTATAAATGCATTAAATATTGACGTTGAATTGATTTTTATAAATTTATTTAAACGAGAACATTTGACAAAAGATTTTCTTAATGTAAGTAATTTTTAAATATTTTATGTTTCTGTACATTTAATGTGATTAATTATAAGTTACGTTTATTAATTTAATCATAATTTATTTAGATAAATCCAATACATACCGTTCCAGCAATGAAATTTAACAATAATTTAATATTGACTGATAGTCATGCGATTTTAATTTATTTAGTTGAAAAATATGATAATGAAAATTCCAATTTATATTCACATGAAATTGTGCAAAGATCAAAAATTTTAAATCGTTTATTTTTTAATAGTTCACTTTTATTTAGACGTGATAGTGACGTCATGGTATGTATAATTTTTTTTAAAGATTAATTTTATGTATAGTCTTAACATTTTCTATTTACAGAGTGAAATATTTTTGAAACAACTAACTGATCTTACTGGACATGATAGAAAAATTGAAGAAGCATATACATTTTTGGAAACATTTTTAACAGAACAATTATATATGGCTGGTGACCATTTAACAATTGCTGATATTTCAATTGTTTGTACATTGAGTACACTTGATTTAATTATACCTGTTACTTTTGATAAATTACCAAAATTACATAATTGGTATGAAAGAATGAAACAATTGCCCTATTACAATTCTGGTAATCAAATTGGTCTTAATAAATTAAAAGACAAATTAAAAGATTGTTCCAATATTAAAATTAATTAACTTAATTGAATTTTTTAATGAATTGAAAATAATAAATGATTCAATCAATCAATCAATATTTTTTATTATTTATATTCCATTTAAATATTTGATTTTCTTTAAATTCTATGAAATGATTTAGTTAGCAAAAAAAAATTATTTTAATTTTATTATTTATGTCTCATCAATCCATCATCTTTAAATCAATTTTACACACGCAATATTTTGAAATTTAATTCATTTTTTATTAATGCCAATCATATATTCTGCTCTTTACAAAAAAAAAAAAAAAAACCACAAACAAAAAATATGTGTATCGATTTTTCTCTCGTTTTATTAATAATTAAATTATTTTTTTTTTTTTTTTTTGCAATTTTATTAAGCATTATTTTCATGTCACACATTAAATATTAATTAACATTAAAAGTGAGACTATCTGTAATTGATATATACCCGATATAAATTAATACCTTTAGCCTTTAACATTTTTATATACATTTTAGTGTAAAATTTTATTGAATTCAATGTGTTACATTTTATTATTAAAATTAAATTAGATTTTTTTTACAATTTATTATAATTCAATATCTAACATTTTGTCAGGTTTTTTTTTTTTTATTTATAATTTATAAACAGATAATATTAATATACGTAAACAGTTAAAAAATAATGAATAATAATGAATAAGAGAAATTCTTTTGATATTATTAGTTCAGAAATAACACCAAATTATATAAATTATAAAGAACTTTGTTGGAAACATAAACAAAAGAAACAAATATGGAATATTAATGATAACAATGAAAGAATAATGGAAAAACTGTATAATAATAATAATAATAATGAAAATTTTAAACTTATACAAAATGTAATGAAATTACATTTAAATTTATGTGAACTTTCGAATGCTGTTAATAAATTTTTTGAATTACAAATTTTGGCAATTATTTTAACAGCATTTATTGTTATTGTGTTTGAATCATATTTTATGTTAGAAATAGCATATGGTAAGATTTTGTATTTTTATTAAAAACTTTTTCAACAAAAAAAAATTGTAAATATTTTTTTAAGTTAACTTGTGAAATTTATTTGTTTCCAGAATCAACATCACCATTATTAAAACAAGCAAAATATAATTTTCTATTTTCATATGCTTATCAAATTTTGGGATATTCTTTAAATATAATTTCGATTGCAATCGTTTGTAGTAAAACAATTAATACAGTTAAAAGGACTAATATAATTATTCACAGATTAATGATTACTTATAAGGATCAAGATATCCAAAATAAGGTTTTTTTTAAATTGTATTCTGTTAAAATATTTAATATTATTTTATAATTTTTTATTAGTTGATGCAATTTTCACAACAAACAAAAAATAATAGGCCAAGTTTTCAACCATTTGGGATGTTTGAAATAAACGGCACTTTAATTTATAGGGTAAAATTAAACAAAATAAAATGTTATTGTCAAAACAAAATTAAATATTAATTATATTATAATTATTATCATATTTTAGATAGTAGGTTCAGTCACAACTTACCTAGTTATTTTAATGCAGTTAACTACAAATGATACTACAACAACACCAGTGGATTGTAATTGTCCATTTAACTATTCGAATGTTTAGTTTTAAATTTGAAGTCAACAAAAATAAATAAATTTTAATTTTTAGCTTTAATTTCTTTTGTTTGTGTGGATTTCTTAAATGTTAATAATTATAAAATTTATATAATTGCATTGTTCTAATAAATAAAAATAATAATTCTAATATATATAATAATAAATAATTAAGAATAATAAATATTATTAAATATAAAAAAACATTATGGAAATAATTTGAAAAGACCCGCAATTATGGATAATATAGAAACGTTTTCATTATATTTTTAACTTCATTGGTTAAAATGGATAGAATTATAGGGTTGTGCATTACTACTTTGAGTTCGTTGATAAAATTGGATAAAACTTCAAGCAAAAATGGCTTCATTAAATTTGAATCAGGTATTTTAATATATTTATTGTAATAAAAACAATAAAATACTATTGTTATTATTAAAATATAATAAATAATTATTATTATGCAAAGAAAAGTTATTAAATGAACTGAAGAAAGATTATTTTTATTAAAGTGATTGGGTTACAAATTGGGTCGATTTTTTTTGACATACACTTTTTTTTTGGGTGTTGTCAAAACTTGGATATTATGAAAAAAATACCATTTAAAAACAACGCAATTCTTATTATTATTTTACTTTATAAATATTTAAAATCAATATATTGGTTATTTGTATAAAAAAACTAACTGTTTACAAATATTAATTAAAGGAAAAAAATTATGTTTTTGCAACTGTCAAAATAGATATTTTTTTTCTTTTCGTCTATCTGTCAAATTCGACCCTGAAAATTTTGAATACCAATTTTTCTTTTAATTTTTTAGATCTCAGGAAAACACACTGCAATATATGATGCGTACTTGAAACAAGTAAAACTTTTCTTTATTGATTTATTTTATTATTTGAATCAATAATATTTAATGGTCAATTATTTTAGGTCGATCCAAAAGGAGTCGGTGCAATCGACGCAATGGTTGCTGCTAATTTTTTAAAGAAATCAGGATTAAGTGATGTAGTATTAAGCAGGGTAAAATATTTGTTGTGTGAAACAGTTTATGTATATATTATTCATAATATTTATGTTTCTCAGATATGGGATCTATCTGATCCAACAGGAAAGGGTTATCTTGACAAAAAAGGATTATATGTAGCCTTAAAATTAGTATCACTAGCACAAGCCGGCGATGAAATAAATATGAAGAATATATATGTTGAGACGAATCCACCAAAAGTTGTAAGTAAAAAATTTATCAAATTAAAATCTAAATTGCATAATAATTTTGATTTTAGGGTGATTTACCAAAAATAATACCTGAGAGAATTCAAACAATTCCACCAACAAACACAGATTGGTCTATGAAACAATCTGATCGAGAACAATATGAAAAACTTTATGTCTCATTAATGCCAGTTAATGGTTTGATTCCAGGAAATAAAGTACGAAAAAATATACCACAATTTTCTTAACAAAATCGATAAATTGTTTTCTTCTTTATTAGGTAAAAGGTGTATTAATGGATTCTAAGTTACCTTTAGAAACACTAGGAAAAATTTGGGATCTTGCTGATCAAGACAAAGATGGAAGTTTAGATGAACATGAATTTATTGTTGCAATGCATTTAGTTTATCAGGCATTAGCTAAACGCGCAATTCCAGCATCATTACCATCTGAATTACAAAGACCAAATATGTCAAATAACGGTTTTGATGTATTATCTGGTGATGGTGGCTTCGTTGCCAATTTTCCAAAAGAAATGGCACCACCTCCTGTGCCTCCCCTTCCTATTTCAATGCCATCTGTATTACCACCAATGCCTAGGATACCACCAACAATACCCCGATTACCAAGTATGCCATTAATTGAAACAGATCCATCACCAACACAAGTATAAAATCATTTTTTATTATATAAATTACTTAAAAAAATATTTTTTATCTGTATTTTTTTTATTTTTATATAATAATTTTTTTTGTTATTTTAGCCGTCTGTTTTAGATTGGGTCGTCACATCACAAGATAAAATACGTTACGATGGAATATTTATGCAAAGCGATATGGATAAAGATGGACTTGTATCCGGTATGGAAATAAAAGATGTTTTCCTAAAATCTGGTGTACCACAAAATTGTCTTGCACATATTTGGTCACTTTGTGATACAAACCAATCGGGTAAATTGACATCAGATCAATTTGCATTGGCAATGTGGTTTGTTGAACGTAAAAAAAATGGGATTGAACCACCAGAAATACTTGCACCAAATATGATACCACCACAATTGCGAACACCTGGTAATGAAGTTTCTGCTAATGCTGCTGCTGTAGTTATTGAACAGCAACCACAATATTCAAATCCAGAATTAGAAATGATCTCTAAAGAGATTGAAGAACTTGCTAGAGAACGTCGTATATTGGAAACGGATATTGCACAAAAGGAAGCGGATATTAGAATTAAAAGTGGTGAAATTAGAAGTTTACAGGTAAATTAATTTGTAAAACATTTAACAAAATCTTTTAATTCTTTGAATTATTATAAAAATCAAAAAAAAAATCTAAAATAATTGATGAAAATCACTATAAATTATTTGTGATTTATTTTTATCAGTTTAATTTGTTGATAGCGTAATAAAAAATCGATTTTAAATTAATTATAGAAAATTTTCATAAACGATTAGATTCTATTGATTTATTAATAAAAATTAAAATTCTCAATAATTAGAGTGAATTGGATACATTAGCAGCAACATTAAAACAATTGGAAAATCAGAAAGGTGAAGCTCAAAAGAGATTAGATGATTTGAAGGCACAGGTGAGATTATATATACTTTTTTTATAATTAAAGATTTGAATTTGATTGATTGTATTTTGATTAGAGAATGGATTGAATTTTTTAGTTTTATAAGACAAGTTTAGTTTTTTTTTTAATATTTAAATGCAACAGCTAATTAGGGCTAGTTTTTTAATGCGTAGCGTGGCGGATTTTTCTTTATGTTTATGCTTTCAAAAATAAACAATAAACTCATCAAAATTGATTTTTTTTATTTCAATAAATAAGAAACAACATACAGACAAATTTCAAACTTCTTATTAATTACGCAATCGTTTATTTATTTTACTATTATTTCTGCTTTTTACAAATCATCAAACAAACTCATATCTGTCATCACTCACTGGAATTTACAATTGAATGTTTTTCTTTTATATTTTTTTTTTTTTTTGCCTCAATTAATATTTTTAATTATTTTTAATTTTGTTTTGCTAAAAATATAAAAAAAAAACACCCGCATCCAAAAATATTTTTTTTAGAAAAATGAAGTTGATGCCACAATGAATAGTTTAAATGATGAAATTGATAACGAACGTGTGCAGGTTAGTTTGTTTTTTTTTTTCTTAAGTTTATCATTTGTATTTTGCTTTGTTTTGTTTTTTCTGCTTTATATTTTTAATACTTTGTACTGTGTTTTGCTTTGTTTATGTTTTGTTCTTGGATTATATTGTATTGTTGTGACTATTCAATGCATGTAGAATAATTGTAGGAAAATCTGTAAATCACAGAATTCTACATAACATTATTTTATAAAAGGTGAAAATTGATTTTCCTTTTGAAATGATCAAATAAATACAATTCAGGATTTTTAATAGTGTCTCGTTAATTTAACGTTTTCACTTCTTGTATTTTGTTTGTATTTGTATTTCAATTTTTTATTAACCTAGTACATCAACGACTAAGGTTATTAGTAACTAGGAGACCTACTATTTTTGAGGTGGGTTCTGAACCACCTAGCATCTGCACATGCATTTTTAATTCGATTCGGCGCATTGCCAGCTCTTAGGAAAACATGCAGATTTCCTAAGAAGAATCGTTCGGTTAAAACCTTATCCTGCACACCGGCCGGAGGGTCATAGATGTTATTAATCATTGCCCACTACTTTATGTATGTTTAGTACATAATTAGCCGAATGAAAAATTCCATCCCGCCTCGGTCGAGATTCGAACTCGGTACCTCCCGCTCCAAACGTCAGCATGTTGCCATGTTGCCACCTTGGTCGGTTTTTCACTTCTTCTTCATCAGCTTTTGAATTAAAGAACAAACATCCGAGAGATTTTTAATTAACAAAAAAATAAAAATACAAAAATGATAAAAAAAAATTCATTTTTTATTCAAAAAAAAAAAAAAAATAAACAAACAAAAATTTATAATAAATTCAAAATTATCCTCTCATAACATTAATCGCACGTTTCAGTTGAAGTTTACCATAAAATATTGGATTTATAATTGTCCAATTGTTGTTATCATATAAACGTATATCAAGTGAATAATTTCCTGCTGGTATTTTTGTATTTATGTATCGGGAAAATACTTTAAAATTTCCAAATGTTAAATTTCCCTGCAATGATAAAAAGAAAAACAAAAACAACAATAAAATGTGAAATAGAAAAAAAAAGCAAATAAATCAATACAAAATTAATTTTGTATATTTTCTGTAGAATTTGTTTTTATGTTACAGTTGTTGTTGTTTTCTCTCTGTTAAAAAAAAATATTCTTAATGACTAAATCTTTCATTCCACAAAAAAAAATTATTAACTTGAACTTTAATTCTATTTTTATAACACACAAATAATTTTCTCGTATTTTTTTTCTTCCTTTAATTGATGATCGTAAATTTATTGTGTAAATTCGTAACATTAAAATTTTAACGTTTTATTTATGAATGTAATCAGTAAATCAAATCGATTCAGTGAAGCTTCTAATTTACTAATCTATTTATTTATTTCCTGTACACTGAATTTATTCAACAATTAAAATGTCGTCATTTTATTCTCACTTTTGTGTATGCTTTAAAAATAAAAAATTATGAAATTATACAATAAAGTTGTATTTGTGTGATGAGAGCAAAAAAAACATAACCTTTATCACATTGGTTTTTACATATTTTCTAAATTTGTAACAATTATAATAGAGATAGACTTAATTATTTCTGTGACACTAAAATTCAATTAGTAATTAATTTATTATAATTTACCATATATGGACACATATGAATATTATCAGTTAAATATTCCTGCATATACGGCATTAATTCTTGTAATAATAATGATGGTGGATTTAGTTTTATTGTTGAACAAAAATTAAAATCAATATCGATCAGTGTTATTACTCTTTGTTTATAATTAAATGTTAAATTAATTTTCATCTGTAAAAAAAAAAAAAACAACAAAAAGAAAATTAAATTTTATTTAAAATTTCAATAAAATCTGAAACGAAATATTTTATTTTTTTTATTTTAACAAGAAGAAGAAGAAAAAAAAGGAGACAAACAGGAGTCACAAGAATAAATATTTAGAGCGAAAATTTTATTGAAGTTTTATTTTTTTTTTTGTTTTTTGTTTTTGTATTTGTTGTTGGAGAAAGAAAATACAATAAAATGTGAAAATTTTCATTTATAAATAATTAAGGTGACAACGTGAACAACAACAACAATATGCTACAATTAGTTGATAAAATTCATCATTTAAAATTGAAAGTACGAATATTGTTTTATTTTTGGTATTTGTTTCTTTATTTAAAATATTTTTTATAGAATTGATTTTATTTTTGGCTTCTTTGCTTTTTTGCGTTTGACGAGAAGATTGAGAAAGATTTTTAAAAGATTGTTGATAGATCGACTTAAACAAGATGGATTATTTCAGAAATATTTTGAAAGGATCTTAAATAATGTGTTCGTTTGTTTTGTTCATTAAATTAAATGTCTTAAAATCTTAACAAATGTGATTTTCGACGTAAACCTTTTTTAAATGGAAGAACTTTTTTTTTGTTGTCTTGTTTTTTTTTTTTTCTTCTTTAAATAAAATTTAATAAAAAAAAGGAAAAGTAAAGAAATTAAATTTACATTAATTGTGTGTAACGGATACTCGAGACTGCAACTTAAATCAATCAATGAAACATATTTTGTCATTTTTGTTAAATCACAGTGAAGATCATAACAAATATTTTCATTATGATTTACACATTCCAATTTTGTTACAATTAAATCTAAATTATCCTGTAAATCAAATAAATTTTTTATTATAGAATAATAAAAAAAATGAATTTGGATTTGAGAAAGGAAGAAAAAAAAAAACTTACGGATTTTCCAAACTTGAAATTATAAAGAAAAATTGTGTTGAACGTTAGGAACACAAGAAATTTATTCATTTTAAACGGATCACCAATAAAAATCAAAACCAATAACAAAAAAAAAAAACTGAACAGCAAAAATATTTAATTCTGACAACGTGTGGTGAATTTTAAAAACGCAGATTTTATTTTTGGTTCAATTTTCTTCTTTTTTTTTGCAACGGAAACATTTAAGATTTTTATCGATTTCCTAAATGATTTTTGTCATTAACCTAATTTTCAGAGGAGCACAAAAATAAAATTTTCAATTTAATATTTTAGCGATGATATGCATAAACGTAACATTTGTTGGTTGTTCTGTTTTTATTTTTGTAAAAAAGAGAAAAAATTCAGAATAAATAAATCGATACAAAGGGAAATTATTTCTATTCATAAATTATAATTATTATTTATATTTTTTGTAGTATTTATTTGTCGATTTATATTTTGTTATTGTTAGTCAGATTGAAACTGTAAATAATTAAGTGCTTTCAATTTAATTTGTTTTTGCTTCTGTTTTTTTTTTCTTTTCGTTTCTTTTCTGAACAATTCAAATTAACTTTTTGACCTTTTTAATTTTAACGTACTCACACAAATATGCAATTGTAAAGTTTTATACAATTACAATTTACACGAATAAAAATAGAATACAATTAAAGGGAAAATGAAGGAAAAAAATCTATGAGTATTCTTTATTGAACTTTATTTTTTATTTCAAGGAAATTCTAAGAAAATTCCTTTCAAATTTTTTATTTAAAATTTCAGTGATTTTCTTCTTATTATTTGTCCAAACTCTAAAGATTTTATAAATTCTTTGAAGTCGAATGTAATTTATATTTCGTAAATATTCTGTTTCTTAATGGACTTTATTTGTTGGTTCGTTTTTTTTTTAATAATAAATTTATAGAATTCATTTAACAACTTCTTACTTGTTGCGTCATCTCTATGTAATGAACAATTTTTTAATTGATGAATAAAATAAAATTTAATTGGTGTATAATCAATTCTAAAAATAAATTTAATACAAATTAAAAGTTTTGAATTTCTTTAAGTTTTTTTTGTCTGATTTTTTTTTTGTTTCGTTTGTTTTCATTTATTTTCTGTACAATTAAATATCCAGTATCAGTCTCGATCTTAGTCTCAGTATTATTTCTTATGTTATTATTTTTGTATTTTATTCATTTTAATTTAAAATAGAACACAATAAAATAACAAATAAAACTTTCTATATTTCAGGTGACTAGAATTCGTGAACAATGTCAAAAACAGGAAACAACAATAAAAGAGCAAGAAACTGAATTGGATACAAAACGTTCTGAATTACAAAAATTAAAAGATGAAGAAACATCACTTGAACGTGAATATGATGATAGTCTTAAAGAATTAGAAGCTGTAAATAAAAATTTACAAGATACACAATTGCATATAAGTCAAGTAAAATCAATGATACCACAATTACAAGAACGTCAACGTCAATTAAATGATGCATTGACTATGTGTAAAACGGCAGTTGAAGAAAATGATGCTGGACTTGTACCAGATTATTCATTAAATTTAGAAGCTGATTTTAGAGAAGCTAAACAAATATTAAACAACGATAAAGAAGAACCAAAAATTGATCCATTTAAACAACAAGAGCCTTATTCTAATGATAACGGTTTTAAAGCTGATCCATTCAAATCAAATGGTTTCACAGCAGATCCATTTACAAATTCTAATGGGATGCAAGCTGCTGGTGGTTTTGAAGATACATTCGGTAGTGGTCATGTTGCTGGCGGTTTTGATGATGCATTTGGTGGTCGTAGTAGTTTTCAATCAAATAAACCAAGTGATCCGTTCGCTTCAAGTGATCCATTTGGAGATAAAAAAATTCAATCAACAACACCAGAAGTAAATTCTTACCTTTAAATAATTAACATATTTTTTGGATTTTCTAACTTAATTTTTATAATTTTAGCCATCTAATTTGGATGAATTTGGAAGTGATCCATTTGCCATATTACATGCACCAACATCGGCTAGTCAAATACTAAGTCCTAGTCAAGGAGCTAAAACAAATCCACCACCAAGACCAGAATCACCTAGTCCAGCATTACCACCAAAGAAAGCAAAACCACCACCTAGGCCAGCACCACCACGGCCATTACAAGTACATTATTTATTTGTTTATTTTTATTTATGGATTATAATTAGCTTTTTCTCAAAAGAGAAACGAAACGCAAAAATTTATATAGACTCTTGTCGAAAAGAAATTAAAATTCATATTAATCATTTTGACCGACTTTCAAAAGGGTAAAAAGAGTTTCGTGAAGAAATTTCATTTGCCAATTTACAGTAACAACCTACAGTAAAATTCATAACAATACACAAACAAAAATTACCTTCTCAGTCTTTGTTTTTTTTCATTATAAAGAGAAAAAATATGAAAGGAATTTTATGAATACAATTTATTTATTTTTCTACGTTTACGTAAATTTATTTGAAGTTGAAATTTATTCAATAATAATTTGCCTTATCTTCTTAAGAAAGAGACCTTCTTAAGCAATCTGTTTATACATTGTTTTATAAGATAAAATATGATAGAAAGAAATATTTAGTAAATGTGGTACATTATTGACACAAGTTATTTACTTTTCTTTTTGTTTTTTAAAATCATTAAAAGTTTGTTTGTCTTTTTTTCTGTATTATTTGTATTCTTTGTTACGGCCATTAAACATTAAATATTTATAATATTAATTCAATTATCGTTGTGTTGATTTATTTATTTTTTTTTATTAAATAATTTAACGCTACATTACGTTTCTAAAAATAATTCAAACCCCTTTTTATTATGTTTTAAATATTTTAATTATTAATTTTAATCTTATATTTATTTTTGTTTTCTTAAAATTTTAATAAAGGGTCCAACACCAACAAAACCAATGCCACCTGGATTTGGTGAAAGTTCTAGTGGAGGTGGAGGCGGTGGATTCGCTGATTTTGCTGACTTTGATACAAAGGTACCTAAGAAAAAAGTTGTTCGTTTTAATATAAATTTTTCTTAAGATTTCTCTTAAGAAATTTTTTTTTTTTTTTTGTTTTCAAAATTTTGTATTCATTTTTTTTCTTTTTGATTATTTTAATTTTAATTGCATGATTTAAATTTTTTTTTTTTGATTTTCATGCACGCTTTTTATGAATGTATTTTAGAATTTTTAGTTTTTTTTTTTTTTTATTTTTCTTTCTTTCTTCTTTTTCTTCTTCTTCTTCTTCTTCTTTTTTTCCTTTTCTTTTTTTCTTTTCTTTTTTTTCTTTTCTTGGAAAATAATAAATAAATAAATAATGCATGCACTTTTATTTTTATTTAATTGTCCTTTTCAATAAGTACTTTTTTTTTTATTATTCTGTTATGTAAAAAATTCGTTTATCAGGATTAAAGCAATGGCCGCCGTTTAACAAAGTTTATATTTTTATTCTTTAATATTTTGTATGTTGCCTTTATTTTTGACTTCGAGAGTTTTTGACTTTTGTGTGTTCTCGAAAGAACAGATTTATCTAAATTTTAAATATCTTTAGGGAAGGAAAAGTGTTGTTGTTAAGTGATAAACATACAGTAATAAAAGTTGTAAACCTTTTAAAACGAGATAACATATTTGACACTTGATGAATGCTGTAAATATTTTAGTTTTATTATTTTACGTCTTATATGGAGCCAAATAACAAATGGACAATCATTAATTTTGTTGGTTGAAAATTGATTACTATAATAAAAATCACAGTTAAAATCTACTTTAAATATGACATCGTTATATTTAGTAGACTGTTGACAAACGGAAACTTACTATAATTAATTAACTGTTTTCTTTTCTTTAATTTTTCTCTACAAATAATGTTTTTTTCGACGAATCATAAAATTACAAACTAAAGGATCACATGTGTTCCCATTTTATACGGAATTGTATTTATATTTATAAGTAGACAATGATATTTAATATTCGCTCCCATTATCATTATAAAAAATCAATGAAGTGAAATTACTAACGCTTCACTTCGTACTAAAAAAAAAAAAAAAAAATAGAAATCAATCAAATTCAAAATAGAAAATATATTTTTCATTTTATTTATCGATATATTTTTTTTTTTCTTTCTCCTTCATTATTTATTTAGTCATTTTAAATGTTAAGCTTATGTAGGACTTTTATTGTATTTTATCAATTATTTACGGTTGAAAAATATGAAAGAAATGAGATTAAAATTATTGACTATAAATAATTTATGTAAAAAATCTACGCTCATTTGATTGATTATTTTCATAGTTTTATTTTTGTTGTTGTCCGTCCATCGTTAATCACAATTTTATATAATCAAATTGTGATTAAAACAAAAAAAAAAAAAAAAAAAAAAATGATTGAATATCGTTTTAAAACAAGAACACAATAATAATAAGACGAAAAAAGTCAATGAGCGATTAATTGTAAATTTTTTGGATTTAAAATAATTGGTAGATATGAAAAAACCAATACTTGGGTGTGTGTGTGTTGTGTTTGTAATATATTTGGAACCTTATCAGACATTTTTATTATCAGTTTAATTTTTATTGGTTTACTCGTAATTCTAATCGCACTACTTTTTTTTTTTAAAACCACAAAATAGTAGCAGGTTATTTTTTTTTTTTTCGTTTTCTCTCTTTCTCTCTCTCTCTCTCTCTCTCTCGCCCTCTTTGAATGCACGAAAATTATTTATTTTTCCTTTTGTTAGTTTTTTTTTTTTTTTGTTATTGTTTTGTTTTTGTTGTCTAAATCGTTAAAATCTTTAAAAAAAATTTGTTTTTTTGTTTTTCTTTTTGTAAAAAAATCATTTTTTAATTTTTTCTTACCTTTGATTTTTTTTTTTTGTAAAAAAAACCAATAAAAAACAAAAATACCAACATTAAAAAAAAAAAGATAAAATCAAACAAAAAAAAACCTTTTCTTTTTATTTTTCCAGTGAACAATTCAACTAATAATTTTAGCTTGGCATTTGTAGTTAAAAAAATATAAATAAATAAATAAATATTAATTAATAAAAAGAAGAAGAAGAAAAAAAAATGCATATTTAATAAGAGAAAAAAAAATAAGATAAATTCTAATTGTTACCAATATAAAATCAAAAATGAAGAATGAAAAATGAAACGAAAAAGAAAACGAAAAAGAAAAGAATATAAAAAAAGGAGAAAAAATAAAAAATAGGAAAAAAAAATGAGAAGAATTTAACAAAAAAAAAATACAAAGAGAAAATACAAAGAGAAAATAAAGAAAAAATTTTATTATTATTAAATTATAAATAGTTAATCATTGTTTGTTTTTTCGTTTCGTTAATTAAATAAATTTAATATAAATTTAAACTAAAACTCTTTAACCGAATGAATGTATATAAATAAATAAGAATTGATAAATACAAAAATTTAATTATAAATAAATAAACAATAAAAATCTAACAAATAAATGGGTGGTTGAACCTGGGCCATCCACACAACAAATATATCTTCACACGACAAATCATTTATTTCATCAAAAATAAAAAAAAAAATTTTAATGCAGGATAAACTGAAAATATGAATTTTTTTTTTGGTTTTGGACAAAAGAATTTATACTAACTTTTATTTTTGGCCTTAACTAACTTTTCATAACTTTTTTTTTGTTCACCAAAATTTAACTTTTGCTAACTTTTTGTTTTTCTTTTGTTTTTGTTTGTTTTTTTCTGTTCTGAAAACGACGAAATAAAATTAATTTGTAAATTTAAAAATGGAAGTAGAAAGTAAAAGTAAAAAAAGTATATAATTAAATTAAAAACAAAGCAAAAAAAAAAAAGTAATTAGATTATAAAAAAAAAAAAAATGAATGAAAAACAAGAAACAAAAAAAAAAATTTGCTTTGTAATTAAAATTAAACACAAATAAAAGAAAAAAAAGAATAATAATTAAATTTAAATTAAAATTAAATAAATGATGTGAAGAAAATTTAGGAATATAGTGGAGGAGGAGGAGGAGGGTGGGAAATAAATTCTTTTATTTTCTTTTCGTTGACTAAATTTATAGAAATTATTAAAAAAAAATTTCCCTTAACAAACGGTTCATCACTAAATTAATTAAGTAAAAAAAAGGGGGGGGAAATTGGCCATTGGTACAAAAACAAAATGTCCTCTCAAGACCCCCCTTTAAATACAAATATAAATAAAGAGATGAAAACAAAAAAAAAGAAAACAAAAATATCGAATTAAAAAAAAAAATTAAACGTTTAGTAAAATTAATTAAAACAAGAAGAAGAAAAAAATTGTAATTAATCAAATTAATAGCAAATGTGAAGAAAAAGAAAAATGCAAAAAGTAAAAGAAAATTAAGAAAAATTCGAACAAAGTAAAAATTAGAAATAAATAGTGTGAAGTATGTAAAGTCAATAATCTTGTAAAAGAAACATAGAAAAGGGTGCGAAGGGGGGTTGAAACCCATAATCATAAATGAATCGCAAATTAATTTTTTTTTTCAATTTGATTTTCTAAATTAATCTCTTGAAATTATTTAGTTACGTTCAATTAATTTATGTTAGAATTTTTTCCTTTTTTTTCTTCTTCTTCTTATTTTTCTTTTATAATTTTGAGTAAAAAAAATAACAACACCAGAGGCAGCAACAGAATATTATAATAAGAATATTTTAATTAATTAAAATCTAATTGGGGATTAAAATTCACCTATTATTTTTTTTTTTTTTTCATAATCATTCGTTTAATTTTGTCTGAAAACAAAACAAAAACAAAAAAAATATCGCTTTCAAATATCCACCAATTTTTTTAACCACCAATTTTTATTATTTTTCCGTTTTTATTTATTTTTTTCCAAACAAACAATTGAGCTTTTTTTTTTCTTTCTTCTTTTAATTTTTTTTTGTTTTTCTATTTTTTAATTTTTCTATATTTTAATTTTTATAATTTTTTTTTTATTCCTTTTTTCTTTCTTTCTTTCTTTTTTTTTTTTAATTATTTAGAAAATTGCTGATTTTTCTGAGGATCCATTCAAAGATTATCGTTATGAGGATCCGTTCAGTATACAGGATCCTTTTTCCGATGACGATCAAGGTAAATTAAAATTTTATAATTTTTGTTTTTTTCTTTTATTTTTAATTTAAACTTTTTTTTTTTTTTGTTATTTTTCTTATTATTTTATTTTTCTTTCCTTTTCCTTTTCATCGATTATTTCCTATTCCATAATTTCCTTTTTTCTTTGTGTCATACAATTATTTATATCATAAAATTTAGTTGAGGATCCTTTTACCAAAATAGCACCAACACCAACAGCAACAACAACAACAACAACACCACTACAAATGGGAACAACAATGAGTAAAAAATTTAATGATGATGATTCAGTATTCAATAAAAATATAAAAAATCATTTAAATATTAATAATAATAATAATAATGATAATGATTTTGCTAGTTTTGATGCATTTAATGATCAAACTAGTACAACAACATTAACTGGATTAACAACAACAACAACAAATACAACAGCAACGACAACAACCAAAAATAATAATATTAATATAAATAATAATAATAATAATAATAATAAAACAATAAATATAAATAATAATTCAGATTTTTTTGATGCATTTAATGATAATTTTAATAAGAATACAAATAAACCAACAACAAAAAAGACATCAATTATAAATGCATTTGGTGATGATGATGATGAACCAATAAAAATGAATCCAAAGAATTTTGCAACATTTGATGATGATGATGATGATGATATTGTTGCTAATAGTTTTAATGATGAATTTACAAAAAATTTATCATCAACAACAACTGTTACAGCAGCAGCAACAACATCAACAACCACAAAAAATGAATTAAAATTAACAGATATGAAAAATAAATTACCAATAAAATTAGCTAATGAAAATTTTGCAAAATTTGATGATAATTTATTTCAATTAGGTGGTAATTCATCATTTAATAAATTTGAACAAACATCAAATACGAATAACAATAATCACAACAACAACAATAATAATAATAATAATAATAATAATAATAAAATAAATAAAACAAATACATTAAAAACATCAACTACAACATCAACAACGACAACAACAAATAGATTTCTTGAAGATTATTCAAAAACTGATAAATTTGATAATGATTTAGAAGCGGCACTACAACGAAGTCTTGTTGATCAATAAAAATTAAATTCTATCAATTTAAAATTTTATTTAGTTCATTATTATTATTATTATTATTTGTTTGTTTTGTGTGTATTTTGTTATTGTCAATCTGTTTAAACACAAATGGACAATTTGTCTTGTGTATTTTTTTTTTTTTTTTTTCAATTTTTTAAAAAAAAAAGAAATTCCATTCTGTCAACAGATTCATTCGCATAATGCCCGTATTATTATACTCATATTTAATCAAAGAAGATGAAAATGAAATATTTATTTTTAATATTATATTTTGTTGTTATATTTAAAATGAAAAACAAAAATTAGTTTAAAATATTATTCGTGAAAAAAGGGAATAAAACAAAATGAAAATTATAAGTGAACATTTATTTTTTTTGTATTTTGTATTTAATTTTTTTTTTTCTTTTGTCTTAAAATGTCTTTCGTCTTATATTTATGTTTAATCCCTCCCCCCAAATATGTGTTTTAATAACTTTGTACCTTCTTCTTTTTTTTTTGTTTTGAGAATGATTCAATTAAGAAAAGTGTACAGAGAATTGTCTGTCATTTTTCTTTTGTTTTATATATTATAACTCATTTGTTTATTATTATTTTTTTTAGTATTATTTTTCTTTTTTTAATTTTACTATATAAAATTAGTAAATTTACCTACATATCGCGTATTATTACATTTATTATGTAATTCTTAATCATACACAAATATTATATAATTATCTATATTTTTTTTTTAATTTATTTTCACAAAAGAAAAAAAGAAAAGAGAAGAATTAATGGATTAAAAATCCTTAAATAATAATAATAATAAAAAAAAGTAAATAATCATCACTGCATTCCAAAACTTTGTAAAACTATATAAATACATATATATATATATATATAAATATAAATACATTATTATATACATAAATGAAAATACATAAATAAATATATGAATAATTAATAATTAAAAAAAAATAATAAATAATTAAAAAAAAATTAACAAAAGAAAAAATAAAAATATCAAACATTATTTTCAAATTGAATTAAATGTGATTCTTTATATATGATTTATTTTAGTTTTTTTGTGAGTACACATTTCTTAGTTTGTTTTTTTTTTTTTTTTAAAGATTTATCAAAACAAAAAGAAAGGAAAGAAATTATGACAATATGAAAATGTGTACTCTTCTTTATTTAATGTAAAATAAAAATATAAAAAACGCAGTGTTTTTTTTTTTTCTTTTATTGTGTTTTGCTTTTTTTGTATTTCTTTTATCAAAACTGAAAAAAAAAAATAATAATGTAAAAAAACTGAAAACGTTTTTTTTAAGATTAAATGAATGTCTAACAAAAAAAATGTAAGGGAAGAAAAGAAATATGTAATTCCAAAAAAGTCTTTATTAAAATTAAATATGTTACAATTACAAAATTATTATTCATCTAATTTAAATGTAGAAAAAAAAAAAGTGAATTTAATAATAAATGTATTTAATGCACATTTAACTTTGGTTTGAGTTTATTCTCTTTCAAATAAATTTGAATATCATTTAATTATAAGTTAATTAAAAATATTTAAATTTTTTATGGCGGCGCCTATAGATTTTTCCCTTAATTATTATAACGGCAACATTGTTTTTTTAGTACAGTCTAAAATTTGAGTTCAGGGCACTGAACTGAAATAGAAAGAGTTAAATTAAATGAACATTGTAAGAATGAGATGGCTGATCTGTACTGTCAAAACAAAAATTTATAGTAAAAAAAAAAATTCCATTTATAAATCGATTTCTGTATTTAATGCAAAATTATTAATTGTTTTTATTAAACACGCTTTCCGGTATTAATTTTATCTAGTGCGACAAAGATAAAATATTTATGCTTTAAAAAATTGCCGTAAAGAAATTTCTAATAACAATGAATTATTTCTTATTCAAAATTATTTAATTTTACATTTTTCTAATAATAACAAAAAAATTATTATGGAATCACAAATGAGTGGGAGTTCAATGGATTTAACAAATGATTTGTCATCCAGGGATAATAATGAAGGTAAATTAAATGTTAGAATTTTAATTGAAACAAATGAAGGTAAAATTGACATATTGTAAAATTTGTGATTGCTTGTTTGAGTTTATGTTTTTTTTTTTCTCATTTAATTTAGCTTTACGTTTTACTAACAAATTTTTATAATTTTTTATAAGGATTATGATTAATATTTTCCATTTCACTAATAAGAGTTTTTTTGAGTGAGTGTATTTTTTATGTTGTGTTGTTTTAATTTTTTTTTTTATTTTTCTTCTCTAACTTTTATTGTTGTCCAAAATATTAATAATTTGTTTTGATGACTCATTTTGTTTGAAACAAAACTAAATGTATTCATTTAAACGGTGAAGTGATTTTTTTATTTTATATTACATATAATTTGTTGTTGTTTTTGTATTCATTTAATCATGTTTGTTGTTATTGTTGTTACTTTTTTTTCTCCCTTTCTAATTTCAAAAATGCAAAAAATCAAAAAAAGAAAAAAAAACCAATCATGTAAGACCATTTTTCTTATCATTTTTATTGTTTTTCTTTTATTATTAAATTAATTTTTTTGTTGTTTTTTATTTTTGTTGTAATTTATTTAGAAACTATTCATTATTTCATTTTATTTTAAATTAAATAAAAACAAAAAGAATTATTCTTATATTTTCAGTTAAAATTGAAGAAAAATGTGATGATGAAATCTATAGAAATCCACAAGTATTACTTGTTGAAGATTCAACATTAACAGAACTTCCAACCCATTTAAATATGATATTAGAACCAATATATAAAGAACAACGTCCAACACGTACAGATTTATTATATAGTATATTATATGCATTAGCATTAGAAACTGGTTTTACTTGTACAGATATTAAAGAAAATGATACTGGTAATAATTCAATTAATTGGGGTTATTCATTTGATTATAAAAATGTTATAAAATTTGCAAAATTACCATTAAATATAAAACAATATGATGGACAAGTACATAATATGCAATTACAAATGCCTTATTTGACAAATGAAATATTTAATTTAATGAGTCTTAATAGTGGTGAATCAGTCATTATTAATTTAACATCAAGAAATAAAATACGACCAGGACGAAGTATATTTTTATCAGTATCTAGATATGTACCAATTATAAATGTTAAATGTTTACCAAGATGTTTTAGACGTTTAAATGAATTATCTGTTAAAATGAAAAATGATATATTTTTACCATTAAGAAATGAGTTATATTTGGAAGGTAATTTTTTACATCCTTCGTTACCTGGTTTACCGGCCGAAGTGATATTTCTTCTTATCAGATATCTTAACACAAGAAGTAGATTTAATCTTGCAATGACATGTAAAACACTTCATAATATTGGTATTAAAAAGTGACCAAAAAGACAATGTTTAATTTTTAAGAATTAAGTAATTTTGGTTTATTGTAACTGGCTTTGTTTTATTTTTGTTTTTTTTTTTTTTAAAAAGTATGAGACTGAATGCATTCATATTTTGTATTTAATTTGTTGGATTTTAAATTGTAAAAGGAAAAATTTTTTTGTTGAAATTAAAAATTTGTAAAATTTTCAAATAAACAAAATAAAAAACTGAATAAATTTTTTTTCAAAAAAAAAACATTTTTTTTCGTTTAAAAAATAAAAAATAGGAAAGATATAGTTTGTATCTTATGGAATTCTTACTAAGACTTATTTACTACTAAGAGAAAAGTTACGCTCCTACTAATAAATGAATGAAAAATTCATGTTGAATTTTAATTATTTTTATCCCATTTAACTTTTTTTTTACATTAACGATAAACTTTTTAAATTGCATGAACATTTTTTTATGATCCAAAATGTATATTATTTACAGATATAAATGATCTTCAAGTAACAATTGATGAACAAAATCTAGAAACAGATAATCAAGGTAAGCCTAATCTTTTTTATATTTATTTAATTTTTTCATTTGTAGGAAATTTTCTTTCATTAATATTATATTTTAATTCTATAAAGGAAACAAATTATGTTTCATTAATTTTTTTACGATCATGACGTAGATAATTCACATATTAATGGAATTTTTATGAACACAAGTTGATCATAAAATAAACATAATTCATGTTTAGCCTTCTATTAAGAATCATTTTGAATTGTATGTCCTAATTAAATTATTATTATTTTGGCCTTAATTGTCGTAATGATGCCCACATTAAATTACATATTTTTGTTTAGTATTTTTCTTTTAATAAACAAAAGTTTTGTTCTGTCATCAAATAGAATTTATTTTTACTTTCAACTTTTTTTTTTTTCTTTCTGTGATAAGAAATTAAAATTCAGATAGGAAAAGTATTAAATCGATTTAAATTTGAATTACCGTGTTTTTATTTAAATGGTCACAGATAAAATTGATTTCATTTCAAATGTTCACCGTTCTGATAAATTAGCGCCTCCGGCATCAAACCGCCATTTTTATTTCTCTTTTAAATTTAAATAAAAAAAATGAAAAAATTTCCACTTTACTTTTTCAAAAATCGATTCTTGTAATTTAACTATTTTACTTCTTTTTTTTTTAAATAAAAAATTTAATCTTATCCGTCTATAAATTAGGTCATCCTCTATTTCCCTCTCACACAAACTTCATTTTCGGAAATATAACTTTTATTATTCAGTCAGTATATGATGAGGAAAATTTTCAGGGAAAATTCCGTAGGTCTTTTTCATTTCTTGTGACTGTATTGTTTTATGTTATGTTTTTGTTTTTCTTTTGTTTCAAACAATTTCTGTTAATATTTATTTTGGTTGTTTGTTTATTTGTGTTGCCCATGTCCCAGTAATGGAATTTAATTGTAGAGGATTTTATTCTGAATAGTGCAACACAAAAAATACAGTTTACTAAACTAAACTAAATTATTTATTATTTTCCAAGTAAAAAGTTAAAAATCAAAAACTCCTTAAAAATTAGAGAAATCAATAATTTTCTTTAACTGTGAAATATCCTTTCATCACCCCCCTGTACACATATCCTTAGATTTTCAATTTAGGTCAAGGCCATTCATCGTAATATAATCGGTGGAGTGGAAAGAGAAAATATAATCTAACAATTTTGTGTTGTCAATTTTCAATTAAATTCAATTGGAATAAGTTTAATTCTTCGTTAGGTATATTTTTGTTGTTGTTGTAGAAAATTGTTGTTGTTGTTGTTGTATAGAAAATAAAGCATCAATTGAAATGCTTTACTACATTTTCCCCGCGTTTTTTTTGTTTGTTTGTTTAGAGAAAAACAATAAAAAAATTGAATGAAAAAACAAAAGAAAAAAAAAAGAAGGAAAAAACATAAACAGAGAGAGAGAAAAAAAAATAGAAAATGATAAAATAAGACAGTTTTTTTTTTTCATTCTAAAGACGAAAGAAAATATTCTGCGGATATGATAAAGTTTCGAATGATGATGAATAAAGTAAAGCGGATAACAAAAAAAGATGAAGGGGGAGTTTCCATTTTTTATTTGTAGAATGTGTAAGATGGGATGGGAAAGTAGAGAAAAGAAGGAAATTATAAAGAGAGGACGATGTTGTTTTTTTTTAAGTTTTATTTATTTTAATCTCAAAGTTTATAACCTTAAAATTTTTTTTTCCCCATATAAATAAAATACAATACAAGTTAAGTACATTACTTCAAATAACCTCTTCCACTCTCTCTCTCTTTCACTCTCGCGTGCGCTCATTCATCCTCTGATTTCATCTGCTGATTTCAATGGGGAAACCAAAAAAAAAAAATATTCCATTAATGAAAAACAAAAGAAGCGAAGAAAACAACTGACTTTAAGGAAAAAAAATGGAATTAAATTCTCTGGAATATTTTTCTTTATTCTTCATGCTTTCCCATTTATCCCTTTTTTTTTTTTGTTGTTTTTTTTCTTTTTTTAAAAAAAAAATCCAAATGAATTTTCTCAGAAATTTTTCTTCTAATTCCATTTTTTTTCTTATAAACAAAAACACACACAAAAAAAAACACCCCCCGCCCACCCACCGTCGTTTTGTTCTTAACGAACAAACGACCTTTTGATATAATTTTATTTTGGTCTCTGCGATTTCTTTTTAATTCCTTTAGGAATTTATTGTTTATTTTTTTTTTTTTTGTTTTTTTTTTTTATTTTAAAATTTTATGAATTTTCATTTTTTCTTCATAAAAATAAGAACAACAACAACAACAACAGTAGCACCAAAAACAAAAATAAAAAAAAGTTTGAATTTTTAATTTTTTTTTTCAATTCCAAAAAAAATAAAAACAAAAAAAAAAGAAGGAAAACGCAAGAAAATTCTTTATTTTATTTTTTCTCTCACCCACAAGAGAGTTAAAAAAAAAAAGAACAAACAAACAAAAAAAGGAAAAATTACAAAAATAACTTCAGCGCAAACATTTTTCATTTGAATTCAATTTACAAAAATTTATGAAACACAATGACGTGTTGGTCCATTTATGGAGGTTTTTTCTTTGTATATAATTTACAAAAAGAAAAATTCAAGTTATTCGCTGCATTTGGAAAAATATCAAAAAAAAAAAATTCAAGATTTTCTAAACTAGAGGAAAATTTTATTGATCAATTTTTATTTTTTTTTTTGTATGTCAACAATAATAAAATTGTCTAATTGGACCAGGGAGTTGACCTACATACACAATTTGAGTGGTCCAACCAAATAAGTTTTTGTGTTCTACTAAATTTTAGATTTTTCCTTTTTTTTTTGTGTGTGTATGTGTATGGGTGTTTGTTTGGGTGTGTGTGTGTGTGTGTGTGTGTATTTGGGCTAACAAACAGTTAAAAAAAAAAAAGAAACGAATACCAGAATCCAAATCAAATAAAACAATTTTGAAACGAACGAATTTATATGCTTTGCTTTTGCTTTCTTCTCTCTCTCTCTCTCTCTCTCTCTCTCCCTTACTCTCTGTTTTTCTTCTTCTTCCTATTCTTGTTCTTCTTCTTCTTCTTATTTCTTGCCTTCATACTTTTTCTGTTGTGGTAGTTTCATCCTGATTTTCATATCGTTCAGACGTTTTAAAGTGGATTCCTCTTCTTCTTTTTCTTTCATTTTCTTAGCAAAAAAAAAAAAAATTAAATTTAGAAGAAAAAGAAAAACATTTTTGTTATTTTTTTTCTTTCCTCTAAAATAACAAAGAAACAAAATCGGAAGGAATACAAAAAAGTGTAAAAAGAGAAGAAAAGGACGACGTTTGATTATAAAAGTACAAAAAAAAAAAGAAAAGTGTTTTTGCGGAAAAACAAGAAAAATTCTTTATCTGTTCAAAATTTGTTGTTTTTATGAGAATTTTAACAACAACAACAACAACAACAATAAAAACAAATTGTGAAACAAAAAAAGTTGTGTACGTTTCTTGTTTTTGTTTTTCTTTATTTTTTTTGTACAAAATTTTAAGGGAAATTTTATTTTTGGTTTTTGTTTTAGGGTGTGTGCGTGTGCGTGTGTGTGTGTGTCTACATAATTTCTTTTAATTGTGTATTTGATTAAAGAAAAAGTAAAAATCGGAGAAAACCGATTAAGTCAAAAAGATTTTTTTTTTTTAACTTTTGTTGTTTTAATTTTCTTTTGTTGTTGTTGTTGTTGTTGTTTTAATTTTCTTTTTGTACTGGAACGAATAGAGATTTTTCAGTTGTGTTTAATTTTTTGTTCTCCTTTTTTTTTTTTTCATTTACATTTTTTTTTTTTCCTTTTGTCTTCACCAGAAGAATTATAACAAAGAATTGAACGGGAAAGGATTATTTTAATTTTTATTTTTAAGGATTTGTGGTGACGTCTGAAAATTTTTTTTTTTTACAATAAAAAGTAAAAGTCAAATTTGTTGTTTCTTGTTTGTGTTTTTCTTTTTGTTGTTTTTGTTTTAAAACTTTAAAATTGAATTAAATTGAATTTAGAAGAAAGGTGAAAAAATAAAATTAAATAAACTGGATAAAATAAATTATAAAGGAGCTAGCTCAGCACCACAATCAAGATGTCAATCATCATTAACTATGAATCATAGTCATAGTGATGGTGAATTTCCACTCTATCAACAAGGTAAGTGGAAACAAATCATTTTACTTTGTTTTTTTTTTTTTTTTTTTAAGATTAAGAAAGAAATTAAAAGTAATAACTCATTCACAATGTTCAACGTATAATCTCATTCATAATGTACGTAACTGATCTAATGGAATGGGTTCAGAATAATTTTGTTTTTTTTTTTTTTAATTATTGACATACTTTGGTGGAATTCTCAGACTCATGAATTCAGTTTAAAACATTTCACTAAATAAGCTGAAAACTTTACAAGTAACATAAATTCAGAATTGTATCCCAGATGTAGTGTAAAATATATCCAAAGTCTTTCTCATGAGCCATCATAAGTTGTCTGTGACTTTAAATCAACCAAAAATTGAGGATAAAGACAAATCGTAAATTTATACTGAATATTGTGAAGAATTATACAAATCAACTGTGTCTGACAAATTTAAAGTCTGTCTGTATTCAAATCTAAGTGTAACAATATTATTTGATTTGTTGGTGTCTTAAAATTTACCATTTATTTATTCAAATTCAATTTAAATTTTTGTAATAAATTTTTACGCTCGAACCTTTTATTGGTCCAACTCAAAAGGAGTCAGTGTTGATTATAGAATTTGAGGATGAAATTGTACAATAGAATAAATAAAGAATAATTCATTTTTTATCAGATATTCTGAGTCACCAAAGGATGCTGTAGAGACTTTAATAGTCTACCATAAGTCTTGTGGCAATCATGACCAGTATTTTGATTATCCTGCGTATTACATGAATAAAAAGTTTCCATTTAAACTTGTTAAAGTTAAATTCTTATTTAATTGGGGTCAATTACAATTTAATTATCGATCCTTTGTGCTTTAAAGCTTTAAACAGGAAATAGATAAAAAAAGAACAACAACAACAATTTTTTCACAAAGAAACACAACAAAAAAAAAAGGAAACAATCAATTTTCAATTTTCCAAAAATTTAATAGAGAAATTTTACTTCTTCAAGCGTTTTTGTATTTTCTATCTTCACATCTCACTTCCAATCACTCTCTATATATATATCTCTCTCTCTCTTTCTGTCTTTATGAGAAATCTTTAAGTCGTTTCCAAAAATAATAATAAATTATATTTTTTTATTGTTTGTTTGAAAATACACAAAAAATAAAATGAGGCTGGTCAATTCTAGTGGAAGATAAATGAGGATGATTATTTGAAGGAAGAAGATGAAGAGGAGATGTGAAGATTTACTCTCTGTGTGTGTGTGTATTTTTTTTTCTTTCTTTCTTTATATTGTGTATTGTTGGAAATCATAGAGGAAAATGAGCTTAAAAAAAAAAGAAGGAAAACACAAAAAAGGAAGTAAAAAAGAAAAAAGTGTTTCTTCGATTTTATTTATCTTACCTTTTCTTCTTCTTCTTCTTTTTTTTTATCTATTTTCTTCTTCATCTTTATCTTCTGTTATTTTGTTTGTTTCGTTTACTCAGCGAATCTTATATATTTCTCTATTATAGGTTTTTTTTTTTTTTTTGTATTTTATTTCTTTTCGTTTTTCTTTCATTTGTTTTTTTTGTCTCTTTCTCTCTATCTCTTTGTGATCATACCTTTGGGACAAGAAATATAAAGATGGAAATGAATTTAAACAAATTTTATTAAATAAAAATTAGGATCATTTTACGTTTAAGTTTTATTTTTTTTTTGTTTTCCTTTTATTATCCACCAAATAACGGTCAGACTTCCAAACGTTAACGTTGGAAGAGAAAATTGTTTAAGATTCCATTATATTAAGTGGATAACGCTGGACACATTGATACAACGTACATTAATTTAATTTTCCTAATTTATAAAAAAAAAAGTTTAATATTATTGATCCATTAATTTATCACAATGTGTGTAGTAAATGGGTCTAGTCATGAATTCAAATCTATGTTGAAGACATAAAATAATTATCATTCTCACAATTATTTGTATCTAACGGATTTTAATTAAATTAAGATTGATTAATGGATACATTCATTGTATACCAATTGATCAGATTGTGTGTGTGTGTGTGAATTATTTAGTTGTCTTTATTTTTGTTTGGTTGATTATAGGATAATTTAATTGGACATTCCAATATTTAATGTTGAACTCAATTCATACATCGTAGTCTCAATAAAGGACAATAAAAAATATACAATTGTTCTTATACACAAAGATGTGTTTGTGTTACCTTTGACAAGATAATTCGAAAATATTTCTTGAAAATTATGTTCAATATTAAAATCTAAAAATGAAAATAAATATTAAAATCTTTATAATATTTCAGTTTTAATAAGTTTTGATAACTCATCAGAATCTTAACATCTTATCATCGGTGTCTATAAATAATCTTTGTGTGTAGATTGTCTGTCTAGATTGTCTTATAATTATTAATTTTCTTCTTCTTCTTCTTCAAAAAAAAAATAAAATTTCCCTAAATCTTTAATAAATTATTTTACATTATTTATTTATTATGATGAAAAACTTTATGTATACCTTGGATCATTTACATTTTTGTATATATATAAATATTTTGTTGTTCTTTATTTTTGTATTTTTGTATATTCTGGTATTTATGGGAAAAATATTTGGTATTAAAATTTCATCATATATCATCAGAAGATTATTTAGATTAGTTCTTTTTGTTTTCATTTTTCTTTTATCATTCTTCTTCTTCATCTTCTTCTTCTTCTGTATCTTGTTCTCCTTCTTCTTCTGTTTCTTCTGCTTCTTCTTAAAAAAATTAAAATCAAAAAAAAATTTGATTTTTTGTGAATTATTTTTCGAGGACTTAACGAAAAAAGGAAAAGTTTACAGAATTTTTGTTTAATTTTGTTGTTGTTGTTGTTGTTGTTATTTATTTTAAGACTTTTGTACATTTTTTCATTTGTTCAATTTAATTTCAAGCCAATGTTGAAGACTTCACGAGAAGAGATTTTTTTCTCGTTTTGTTTTGTTTTTTTTTTTTTTGTTTTGGGAAAAATCCTGTAATTTAACACAATTTATAGAATTAATTTTTTTTTTTTGATTTTTAAAATTTTTTTAAATTTATAACAAAAATTTTAAATAAAAAGATGAATTAATTTTAAAACTCTGTTTGTTTGTTTGTTTTTTTCTTTATTTGAAATTTTTTGTATGAAAATACTTTTCTAATTTTCATTCAATTAATTTTGTCATTGTTTAACCTTAGTTAGTTTCGATATTGGAATTTAATTGGAATGAATGATAAAGACAGAGAGAGAGAGAGAGAGAGATAAAAAAATATATAGGTGAAAGTTGAAAAGGGAAAATAATTTCTTAAAGTGAAATCTGACATAATAATTGGGGTTCCTAAATTCTTGTTAAACTTAAAAGGTTCATGGAAAATGAAAAAAATGCCAAAAGAAAAATAAAACTCACACAGAGACTTTTTTATTCACACAAAATATAATTCCTTAATTTACGTTTAAGTAAATTAACTGGAAATTGTTGAAGGATAAAGTTCCCCTTTATTTTGTTTTTCATTTTTTTTTTTAGGTCAAAAATGAAGAAAAAAAAAACGTCATTAAAATTTAAATCAAAATTTTCACAACAAGAATAAAAAAACGAAGAAGAAGAAGAAAAAAAGTCAGAGAGAAAAAAAAAAGTGAAAAATGAATTTCGATTAAATTTATTCAAAAACTAAAATCGATTTTATGTGAAAAAACAGAAGAAGCAACAACAACAAATTTTTCCTCCGTGAAAATACAACTCAATTAAGTCTCATTTATTATCTCTTTCTTTCCTTCCCGTCAGTTCTTTTTCTTTACACTTTTCTTCTGTTTCCCAATTTTTTCATTTTTTTTTTTGTAAAGTCAAAATATCGATGGAGACGCCATAATTCTTTGTACAAAAATGAAATTTAATCTTTTGTAAGGAAATTCAATTTTTCATTATTATCATGATCATCATCATCATCAGTCAGTCAATATATCTCTCTCTCTCTCTTTCGTTGCCAGATGAAACTCATCTTCATCGTGGTAAATTTTTGAAGACAAACACAAGTTAATTTTTCTTGTTCTTCGACAAATTTTTTTCTGTTTTTCTTTTCTTATAATATAATATTTGAACTTTGTCCTTCCTCTCTGTTATTCGTTGTTATTATTTGTTGTTGTATATATTGATATTGTTGACACTTAAATATCCCTTTAGTTCAAATACAACACAATAATAATTTATTTTTTTCTGGGTCCTTTTATTATTTTTTTTTTCCTTTTTTTTTCGGTCTCATTGTTTTTTCTTGCTTTCCTTTTTTTTTCCTTTTCACCAAATCTCCTCCTTTTTTTTTGCTCCTCTGCTCCCTCTCTGTATAAAGGAAAAAAAAATGACATTTATTTTATATATTTTTCGACGCCTAAATGTCTGACCTCGAGATATTTTTTTTTTTCCTCTTTTTCTTCTTCTTTGATTTTCTCTCTATGTATTTATTGTACAATATTTTCTTTTCAACGAATTTTCTCATTTTTACAGAAACATACATACACACACACACACACATACATAGAAAGACGTATATATTGACATAACTATACCATACCGCACCGACCACCATTAACCATACTCTTGTCTCTCTGAGATTTGGCATAAAACTTCTTCTTCTGTCATTTTTTTTTTGTTTTGTTTCCTCTAGCATTTTATTGTGTTCTTGTTTTTGTTGTTCTTCTTCTTGTGCTTCTTGTGCTTTTTGTTTCTTTTTTTTTTGCAGTTATTATTTTTTGTTTGTTTGTATATATGTATGTTTGTTTGTTGTAACTGTTTTCTTGTAATTGTTTCCTATTACTTTTTATTTCGGTTACCGCCTATTCCTCACTCTTTCTAATTCTCTGTCTTCATAAACATATTTACTCATTTTGACTTTTCCTGTCTCCCTCTTTTTTATTTTTTTTTATTCTAATAATGTTGTAATGACCTTGCCGTTTACTAAGAATAAAAATATTATTATGTATTTTGTATTTCCCATTTCCCATTTTGGTTTGTTAATACAAAAAAAAAAAAAAATATACACACACACACTGGCACAGAAAATTGTTTGCCATGCTTTCTATGGGATTCTATGTTTTCTTATGCTTGTTTTCTATGTTTATTTTCTATGTTTATTTTATCTCTTTATATTAAATGCAAACAATATTAATTTCATTTTCTATGTTTTTCTATGTTTTTGGTTAAATTTTTGCTCGTTATTTGTGTTTGTTGTATTTTTCCCAAACAAAAAAAAAAAATTATATTATTTAATAAAGAAGAAGAAGAAGAATAAGAAGAAAAAAAAAATCAGAAAAACAAAAAAGAGAAAAATGAAGAAGACGAAGAAGAAGAAAAAACTAAAAGGATGAAAATGAATAGGACAAGAAAGAATATTGGGTTAAGGAATTTAGTAGAGAGATAGGGGATTATAATAATATAGAGTTGGGTTAAAATATAAACAGTGGATAACAAATAAAAACCAGAAAAACCAGAAAACAGAAGACAAAAAAAAACAAAAAAAAAACAAAAACAAAAACAGAAGAAAATAAAAACGAACAGAGAGAGAAAAAAAAAGAAAACTGTGTGTTAGAGATTAGTGTGACATGAAAATGTATATCGTATCGAATTTATTAAAGAAGAAGAAAAAACCGAAATAAAAAAAGGATGAGTTAGATGGATGTGTGGAGATAGAAGGTTTAGGCTATATAAATGACCCCCCAGACAAGATAAATAGTTGATTGTTGTTGTTTTTCATTTTATTTCTTTATTTCAAGATTGGTTTTTGTATATTTTATATATCGGAAAAGAAAAGGTTTTAAATTTGGCTTTCTGTATGAAGATGAAAACATTTTTATTATTGTTGTTTGTTTCTTAATTTATAAGAGAGAGAGAGAGAAAAAAAAACATCCTTTCATTAAATTTCAATTTTTAGTTCATTTTCTTTTCTTCCTGGTTTTTATTAGAAAATATTTAGTTTTTATAATTTGTTCCCATTTTTTTTTTTCATTCAAATTTTTCTTCTAAAGAAAACTAACTGGAAAAAATTTTCAATTAAATTTTGTAAAGTCTACAAAATTATGTTGACTGGTTGTAATAATCGATGAAATTTTCAATTGATTAATTTTCTTTACTGAACAAACAAAAAAAAAAACATCTTGGAACTCAATTGAAATTGGATTTTTTTTTCTATGGACGTCAATGAATTCAATGAAATTGCAAAAAAATAAAAGTATTGAAATGCATATTGGAAAAGTACCATCATACATCATCATCATTTAGCATCATCATTCATCATCATATTTTTATAAGTTTTTCATATTCGAAGCCAACTCAAAGAAAATAAAGAAGATCTATGACAATAAGTCATGTAATTACAAATGAACTCAGCCATAATTCAAACAATTTGTTATTGATTCAATTCAACGAAAAATTGGTTGAGTGGTGTTCATTGTAATCCCGCATACCAGACACTGTTAGATTTCTGAACGTCACTTAAAATTCAATAAAAATTAACAGAAAAACCGAGTTTTCATTTGTTTTCTTTTAAATTAAAATTTTTCTGAAAACATCAACCACAACAACAGCAACAAACAAAAAACCACTATAACAACAATAAATCGTGGTATGGGAAGCAAAAGAGAAGACAAGGATGTGTGTGTGTGTGTGTATGTCTCGTTTAATTTTAAACGGATGGATGGCAAACAATAAAGAGTTGAAACAAGTTAACAAGGAAGAAAAAAAAACAAGCATAAAAGAAACAGAAAAGAAAATCTTCTTGTAAATTAAAAATTTTCTTTTACAAAAGAACAAAAAAAAAAAAAAACGGAAAAAAGAAAATGGGAAAAATATAAAATAAAATTTACATTCAAAGATAACATTTTTTTCCATTAACTTTTTTTTCTTTTCCTTCTTTCTTTGTTGTTGTAATTTTCTTGAAGAAAATACTTTAAAAAAAAAATTCCAGATCTTTCCTTCTCTCTCTCTCTCTCTCTCTCTCTTCTCTCCTCTGTCTCTCTGTCTGTATATGAGGTTGAATTAATAAGATGATGAAGATTGCATAAGATTGTAGAGGACGATGAAAAATGAAAAACATAAAAAAGTGGAAAAAGAAACAATAGAAGAAGAAGAAGAATTAAAAGTAGGAGTAAAGAAAATGAGTTCCATAGCGACTATATGCGGTATGTCCATCTTAAATCAATTACCTTTACTCTTTTGAACGAAAAAAAAAAACGCCTAAAAATAAAGAATTTGTAAATTAAAATGTCCCATTATCACCCTTGTCACCCCTCTGATCAGTCTTTATTACCCAAAACCGAATAAAACACCTTTTTTTGTTTTTGATCTGAATGTCTTTCTTTTCTAAGGATCAGATTTCATTAGATTTATGCTCTATCTCTCTCTCTTTCTCTCTCACCATACGAGAAATAAAATTGTATTAAAAGAGAAAGTCCTCCTCTTCCTCTGTCTCACTTCATCCTCATATTTCGTTTTTAATCTTACATTTTTATCCCTACATTAAATTTATTTACTTGTTTTACTTTTATTTTTATCTTTTGCTTTGTTTCTCTCACTCCCACCCTCCCTCTCAATCCCTCTTTGTTATTCACTCTCTCTTACTATCTCTCTCTTTCTCTTTGTGTGTGTGTGATTTTGTTGTCTAAGATTTAATTAAATTTTCTAAAAAGGATTAAAGGAATAACCAACAAAAAACAATAATGTCTGTATTTTTGTTTAATAAACAAAATTAAATGAAAGAAAAATGGAAGAAAACATAAATGGAAAAATAGAAAAATTGTTTGCAAGTAAAAGAGTTTTTCTTTATAAAGAATTTTCTTCAAGATTGTGAATAAAGGAGTAAAGTTAAGATCTATTTGATGCTTTTATTTTCTTTTGTTGTGTTTTTCTGTTGTTGTGTGTGTGTATGTGTGTGTGTATGTGTGTGTATATAACTAGATACATTAAATTTTCTGTATCTTATAAAAAAAATGATTCATATTGAAAATGGAATTATTTTTTTCTTCTAATTGTGCAAAAAATCGTCATCATTTGTGGCACTTAATTTGTATAAAAAATCACAAAGACTTTTCTTTTCTTAGAAAATTGCAATGGTACATTTTATCTGGTTTATTTGCATTTTAAAACTTATTGTGAGAAATTTATAAAGGATTCGAAAAAAAAAGAAAGAAGAAAGAAGACAAATAAATAAGAAAGAAAAAAATAAGTAAATAAATTTTTAAGAAAGAAAATTCGTTAAATTGAATTTAAATTAAAATTTCCTTTAAATTGAAATTTCATTATTTTTCTTTCATTAATATCTGTTTTTACATTGCCACTCACTATTCATTCAGTTTAAATTCATCAGAATGAATCAAATACTGGATTCATTAACTTTGTTAACTTTGTGAACTTATTCAGTCAGTTGTATGAATTCAACTACTCCATAATTTGATTTTAAATTTTATTATACATTATTTAAATTCTGTATCCTCTTAAGAACATATATAAGGAGCCGCAAAAGAATCATTTGACTTTTTGTGAAAAATTTATATGGATGAATTATAATGCGGGAAAGGAAAAATGAACAAAAAAAAAATTAATAGAAATATGGCGTCCATTCTTATGGAAAAACGTATCCGATGATTTATGACATTATGTTGCTGTTCTAAGATTACTATACGATGGCACGGTTATAAAAGATTTATTTTCCTTTGTTTTCTTTTCTCTTCTTTTTCTTCTGTTTTTCGTCTTTTTTCCTTCATCATCTTTTATTTTTGTCTTCTTGTAGTGATTGTTGTTGTTGTTATTATCCTTTGCCATATAAAATATATCCATGCATGTGTGTGTGTTTGTATGTGTGTTTGTATGTGCATACATATGTGAATGTGTTAAAATATTAGAGATGAAAAATGGGAGTCCATTGAATTGTTGAGTCAAAAAGACAAACGGAAAAAAAGAAAACGTTTTCTTACATTTTTCTTTCTTTAGATTTTGTTGTTGTTGTTGTTGTTATTGTTAAACAGAAAAGAAAAATTGACGTTTAAGGAGGTGATTCTTATATTATTATTATTTTGATATAATTTAATGTCAATTTTGTTTGATTCAAGAATTTATGTCAAATAAAATGTAAAGATAAAAGGAAAAATGTTGATGTCACCATTGGAAATATTTTTTTTTTTCTTTCTTCTCAAACGTATAATTTGGGTCTGAGATCTTTTGTTGTTGATGATGACGATGTTGTTGTTATTCCTTCAAAAAAAAAAAAAAATTATTCCGTTTGTCATTCCTCATTGGATAAAAGGATTAGTGTAACGCTTCAGATTTTATTTAGAAATTTTAATTTGTTGTAAATTAATTATTTTTGTTGTAAATTCTCAATAAATTCAATTATTTTTTTTTTTGTGTACAAAATCTTTATAAAAATTATAATCATTCTTAGATATTTGTTTTTTTTTTTTTCTCAGTTTTTAATTCACGTAATATTTATTTATTTATTTATTTTCTTCTACAAAATACTTGGCGCCTCCACCATAACTTTTTTCGTCTTTTCTTCTCTTTATTAACAAAACAATTTCCCGCGAAATTTCTGTAAGTTTTTCTTTTGCTTTTCCTTTTGTTTTGTGTTTTTCACCAATTATAAACTTCTTAGATTATAGATAATGAATTTTCTAAATGAAGAAAAAGAAGAAGAAGAAGAGAGAAAGAAAGAAAAAAACAGAATCAAAATTAAAAAGTTTATTTTGTTTGATAAAATAAAATAGAAGAAAAAAAAAATAAAAGTTGATAACACAAAAATGACGTCACACCAACAAAAATATAACTGATAAAAAATATGAATAAATTTTTGGTTTGTTATCAATAAAATTATTACTTACAATTAGTTCAATTATTACAATTCATATAATAATTCTATTACAACAATTCCATGTGTGTGTGTGTGTGTGTGTTAGAACATGTATGTGTGGATATGGGAGAATGGGTGTTCGTGTGTGTGTGTGTGCGTGTGTGTTTACGTTATCAATATATTCAAAAATAAAAAATAAGTATAAAGGAATGTCTTGACAGTACTTGAGGCATTAGATTGTTGTTGTTGTTGTTGTTTGTGTAAAGATAAGATTAAATAAAAGGGTATCTCACCCAAGTATTGAGTTGTTCAAAAGTTCACAATAAAATTGTAATCATTAAAATATTAGTTTGTGTTTTATGTTTCTGTCAATTTTTTAATTATTTTTTGTTTTTTTTGTTCGTCTAAAAATCACCGTCACAACAAAATAGAAAAATAATTCAGGAATAATTTTATTCTGTTGGTTAATTATTGAAATTTAGTTTAAAAAAAAAAATTCGGTGCAGTTTTATTGTGTCTGTGATTTACTTATCGATTGACTTTTTTTTTTTTGTTTTTGTCGGTTCAAATTATTTGCTGTGCACAAATTAATAAACTTTATAATTGAATTGATTCATTATTTAACTTTTACATTTTTGTATTTTTTCAATTTTTCCATTTTTCCAATTTATTGTCAATTTTCATTAATTCCACCATTTTATTTTATTCAATTTAATTTAATTTTTTCTATTAATCTAATCTAATTAATATAATTGTGTAAATAAATAATTCGTACACAAGAGTAAAATTATTTAAATCTTTAAAAGAAAAAGAAAGAAAGAAAAAAAAAACTTAACTTTATCGAATTTTTAAATTTTTCACTTTAACTTTAACTTCAAAAATCAAAATTAAAATAAAAATTAATTAAAATTTTTTATCAATTTTTTAGTTCTGTGTAGTTTTTTTTTTTTAGTTTTTATTTCTGTTAAAAATAAAAATAAATCAATTAAAACCAAAAAAATTAAATAAAAAAAAGGAGCGAAAGAGGAGAATGGGTGGAAAAGAAGTGGGAAAATTTTTCCTAATCATTGTGTAATTATTTCCAATCACTTTCACTACTTTGAAAATCACTTTCAAAAAAAAAGAAACAAAAGTGTAAAGTTTAAATAACTTTCTATCGAGTGAATTTAGTTTTGAAATTTTTAAATTTCTTGTGTTTGTTTTTTTTTTTGTTTTGTTTTTCTTACAATTTAGTTTCTGTTTCTAAATTTAGAGAATTTTCTCCCTTAAATCTGTGTTACAAGTTACAACATAAAACGATTAATTATTAAATATTATCAAGATTTTCTCTCTTATCATTTTGTTTGCGCTTTTCTGTTTTGTTAAAAAAGAAAAACAAAAAAAGAAAATTCTTAAAAATAAAAGTAAAAAAATTAAAGTTATGTTTCGTCCAAGAAATCCAACAGAAGAACGTCAAATTGAAGAAGGTAATTATTTGCAAACTATAATTAATTTTTTTTTTATCTTTAATCAAAAAATGAAAATTTCTTTTCTGTAATTGAAAAGATTTTCATAATTTGTTTTCTTAACTTGAACAGAATAAAATATGAACATGTATCAGTTACATTTCAAAAGTGAAAAAAGGAAACCCTGTAAACATTTATTCATTAAACGATTTCACTTTAATACTTTTCTGTAAACTTCCGCGTAAGGATAATTTGAAGAATCGTGGATCAGTTGGTAGAGTCTTCGACTGAACACAATTCTGAACTTTCTTGAAATAAATTACTTTGTAATCACAAACTTTGAACAAAAGGAACTCACAGATCTTACAACAACAATTATGCCAAAGTCAAAAAAATTACACACACTGAGTTCAAGTCACGTTTGTTGTTTGCCGCGTACATTTTTATCAATATGATTAAATTTTGATTTTCAACTTTGGAATTGTACGATTTGCACATTTTTTTTTTCTTTATTGGCAAAAGTTAAACGACAAAAAAAAAATGATAAGAAAGAATGGAATGTGACCCAGAAAATTCTAAAATATTTCAAATGATGGAACACAAATATAAGACCGGAAGTAAAAATAGAAATAAAGTAAAAAAACATCCAACACAATCTAATTTATTTTCTTACCTATAAATAAAACTTTCACATATTTTCTTCAATGTACGTAACGTCTTTCCTTCTTATCTTATCTTCTTAACTTTTGATTGTTTGTTACAGTTATTTATTTTGTTGTTAAATTTTGTTACTTTACTTTTTGTGTGAAACTAAAAAGAAATTAAATTCTGTTTACTAAAAATTCCTTTTGATTTTTAACTTTTCTTCTTCTTCTTTTTCTTCATTTTCATTTTTTTTTTTTTGACAATTTCCATAAATATTTTCTTTTGAGTTTTTCTTTTGTTTTTCTTGGCCATAATTTTCTGACATTTACAAATTACAAAAAAAAAATATAGAATTTTTTTTAGCAAGAATTTCGTAAAGTTTTCCAAATTTCTAAAACGCTTTAAGTCCCCCATGTGTCTCAGTTATCTGTGTGGGTGTGTGTGTGTGTGTGCATGTGTGCATATTTTGACCTCCTAACCTTTTTATTTAGAATGTTTTCTATATTATTCTGTTTTGTTCTTTTTGTACATTTTTGGAATTTTTCTGAATGACAAAAAAAAACAAACGAAATTTGTTTCTGTATTTTTTTTGTTAATTTTTACATCGTTAAAATTTAGTTAGTTTGTTTATCCTTCGTGACTTACGACAAGTTTCACGATATTTATTTTATGGTAAGAAGAAGAGTCGAAAAACAGAACTGATTTGTTGTTAGTAAAAGTTCGACAAATAAAATCTTGTGGTAGTCATAAATTTTACGTGTACATTCGTACAGTCAGTATGACTGAACTCAAGGGATTAAAATTATTGAAGAAAAATGAACAAAAAAAATTTTTAGTTCACATTTTCAACTTTTAGTGTAAAGAATTTTTCATTTTCCATTTTTGCATTTTCCAAAGGAAAATAAATAAAATTAGTCCATTTATCTCGTAAACAGAAATTTACGCGTATTAACTTTTTGAACAAAGAAAAAACAAAAAAAAAACAAAATTTGGTCATCCTTTTCTCATCTCCCTTTCATCCTTCCACACATCCACCGACACCATTCCATCCGTCCAAAATTAACAATATTTCTCTTTGAAGTGATTAAAGCGCGAGTTTTTTTACACGAAATTAATTTTAAAAAAAAAAAAAAAAAGAAGAAACGAAGAATGGAAACGTTGGAGAATTTTTTTTTGTTCTTTTATTTACAATTTTTTTTTTAATATATTTATTATTGTTGTTGTTGTTGTTGTTGTTCGTTTTTGTTCGTTTTTGTTTGAGAAAAAAAAAAGAAGAAAAATTGGAAATAAAAAAGTGAAGAAAAAAAACAGGGAATTTTTTTTTTTTTATAAATTTAGAAAAAAAATTATTCACATTCGGAGAAATTAAAAGTAAACACAAGAAATAACAAGAAATAACAACAACAACAAAATAATGGATCCAAATTTTCATTTGATTTGGGAACGTACAATTTTTCCTTTTTCCTTTTCATTTTTTGTTTTTAATTAAATTAAGTTTTTTTTTTTGTACTTTAAATTATGCGCGTACAATTTACCCCTTTTTTTCTTCTTCTTCTTCTTCTTCTTGTTTATTTATTGCTGTTGTTGCTTTTTATTTGTTTCTTCATTTTTTTTTTCTGTTGTCGTTGTTTTTGTTGTTATTTTTTTTTGGTATTTTTCTTTTCCTTTACAGTTTTTTTTCTTCTTTCTTCCTTTCTTCATCATCATCAATATTCAATTAAAAATTATATTTTACCATCATCTCTCAAACCACCCCCCCCCATCCCTCCCACTCTTTTACAATTCACCACGGCATTCCCATTTGAAAATAATTAATTAAACGAAGAAAACGGAAAACTTTTCTCGCTGAACTTAAGGAATAATTTTTTTTTTGTGTGAAAAATCAAAAAACCAAAAAAAAAAAGTCAACCAGAAAACTATTTTCCACACTCAATAATTTCTCCTCAATAATTTGATCCTCAACACTAATCGATTTTCTTTAATCAAATCACAACAACAACAACAACAACAACAACAAAAACAACAATTTTCACAAACAAACAAATAAACAAACAAACAAATAAACGAACAAACAAATAAACAAACAACAAAAACAACATTTAACAAAAACAACAATTTTCACAAACAAACAAATAAACAAACAAACAAATAAACGAACAAACAAATAAACAAACAACAACAACAACAACATTTAACAAAAACAATTCAATTCAATTGAAAAATCTTTTTTTTTTCTTTTAGCGCGCGTGGACAAAATCAAAAAACAAAAAAAAAAACAACAACAACAACAATGAACGATGACAAAAAAAAAAAGACAAAAAAAAATCAGTTTTCCGTTTCTTGAACTCGCACTTCGCATATTCTATTCGACCAACAACAACAACAGTAAAATAATTTTCTTTTTTTTTTTCTTTTCATTTATTTTTATTTTCTGTTCTTCGATATTTTTCTTCTTCTTCTTCTTCTTCTTCATTCCTTTTCTTTCCTTTTTCTTTTTTTTTTTTTTGTTGATAAGAATTAATTGTCGCGATTAATCATGATAAATATAGATTGTGTTTATGGTGCTCTGACATTGTGTATTACATGACATTTGGGTGGTTCGCCCTTGTATAGAAATGTGGGGGTTGTGTTGATTTTGGGTGATTTTGCAAAAAAAAAAGAAGAGATGGAATAGGGTTAATAGTGGGGTCTAGTGAAAGATGTGTATGTACGGGTCTTTTGTTGATGATGAGAAAGAAGAAGAAGAAGAAGATTATGTATAAAAGAAGAGGTACGCGAAAAGTTAATTCTCTGTTCGTGTGTGTTAGTGTAATTGATGGTGGATGACGAGAAACGATTGGCAATTATTCTTGTGTGTATGTGTGTGTGTGTGTGTCTGCCTTGATAATGTTATATATTTTATCTTTTCTTTTCTTTTGGATAATTAACTTTTATCGATGATATTTCAATGATGCTACTGATGATGATGATGATGATGATGATGATGATAATGTTGTTGATAGGAAAAATTGTAATCATAAGATGGTAGATTTTATTCTTCTTTATTCTCATAAATAAACAAATAAAAAAAAGAATGTATTGAAGGGGAAAAAAATGTTAAAGGATTAATTCATAAATATTGGAACACAAAACAACAACAAAATAAATAAATAAATAAAAAAAAAACAGAGAAACAAATCAAAGAAAGAAATCAAAATTTTTTTTTGTACATTTAAAAATTGAGATTTCAGAAGAAATCACAAAGAAAAATAAAATAAATAAACGATGGCATGCGATTATTGCAAGAATTTGGAATTCATGATTTTCATTATTTGAAAATAAAATGTTCACGATCAAATTAAAAAGAACAACAACAACAACAAAAAGAAAGAAAGAAATAAAAAATTAATGAGAATTAAGACGACGGGTAAAAAAATATGTAGAAAGAAACTTTTTCATTTTCTTCAATAAATTTATATTTATTTGTAATTCAGCAGATTAATCTTTCGATTAAATTCTAATTAATGAATGACAATTTTTTAGAATTATATAATTAATGATAATTAATGATTTAAAAAGAAGTTCAAATTAGTTCAACTTTTATACATATTTGTGCTCTTGTTGTTGTTGTCGTTGTTATTGTTGCTGACTTTTATGAATTTCTTTTGTTTTGTTTTTTCATTAAATGAAAATACAAAAATCAATCAATTTTCTAACGTTAATGTATCTATTTAGATCAGTCAATAAATAATATAGAGCTTCACACACACACACACAGACAATCAAACACACACACACATATACACAATCACACAGGAACACACACACGTTCCCACACATTTGTTTGATGACATCCAATATGTATTAAAAATTCACATATTGACACTTTCGGCTCTATAAAGATTTCCTTTTTCAATCAATTTTTATTAAAAGAAAGTTTCTTTGTTTTTTAAAAATAAAAAGAAGAAGAAGAAGAAGTAAAAGAACAGAAAAAGAAAAAGAAGAAAATAAAGAAAGTGTAAGAACCAAATTATAAGCAGAAAATTTCATTTTGATTTTTTTCTTTGTCACAATAAATTTAACAATTTCATAGAAAAGTGTCGATTAAATATCATTTTATTCTTTTGAACCAAAAAACATAAAGCAAAGAAAGAGAGAGATAGAGAGAGAGAGTGAAGAAGAAAAACAAAGTGTTAAAATATTGTTAACTAAAGTAAAATCTTTAAAACTATAAATAAATAAATAAATAGTTTAGTAAAATATTCTTATAAATGAAAGAAACGACAGTGAAGTGAAAACATAAATTTCTATATAGAAAAGCTTAGGGCGTTGTTCACCTTACACAGAAAGAAAGATGAGAGAAATTTATCTCTTAACATTTTTTTTCTTTTTTTTTTCTTCCTTTTAGTACTGACTTTTTTTTACTTCTTCTTCTTCTTCTTCTTACTGTTGGAATTGTTGTTGTTGTTGTTATTGTTACTTTTGGTAGAGTTATTTATTAATGTTACAATGTTAGAAAATATTGCCTTCTTTTTAACTAATCTATATATTATATTGAAAGTCAAGTTTGAATTATATAAGAAAGAATTATAATGACTAGCTTAGAAAATTTACTTTCTTTTCTTTCTTTTCTTTCTTTCTTTCCATTCTTTCTTTCTTCCTCATTGTTTGTGGGGGGTTTTTTTTTTTATAAAAATAGAACGAATGGAAAAGAAATGAATAAAATATAAGGAAAAAGAAAAAGAGGAGAAGAGAAGAGAATAAAAGGAGAAAGTATATAAAAGGAAAGAAAAATTATTGGAATTGGATACTGAACTCTATTAACTGGAGAACATGAAACTACGAAACTGAAGATATTTACACACACACACACACACACACACACACATATATATTTATTTTGTCTTCTTTCCGTTTTTTTTTCTTCAAAATGGACAATATAGAAAAGTTTTTCTTTCTTTCCTTCCCTTTCCTTCGAAACTATTTTTAATACATTTTAATCAATAAATAATTCACTTAGATCACAATTGAAATTTCAATCAAATAGAAAAAATTCATAACTCAAGTTTTCATTTATTACTCATTCCAATAAATGAAAACTTGAGTTATGAATTACCTACTTTTTATGCTTAAAACTTTAAACAACAATTTTTAAAAAAAAATTTAAATGGAAATATTCTAATACTTTGTTACTTTGTTAGTTAACTAACAACTAAACTTATCAGGCATTCAAACAAATTTAAAAAAGAAAATTTATTTCAATAAATTAAATTCAATAATATAAAAATAAAAATTCAATTATTTGTTCCATTGAATATTATTACACGATTTGTGAATCTGTTAAATATGAGAAAAAAACAAATCGTTTTAAACTCTCCAATGAATTTGTTTTATTTAGAATGAAAAAATGGAAAAGAAAATGTATTGGAGAAAAAATTACAAAAAAACTCCCTCAAATATTAAAATGATTTTATTTCAAAATAATTGTTGAAATCAATGCGCGAGTTCACTATTATGCTTTTGTTCAAACTGAATCCATGAATACGATCCACAAACACATTTTTTTTTTGAATTGCGAACGAGAAAAAAACATGAAAAATTCGTTTCTTTTGTTTTAATTGTTTTTTGCATTTATACTTTTTATTTTTTCTATTTTCATTGCGCAGACAGATTGATTAGAAATCTGTTCACATAAAATGTTCTCTCGATTCTCCTATTCAATTGGTTTCAAAAATGAAAAACTATTTTTCTTTTCTTTCATATACAATTTTAAGTGTAATGTGTGTTTGTGGGTTTCTCTACCCTATTTTTTTTTTTTTTGCTTTTACTTTTTCTTTTCTATCACTTCAATTCACTGATGGAATTCTTGATAGTCCATCAAATTTCTGTTGTTTTTTTTTTCTTCTTTCTATCAAATCAAAAATTGTAATCTAATTTTCCATTTTCTTTTTTTTTTTTCGTTTTTCCTATTTTTCTTCTCAATTTCCAGGTAAATTTATTATACAAAATTCATGTGACGTGGGTCAAATAATTTATTATATTATTAAAGAAAAATGAGGAAAGAAAGAAAAGGGAAATGAAGAATGAAAAAAGAAAATTAATGTCAATTGAGATAAGTATGGAAAAATATGTAATATGTATGCGGGGATGATTGTGTAGAGTTTTATAAAGGAATGTGTAGAGTTAAAAATATATGGTATATATTGATGATTGTGTAGAGTTATATGTGTGCGGTGTGTAAACTTATATGTAGAGTTTTCAAAAGGTGTATCGAGTTTTTTTCTTAAATTATGTATTTTATAAATATGTGGATAGTTGTGTAGAGTTATATGGACGGTTGTGTAGAATTATATCGGTACGCTTCTATTAAATATTTTCTGTACAGTTTATAAGCGTAAATAAAATAAAAAATGTCTCTGGAATTGTGTAAACTTTTTTATATTGTGTAGAATTAAGAGAAAAATAGGATAAAATAACAATTAATTAAATGTTGTTTAATAAATGTATACTCAAATGTAACTTTCTAATAAAACTGAATATTTATTGTGTCTCTGTAATTGTGTATTTTATTTTTTATTACATTTTTTTCCTTTTATTGTTCTTTATATTTTATTAGCTGTACGTTGAAATAAATCATTCTATAATACACATAATAAATAAACCATCATAAGTAGTTAAGCTTCTTCATCAAAACTTCATTATAAACATTTCCCCTTATATCTATACAATCTCCAATGATTATTATTAAGAAAAAGTAAACTGATTTTAATTAGAATTTAATTTTATGAATATTCTTCTTATAAAGTATAATTAAAGTTTTAAGCTTTAAGATAGTGTGGAATAGTACTGGTATATTGTCAGGATAATGTAAAACATATGGGAAATTATCCTGGCGGTTGATACAAGAGAGACGCTAACCTTTAAATATTTAACTAGTGTTACCCAATTGAATGAAAATTATGAACAATCGTTTAAGGGAAATTATAAATTGTATTTTGTAGAGTTTAGAAATTTAACTTTATTAAATCAAAATATTAACTGGTGTATTTTATTCATTCATAGAACTTTTGACAATTCGTAAAAAAAAAATCTCTTTCTTACTTTTCTTTCTTTATTATTTTTTATTTTATTTGTGTATAGAATTTTTTTTTTATTCATAACTTCTGACAAATGAAATAAAAAATAAGGAATTTAAATAATGTGTGTGATTGTATTGCGGTGTATTCAACAGACACACCGCAATACTTAATGTTCTTAATGTTTTACTACAAAATTTAATATTTCTTGATTAAATTTGAAAAAAAGATTCTTTCTATATAAATATTCTTAATAATATTTTATGTATACGGTTGCCTGTATATGATTAAAGAGGGGGTTGGTGATGGGTGTGGAAACGGGATTGAAAGATGAAAAAAAATTAAATTATTTATGAAAATTGCAAATCATATATACCCATGTGTGACGTCATTTGAACTTTATTTATTGTTTCTTATTCCCTCTTTTGCTCTCACACTTTCTCTCTCCTGTTTTTTTTTTTTCATGTAAAACATTTTTTCCCCTACCGCTCCCCTACATTTTTTCCTTATTTATGTATTTTTTTTTTTTTTTTTTTTTTCATTTTTTCCATTTTTTTGTTGTTGTTGTTCGTCTTTTTCTTTCCTTTTTCGAAAGTCATCACACAAAATTTCATATTAAATAAAAATGAATGAAAAAAAAAGGTAAAAGAAAAAAAGGAAAGGAAAACAAAAAAAAAAAATGGAAAATGGAAACAAAAATTTTTTTTCTGGAATTTATGCATAGAAATATGTTTGGATGTACGTCCTATATGTGTGTGTGTGTGTGTGTGTGTGTATGTTTGTACATATTCCTTCATCCCTCTGAGAAAACTTCGAACAAGAAAAAAAAAATCAACAAACAGAAAAAGAAAAAAAAAAATGGAGGGGAAAAAAATATGAAATTAAATTTCAGTTAAAGAAAAAGAAAAACAAAAATAAAGTCACAAAATTCCGCCTTCATCGTTTATAGCGTTTCTTCTTCTTCTTCCTCTTCTTCATCTCAATGTTGATCTTAAGTTTATATGTGTGTGTGTGTCTGTTTGTCTGTCACTGTGAATATTTTGAACTTTTTTTTTTTTTTTCAGAAACAAAAAAAAAAAAAAACAAGAACAACAAAAAAACGCAAGTAGAGAAATTTAGTGAAATGAAAAAAAACAGAAAAATCTAAGTGTGACATATCATTGAAATTTAAAATCGATTTTAAACGAAAAGCAAAAAAAAAAAAAAAACGAAAACAGAAAAACAAAAAATTTATGAAAAGGAAAAAAGGATTTTTAAAAGAAAAACAAAAGTAAAGAAACAGAGAAAAAACATACAAACGTAAACGACGATGAGTTCTGTAATCTGTATTTTTCTTTCCTTTACTCCTCCTCCTCCTCTTCATCTTCCTCTTCCTCTTCATCTTCTTCATCTTAACTCATTTTTCATTGTTTTTTTTTTTTACTTTTATTCCTTTTCTTGTTAACAAATTTATAAATAAAAATCAAGGCTTTACGTGACAATTGAAAATGGAAATGTTATAAAAGATAAAAAGACAAAATACAACAACAACAACAACAAATAAGAAATAAAATGGTTTTTATTGTTTTATTTGAAGAGACACGACTCACTTTTACACTTTTCATATTTTTAATGAAATTTTTAATGTGTCTCCACATAAGTCTCCACCATATGTCTCCACTTTCCTATACTTTTTCTACCTTTAGCATGTGCATGTGTGTGTGTGTGTGTGAGTGTGCGTGTATATTACCTCATTTTCATTATGGTTAAACAATTGAAAATGAGATGAGGATTTTAAAAGGTTGTATCTATCGACATCAGGGTCAAAACCTTTTAATTAACTGAATTTATAAAACAAGAAAAAAAAAGGAAAAAAGAAAGAGACAAAAAACTCACCAAAAAAAAAATCAAAGGAAATAAAAAAAGGATTTTCCAAATTCTGAGAAAGTTCCTTTTTATCTGTTTGACGCATTTTCAAAATATTTAAATATTTAAATTTTATAAAATATAATTAATAAATTAGTCATTTAGTTGTTAAGGTTAAAATTTCAAACATGCTGGAATAAAAGTTGAAGTGTGGTACAATGGAAGACGCAAATTCTTTAAACCAAAAATTAATTTACATTTGTGTTCCGTTTTATTCAAATATAAGTTCTTAGATAATATGTTCTATGAGATAATTTACATTCATGGAGGGCTGGGGATCTTGTACCTTTTGAATTATTGTGAAAATTTTGAAAATAAAATTTGAAACAATTTTCTTTGAACTCTTAGAAATCGATCGATTTACAGGCGGGGTTCTTTTTTTTTTTTCTCTCTGCTGCCTTCAGTTTTGTGACCTTTCAATATTTTCCGTTTAAAATATATGGTGACTTGTCCATTCTTCAATTAATAATACGGTGACATCCTTTATACGTTCTAATTTTTAATAAACGCGCACCAAAAAAAAAAATATTCCTCATTGGTTGAATATGACGATTGTGTGTCTGGTGCGTTTTTTTTTTTTTTTGTTTCTTTCGTTTTAATATTCCATTTTAGTTGTTGTTGTTGTTTTCTTTATCTTTGCCTTTGTTGTTGTTTTAATATTTTTTTTTTATTAATTATTTCTTTCCCTGACAAAGAAACAAAAAAAAAAAGGATGCGCTCAGCACTTTGCGTGCGCTTTTTTAATTAAAACAAATTAATTGACATTTTTTTTATGTTCTTCTTCTTTTTCTTCTTCTGGTTCTAGCCGTCTGTTTTAATTTTCAAATCAAAAATGTATAGAGAACCTAAAATGAAAGGAAAACAAAGAAAAAAAAAAACATTATCACGAATCTTTTCTTTTTATGAATTTTTTATGGAAAAATGACAACAACAACAACAGAACGGCAAGAAAACAAAAAAAAAATGCGTGTCTTTTTCGTCTTCTGTATTTTTACAAGAAAAAAGGAAAAATAAAATAAAAATCAATTTCAGATTGTTCTTTTCCAACAACAAACAAAATAAAAATAAATACAAAGCCAACAACAAAACAGGCATAAACAGCAACCACTTAGAATATCCTTCTTATTCTCCTTTTCATCTTCTTTCCTTTTTTTTTTCTTTTTTTTTTTTTGTGTTCATTTCTTAAATAGCAAAATTTTCCAAACCTCCCAACAAATATTTTTAGTCCATTTTCTGGACATGAACAAACAATTTTCCAAACAATTCAGCTTTTTCATTTTCTATTTTCTGTAACAAAAATTCTTACAAAAAAAAAAACGAAATGTATGTACAAAGATTGATTGAAACCCAAATGGGTGTGTGTGTGTGTGTGTGTGTATTAATATACGTAAATGTGTATGTGTGTGTGTGTGCTGTATGTGTGTATGTGTAGCCAATATATTATATTTCTTAAGAGAATTTTTAAAATAAAAACAAGAAGAAGAAAAATAGGAACGTTTTTTTCTTCTTCTTATTTTTGCTCATTATTTTTTTTTTTTTTTTGATATTTTTTGAAAGAATACGAAAGGATGTGGATAAGATAAATTGAATTTGTTTTCTCTCTCGCACAAGAAAAAAAGGGAAAGGGGAAAAGGGAAAAGTTAAAAATAGAACAAAAGAAAAAAGTATGCGGAAATAAATAAATCGCGGAAGTAGAAAAACTGATAAAGTCCAAATAATAAATGGTGCGCGGTTAATTTTCAGTTTCATTTTTGAATTAATTGAAAAATCAAAAAAAATTTAATTTCTTTCAATTTTCCCATATTCAAGACAAGTACAAACAAAGGAAACAAAGAAAAAACTTCAATGATGTCTTGAAGATGAATTTTCTCTCTATAAAAAAAAAATAAATAGAAAACTATTTTTCATTTTCTTTTTTTTTTCTCTTTGAAATTTGAATTAATTACAATAATTTTTATAAATTTTGTGTGTGGGCAAAAAACGCAAAAAGTGTGAAATAGAATTTAGATGACTTTATTCACTTTTTAATGTAGGATTATTTATATTTGTGGGGTTTGTCATTCAGGATTTTAAATAAGGGAGGTTAATGAACTATTCATAAATTCTTGGTTGAAGCAAAAACAACAATAACAACAACAAATAAAAATGAGACAGAAAAATTTGTGATAACAATTTTTTTGTAAATAAATTAGATTCATTAAAGAAAATATGTTTTCATTGTTTTTTTTTTTTTTTACACACACACATTTTTTTCCTACTTTCCTTTCATTTTATTTTTTACGCTTTTGATTTCTTTTCTTCTACATTTTTTTTTTTTTTTTTGGCTGGGTGTAAAGTCAAACCGGATGTTACAATTTAATCTATATAGAAGAATAAGAATATGGAGAGAGGAAAGAGGAGAAAGAGAGAGAGAGAGAGATGTGAAAGAAAAATTTTAATAATATATTCTATGAGAAATGGATTTTCTCTCTCTCTCTTTCTTTTTTTTTTTTGTTTTTTTTTTTTTTTATTTCTTTAAAATTCAAGGGGAGAGAAAAGAAATAATTTAATTTAACGCTTCAGAATAATTTTCTTGTGGGAAAACGAAGAAGAAAAAGTAAAAAAAAAAAAAAAAAGATTATTTTATAATATGAAATAAATGAAAGAAAGAAGGAAGAGAAAAGTTAGGAGAGAGAGAGAGAGAAAGGGAAAGAGAGATTGTGGGGAGTTTAGCTACAGGTCTTTTTTTTCTGTCTTTTTCCTCATTCCTTTTGTTGATTTCAGGAGTTGAATGTGGGTGTAAAAATGTATATAGAAATGTGGTAGTCTGATGGGTGAGGCGAGTGACCGCATTTGACACATAATAAAAGAAAAGGAAAATAAAGAAAATCATAACAAAAGAAATTCAATAGGGAAAACGCGAATATTTTAATGAAATAAAAATTAATAGACTAAAGACAATTTTACACTATCATTATTTATTTGATATCCAACGGTTTCATTGTTACAATTTTGTTTGTTTGAAGTAAATGCAAATTAATACAATTAACAAAAATATAGTTAAAAACCTTTGTAAGTGGACCATCAATTTTACAATGATATCTGGTCCAAGTGAGAAGATTGCTTGACGTAGACATTGGTTGTAGTTCCATAATATTTTTAGGTCCAATTTGAGGTGGTTCTGTTAGACGTAAATTTTTTATGGACAATTTAAAGCATCTTAACTTAAGTTGTTTTCTTTAAAAAAAAATATTTAACACAAAAGAGAAATTTCCGTAAAGGAACAAATACTACAAAGAAAAAAAAAATCAACCCCTTATAAAGTCTAATAAAATTTTCTGTACAAGGTAAAATGAAACGTTAAGGTCAATATTTATAATCTTCACGTACAATTAATGAAAGCTCGTCTTTTTTTTTTTTTTTGTTGTTATTAAAACAAAGGAGTTAAATCTAAGACAACCATTTTGAATTTATTTCTTTGTTTTTGTTGAAAATTTTTTAATATTAAAAAAAAAAAAACAAAATAAAATAAAACAAAAGAAAAGTAACAAAGGAAAACGTAATAAATAAATAAGTATGAATGAAATTTTCAACGTTAAATTATTGTGTGTGATACGATGGAATTATTGTGTGGAAAAATGTATGGATGTGACAGTGAATACAAAATATGTCACAACTCACAACTCACAATCTATTCAAACAATAATGTTAATGAAAATGAAAATTAAGTTTTGTATTAAAAAAAAAATAAACAAAAAATAAACAAAAATTACAAAAAAAATGAAGAATTATAGGAAATTTTACTTTCTTGTTTGTTTTCCATCAATTTTCCACAAATTGTTAATAAATATAGAATGAAAATTTTATTCTAGGTACATAAAATACGCATAGAAACGTTTATCGTATAACAAACAATAGAAAATGACATTTCCATACTGTTCCACATACAAGTTAATTATCTTGTGTATTTTTTTTAATAATGACAATAAATGTGGATGTCATTCCAGAAACTGATAATCATAGACCAGAGACCATAGAGAGATGAGAACAAAAATATTATTATTATTGTACTTTTATATAAAATCTCAGAAGAATTGTTAAGAAGAATGGAAAATGAATGAATATATGGAAAATTATAAAAAGGGGTGGAAAATAAAATAAACAAGAAAAAAGAAAATGAAACTGAACTAAAAGAATCAGTCACATTAACGATTTTTCTCTGATGTTTTTCTTGTATTTATTTTTTTTTTTTTTCATGTTTTTCCCTTTTTCCCTTTTTTTTTTTTTCTTTTTATTTTGAAGTATTTTTTTTTTTGCCCTTTTTCTTTCTCATTTTCTCATTTTCTGAATTCAATGTATTTTCCATGTCGTTGTATATAATCTAAAATGAAGAAAGGAAAAAAAAAGCACCACACCACCTCCACGAACATATAAAACAAAAGACAAAATGAAAGATGAAAAAAAGATGAAAAAGAAAAAAAAGAAGAAGAAGAAGAAGAAAAGGAAAAACTTTTGACGAGGATTCAATGTCTAAAGTTCGAGCAAAGAAGAAGTTGTGGCTTTTTCTAAAACATTTTCTTTTTTCTCTCGTGTTTTGTGTGTGTGTGTGTATGTGTGTGTAATACATACATACTTCATACCTTTTAATCGATTGGAATTTTATAGAATAACAACAACAACAACAACAACAACCGAAATAATTTCTTTTAAAAAATAAATCGAATAAAAAACAAATAATTTTTTTTTTTTGTTTCATTCGATTTTATACCAGTTTTTATTTTTTCAACATTTTTTCCCCGTTTTTCTTTTTTGTCCCCCTTTTTTTTTTTGGATTTTCCAATAAAAAATAATTTTGAAACTTTTTTTTTTTCTGGAAAATTCGTTTAAATTTTTTTTTTTTATTTTTTGTTTTCTTCCAAATGGGAAATAAAAGAAAAACAAAACAAAAAATGTTATTCACAAAAGTTGAGAGAATTTATATTTTTTCTGTATTTTGTTTCCATTTTTTGTCAAAAATAAAATCATTTTTTTTCCTAAATTAACAAAAAAACAAATTTTCAAGACAGACAAATTCAATAAATTCATTTTTCTTTCCATTAAATTGTATTTTATTTTTCATTTCAAATATATTTGAACGAACTAATTAAATCTCATGTAATCAGAATGGTTCTTGGATTGAGGTGGAATATTTTCACAACTAATTAAAATTTATGAATCAATTTTTTAGATTTTCTTCAGTCTATAAATCCAATAATCATAAAGACTAAAATTTAGAAAATAGAAGAGTGATTCAATCATTTTAGTCAGCCACCTTTCATTATTTTTTCATTCTTCTACAAGAAAACTTATTCTTACTTTTCGATTTTCTTTAGTTTTCTTCTTTATCCTCTTCAAAAATGTCTCAAGTTGAAAAGTTAACTTAAATATATTATGGCGTATGTGTATGTGTGTATGTGTGTGTGTGTGTGTGTGTGATATATATTTGTGTTTATAAGTAAGAGAAAATATTTTTTCCTCCATAGAAAATCCCTTTTTTTTTTTCTTCTATTCTCTTTATCATACGACTATTAAAAGTAGCAACAACAAAAAAAAAAAAACAGAAGAAAAACAGAAGAAAGTATTTTCTTTAATCAATTAAATTTTTTTTTTTGTTTTTGTACGTCACGTCATGTCGTATAAACGTCACGTTTATACAAAAAATAAAAATACATACAAAGAAGAAGATGAAGAAGAAGAAGAAGAAAGAGAAGATGAAGAAGAAGAAGATGTAATCACAGCCATACACATGACATAGTAAATTTTATATAAATTAATATTATTGTATTTTATGATCAAAGAGAAATATAATATTTTGTAGAAGACAAAAACTTAAATCTAACGTCAGTCTATAAATTCTATAGAAGTTAAAATGAAAACGTACGTTTTTTTTTGTCTATCACAAATATTACTACTCCATCTTACTGTTTAAAAATGAAGAAGAATTTTATAGATTTCCACCTACAACGAAATTTAATCATCGAAAAAAAAAAACATCATTCGATTATTTTCAGTTATCAGATTTCTTTATATTTTTTAAATTTTAAAGTTGAATTAATTATTCTATCATAATTTTTCTTTAGACAAATTTGATATTACAAATTAACAAAAAATTGACATAGAATATGAACTGGGAATAGAATTTTTCCATATATAGAAAATTCTATACTTATAAATATTTCTATAATAAATCCATTATCTTATTTGTTACTCTTAATATTTCTTTTCTCTCTGTTAATGTATATAGAAAAGATTTTCTTTTATTATTTCTTCTCTGTCTAATTTTTTTGTTGATACAATTTTTCCGCTATTTTATCATCACCATTTATAGATGATGAAAATCTGTCAGCCTTAACCACCTTTATTAAAATACAACTGATATTATTTTATCTGTGTGTATGTATGTATGTGTGTATGTATGTTTGTGGTATATGTGTATGTGTGTGTGTGTGTGTTTAAGAGAGATTTTACCAATCAATAAAGTAATTAATTGATATTATATATTTTTTTTTCTTTTTTTTTTTTGTATTTTGTGGTTTTGTGTTTTTCTTCTTTTTCTTTTCTTTTCTTTTCTTTTCTTTTTTTGTTGTGTTGGACTTTTGTCCAAAAGAAAAGAAACTCCAGCCTACTGGAGAGAAAAAGAAAAAAATAGAAAAATTAATTTTCTTTAATTGAATGAAAAGAAATGAAAAAAAAAAAGAATTAATGAACAAAGAAAGTATAATAAGAAAAGGATTCAATTTAATTTCCGTATTTTTATTGAATTTAATTTAATAAAGTCGTAAAGATGTTTTTCTTTTCTCTCTCTCTCTCTCTCACTCTCTCTATCTCTCTCTATCCTATTAGTGAAGGTGTGAGGAAATATTATTAACATTATCACGATTGTCTTCATTCCTTCCTCTTCTTCTTCTTATTTCTTATTATTTTTATGAATAAATAAAATTGATGAATAAAAATAGTAAAATGAAAAATTAAATTTTTTCTTTGATATTTTTTTTAATCATATTTGTACAATTTCCTAATAATTAATTTTGAAAACTTTTTTTTTTTACCACTTTTGAACATAAATTTTGTCTGTTTCATTTTACAATTTTTTAGAATTTGTTGTTGTTTCTGTTTTTGTGTCGCGTGTTTACTATTTTACTTATATTGCATTTATTAAAAGATGTTGAGACACTTGAGAAGAAAAAGCAAACAACAACAACAACAAAAACAACAACAAAAAAAGAAAGATAGAAAAAAGAAAAACGAATTATCTCTGTAGTTGTGTATTTTCTATTTTGTGGATGGCGCTAGTATAAATATTGTATATAAACACAAATACCAATATACATACACACACATACATACATATATATTTTTTGTATTTTTCCTCTTTTTCCATATCAGGATATAAACTTGAAATTCTTCTGTATATTAGTATTAAAGTGGAAAAATGCTAAGGATAACATTTTCCTTTTTTTTCCTTTTTTTTTTGTATTTTTGTTTTTTTCTTTTCTGTTTTCTTCATAAAAGATGAAAAAAGAAAATACTTGAAGACTGAAAAATAATATATTTTAACAGTGTACTACATTTTCTAAGGGAAGAAAAACAACAACAGCAACAACAACAACAACAAAAAGAAGAGGAAATGAGAAATGAATATAAGTGAAACATAATTATTATTCCTCCTTAAATATTTCTATTATCTTATTTTTTATTATTTCATCATTAATCATTTATGTATTTACAATCAGCACATTTTGCCTTTTTCTTTCTTATTTTATTATAGGAGGGGAAAAGTATTTTGTTTTTCACTTAAATTTGAAATTATTTTCGGTCAGTCTATAATTCGAACATAATTTTCAGTCAAAATAACGGGTGTTTAGAATTTAGATAAAGAAAGAGATAATAAGAAAAATAGTGATAACAAAACACGTGACAATCAGCTACCTAAATATAAATTATGAACATAAATAAACATAAATACAGAAATTATGAAATGGTTTATATTTATGAAATTTTATTTTTCAGGAATCATTTTGTATTAAGAAATTAAATTATATTTAATTTGTTCATTAAAATTCTAATATAAATAAATTTGGTGCAATAATTAAAATTACCAACCAATATTATTTTATACGACGCCTATGCTTTTTTGCAACTTTACTTCGTAATTCACTTCGTTTTTCATCGTTTTTACTTTGATTCTCTCTCTCTCTCTCGATTATTTCGATTATTCGAAACTGAACACTAGTTCATTTTTAGCTCAGTTCAGTTTGTGTGTGTATGTGTTTTTTTTATTTCTTTGGATAAAAAAAAAGAAAAAAAATCTGATCTGAAATTAAAACTGAAAAATTATTTGACTGATGAAGTTGTATTTTTTAAATCGGTTTAATGAAAATTATTTTATTTTTCAATAAAAAACATTAAAAAATGATTTAAAATTGTATTATGTGTGTGTATTAATGGTAATTACTTATGTTACATTAAATGAATTTTGTGTTTCTTCAATATTTAATGAATAAAAGTTCAATTTTTTACTCGCGTTAAATAAAACAAAAAAAAAAAAAAAAATACAAAAGTGACAAATTAAAATTTATAAAATGAAAGAATTTATAATTTTTTTTCTTTAAAAGAAATTTGTAATTCTTCTTAAAAAGTGTTTAAATAATTGTTTTTAATTAAAAAAACAATTCTTTTGTTTTATTGTGTCATTTTTTAAATTTTGTGTTTTTTTTTTCTGGAATCAAAAATATAAAAAATAAAACATTTTTTTTTGTGTTCGTGTTACACGTGTGTGTGTGTGTGTGTGTGTGTGTGCATATGTTTGTGCAATTGTGTACTACCTCATTATTACTAGTAATTGATTTTGAAGTTTAATTTTTTATTTGTATAAATTTCATTCAATTTATTTATTTTGTTTTTGTTTTTTTTTTTAACAAATTTTTATTGTGTTTGATTTCTCATTTTTTCTTTTTATTTTTCTTATCGAGTCATAAATTACACAATATTTGTGTTAATTTTAATTAGTCCCTTCTGAAATATAAAAAATATGAAACAAAATAAGCAAATAAAAAAGTGCAACATATTTTAAATACACAAATAAAATGAAAAAAAAATGATTTTGTTTATTGAAAAACAAAAAAAAAAAATGTAAAAGAAACAAAATAAAATAAAATCAAACATCTGGGATTTTTTACTCTTCCATTCTTCATTTTAACATTTTTTTTTCTTCTTTCGTTTCTTCTTTCGTTGTGTCTGAAGAAAAAAAAAATAGAACAATTTATATTTGTTGTCTTCTAATTATTACCACGGATATACCAAAAAAAAAATTCTAATAAAATCAAAATCCAAAACAGACACAAAAAAAATGATAGAAAAAAACAAAATGACGTGAATTTAACAGTGTAGAGTTTGTGTCAAAAAAAAAAATCAAATAAAACAAGAGAATACCAAAAACAACAACAACAACAATAATAAAACAGAAAGAATAAACGAAACGGAACGATAGAGAAAAAAGAAAGAAAAAACAAATTCTTCATTTTAATAAAAAAAAAAAAAAAAAAAAAGAAACAAGTTTTTCGTTAAAAAAAAATCACAGGAGAAAAAAAAAACAAAACAACCGAAAACAAGAACAACAACAACAACAACAAAAAGAAAGATGCTTTAAAAAGTGATAACCAGAGAAATAAAATGTTAATAAAGTTTATCGGCTTTTTTTTTTTCATTTTCAAAAAGTAAAAACAAAACATTTTTTATTGAATTGAGATTTATGAAGAAGAAGAAAAATTGTAGAAAAATATCGATTTTTTTTTGTCTCCTAAAAAGTTTTCCTCTATTTTTTTGTTGTTGTTGTTTTCTGGTTTTTATGAAGAGAAAAATCTTAGTTTGATTTGATTTATCTTATCGTGTTTTTTATTTTATCTGTGTGTGTTTTTAAATTGTGTGTGCACAAAAATTATTCAACAAAATTAATTAAATAAAAAAACCAAAAAAAAAATCACATTTCTTCATAATTTTTTAATTTAATTAGAAAAAAAAAATTATTTGTTTGCTATTTCCATCTCTCTCTCTCTCTCTCTCTCTCTGGTCTCAGTTTTTTTTTCTGTTTTATTTTAAAGAGAAAAAAAAAATTATTGAAGTGAGTTTTTTTTTTTCATGTTTCACGATTGTTTTATTTCTTCTTCTTCTTCCTGTAAATTCTTCTCTTCTTGTTATCGTACATTTTATTTTATTATTACAATTTATTCCATTAAAGCCGTATCAGACATGTCACGGTATCGTACTAATTTACCAATTATTAATTGAAATTAGAACGAGACAAATGCCATTAGAGGGCAATATCTTTTATGGTTTTAAAAATAGGTGTCTATAATAAATATTTATATCGGCAACGTTTTCCAAAAAAGTAAACAAACTACATGAGTCAAAAAAGAGACACTTTTCTTATATTCATTTTATTTTTTAATTGTTTTCAATATTCACTCACTTATAAATTGTTTTTAATTTTTTTATTCACTTTCTGTATTGTTTTCAATGATTATCACTCACTTTTAATTGTTTTAAATGTATATTTATTATTATGACAAATACAAAGTTGTTTTGACATTTTGACATTTCTGATATTGTTTATTTTGAGAACTGTTTCTACAGTGTTGCCTTTTTAGTTATGATCTATAAAAAAATTTATAGTTTATTTATTGAAAAATAATTTAAATTTAATTTTTTTCTCTTAAAAAAAATTGATTAAATATGAACAACATATATCCTCCAATGTAACAATTATAAAATAATTATTTTTATTATTTTTTTTTGTATTTGTCATTATTAAATAAATTATTGAAATCTTCAATTGAACCAATTAGCACCATAAAAATTTTTACCATCATAATAGAGCCATAATTTAGCATAATAAAATTTGGTATTGTTTGATTTCGTACAAAAGAAAAAGGATGGATATCTCATATCACTCTCTCGTTTTTTCTCATGTATTGTCCTATATAGAAAAATTATGATCATAAAATTCTAAAAATTAGTGCGATATCGTGACATGTCTGATACGGCTTTTAGAAAATGAAGAATTGAAAAATTTGTTTTAACAAAAAAAGAAATCAACGGAAAAAAATGTGTATTATTTCACCTTGATAGAAACATAACAGCAACAACAACAACAAACACAATCGTCAATTTTAAAATAAAAAATAATAAAACAATTTTTTCTATGCCTCTCTTTGCCTTTGGCAAAAATAAACGACACGTTTTTTTTTTCTTTTTAAATCAAAACCAACAACAACAAGAATAACAACTAAAAAAAAAAATTATTATTAATAATTGGAATTTATGTAAATATTTCGTTACTGTTGTTGTAATTTAATAATAATCTTATATGCATATTATTATGTATGATCGTCGCCATTCGGTTTTAGTTTCGATATTCTACCACTCTCTTGCTCTTCATAGTTCACACACAAACACACACACACATACTCTCCCCATTTTTATTCAACCAAAATATAATTTGTGTGTTGTAACGTAACATCTAACAAACATTCCAAAAGTTATTATACAAGTAAAGTCTGTTTAGAGTGAGAGGAAGAATTAATATAACATTATGTGTGTAAAAGAGCAAGCCATAGTGATGGTATAAAATTAACAAATGAAACACTTATACTCACCCTTATTTTTAATGCATAATAAAAATTCTACGACGCCTTTTGTTTTGAAACCATTTTTTTTTACCTGCCATCTATCTCACTCGCACCCTAGACAAAATAATAAACCCCAAAAAAAAAAAAACATTTTTATGCAGGCAGCAGGTGCATTTCTAGTAGTGTCTGGTTTTTTTTATTTTTATTCAATTGCAACAACAATACAACGAAAGAGAGATTTTTTTTTAAAAAAAAAAAGTTGTTGTTTTATTTAGTTCGTTCAGGGTTGTTTTATTTATTTATTGTTTTTGTTAAGAGGAAAAATGATAATAAACTAAAAATAAATACAAAAAGTAATCAGTTTTTATTGTTTTTCATTTTATTTTTATTTTGTTGTCAAATCTTTTCTTCTTATTCATTTACTCTTTGTATGGGTTTTTTCTTTTTTATCCAATTTTCACAAGAAATAGTAAAAACTCACTCAATTTCTTTATTCTAACATTTTTTTCTCTCTCTCTCTCTCTTGAATTTTTATTTTACAGAAATTGAATATTTCCATTTTTGATACAATACAAAAAGAAGTTAAATTTAGTGCCAACACTTTTTTTTACTCTCGATTTTTTTTGTTTAGTGCTTAAAAATTAAAATTACAAAAAAAAAAAAACAATCAACATTAAAAGTGAAAAAAAAAAAATTATGTTGATGTGTAAACCCTCATTGTGATAGTTATAAATTAATTGAAAAAGAACAAAAAAAAAAATTTTTTTTTTATATAAACCCAGCACATTCATGTTTTGTCTCTTTTTTTCTGTGTTTTATTTTTTAATAAATAAATAAAAATTCTTTATAAAAAGAAGAAAAAAAAAAAAAAAGATAAAAAAAAAACTAATAATGTGGTGAATTGTGTTGTGTGTACTTACGTGCATTTGTGTGCGTTTTTTTTTTTAGTTTTTTCTAAAGTCGCAGGTGTGCGTTTTTATATTAATAAAAATATAAATTATAAATAATAAAATAAGTACGCACACGTGAATATACAACAATAATAGTTTTTGTTGTTAATTTTTTTTTTTTTTTGTTTATAAGTTTTTAAATGAGTTGGGTGTGTATGTGCATAAGTGCGTGTTGCGTGCATATGTATTATTAAATTAAATACATAGCTGATAGAAAAAAAAGAGTGAGCGAAAGAGAAATAAAATAATAATTTTGTTTTTGGTTCGTGTTGTATTTTTGGTGGGTTTTTTTTTTCGTTTTGAATTTTTTTTATATGATATTTATATCACACATTATAATGTCAATGCGTGGTCAACAATTACAACAACAGCAGCAGCAGCAGCAACAACAACAGCAGCAGCAGCAACAACAGCAACAACAACAGCAGCAACAATTGCACCAACAACATCTTCAATTACAGTTACAACAATATCATAACCAACAACAACAATTACAACAACAACATTCACCTGGTATTATAACGATGCAAAAATCTGTTGCAATTGTAACACCACAACGTAGTAATTCATTAGATTATTTAAATTTTGAAGAGAAACGTCAATTAATTGCATCATCATTATCATTATCTGATATATTACATTGTGGTCCAGCTGTTGTTGCAGTAGCCGCTGCTAAAGAAGTTGCTGCTAATACAGTTATAGGTGAGAAAAGTTTAAAACTTTAAGAACTTCTTTTTTTTTTTTTTTTGGGAATAAAAATAAAGGAATATTTATTTTTCCAAATGGAATTTATTCCCACTTTTTCTCATTTATTTTTATGATTTCTCAATTTTATTTATTTCGTTGGTGTTCTGTTTTTGTGCACCGGCGAGGGATTGGGGAATGGTTATAGATTATAGAATAAATGGAAAGAGGTATTTTTGAAGCAAAGAGGATAAAGAAAATTATTATGAAATGTATTTACTGGAAAATATTACCCATGGGGGAATAACGTCAAAATGACTAACGGTGACTTTAAAAAAAACTCTTTTTTTTCCATTTTCCCAATGAAATAGTCCCTTAATAGGATAAGATTTTTATACTTAGTGACTTTTCCTTTATGGAAATAAGAAAACTTTATGGAAATATAATTTGCTTTATTTTTGAATAAAGTAAAACTGAAATTTTCATTTTAAAATGTTGAGAATGGTAATGATGTCATTGTGTGCGCCTCTTCTCTCTATACTTATATTATCACATCTTTTCTACGATCAACTTTAAAAAGTTAAAAAAAAAAAACAAAATAAATTATTTATTAAAATTTTGTCTGAAATTCCGCGATGATTTTTTTTTTCCTCTTCTTTATTTTTGTTTTTTTTTTTTTGTTTTTATTTTGTAAATAATTTTTATTTTCGTTCTTAAGAAGAAGAAGAAGAAAGTATCTTTTTGACTCATAACAAAAAAAAAAAAAAAATTTAATTAAAACAAAAGATTTTTGTGTGGAGATGAAAGAGAAGAAGTTGAGGTTAAGGTCAATAAATTTAATGTCATCAATTTTAATTTATTAATAAGTCAGTCATCAGCCGAGGTCATTCTCTTTCTATCAACCCACTTACTTCTCCTCTTCTACCGCCTTCGTTAGTAAACTGATTTTTTTTTTAATTTTCTAAATTTTATTAAAAATTGAATGATCTCTTTTTTTTGTTATATTATTACCTTGACCCGTTTGGTCAAATCTGGATTGAGTATGTGTGTGTGTGTTTATGGGATGCCGAACCCTTCGGTCACATTGGAGACTGCGGTTGCGGCAAAAGAATTTTTCGTTTTCAGTTTTCCTTTATTTTTGTTTTCAACGTCGGTACAAAAAAAAAATAATACAGTGATGGTTCTTGTGTGAATATATTGTGTTTATTTTTTTGGGGGGATGTGGGGATAAAATAATAGTGGGTTTAGGGGGCATTAGAACGGTAAATTTGAAAAGCCTGGAAGGAAGTGGTTCGTTTTGCGTTCATAAAATATAAGTATAAAAAAATATATCTAAACTTCATTAAATCGCGATATTTTCTCATCTCTTCTTTTTCTACTTTTTCTTTGTTGTTACGACAACGACGCTCTGAATAGAATAAGGAAAAATTTATTGAGTTGATTTGGGGAAAAAAAAAAAATTTACATTTAAAATTTTCTCTATTTTTTCTTTTTCTTTTTTTTTTTTGGTTATTTATGATTTATGAATGAATAAAAATATATGCGGAAATTTAACGATAAAGAAAGAGACAGAATAATGATTTGATGTAAATTTGTTTTTTTTTTCGTTGCTTTGTGATCGCAGGTACCTACGTAATGTTGATATGCATGTGTGAGTACCTATTGATACTTACTTATTTCTTTTTTTTTATGAAGACGAATCATTAATAATAATGATCATTGCCACGGTTATTATACGTGAGCCTAGTGTTCTTTAAACGTATGTGATTTCTACTGTAATTATTGCATTTCAAAAATCATAGATAAATGCAAGAACATCCTATTTGTACAACAACCCGAATCCAATCATTGCAAGACTAACACTCTAACCAAAGTGACAAATATTTTGGTAAGGTACACTTCTCCTAATAGATCTCTACCAATTCCAGTCATTACAGATTAAATATTAAATGCATAAATTGATCCGTTTTCTTTTCCTCTAATATGAGGTTTTACCATCGTCCTTCATTAAAAGTCAACAATTAAAAACAAAAAAAAACAATGTTACTTGACTTTCTTTGTTATCCATTCTGTTCTACTTACTTTTTCTCTGTACTGAGGACCGATACCTACTTATTTTGTTGTTGTTGTTGTTTATGTTTTTGTTTTGAATCATTATTGAAGTTCACTTTTACATATTTTTCAATAAGAGGCTCACACACACACACACTTACACATGAGATAATAAAATGAAGACTAACACTAGAGTATAGAGATAACAGCAGCAGCAAACAGAAGAGAGCACTTAAATTTTTTTTATAAGAAGAAGAAGAAGAAAAACATATAAAACAACAACTTCCTTCCTTTCAATGTTGCCACCATTTAATATGAATAGTGTTTTTTTTTATCTAAAGAAAATTATCAGTTTTACAATTTTTATTTTATAGATTTCTTTTTATTCGCTGTTTCAAACTCTCTTTCTTTCTACCCTTCAAACCCCTCAAAACTCAAACCACATTCTATATTTTCTATTTATATATTTTTTTTATTAGGGAATTTCTTCCCCATTTTCTTTTTCTCCTTTTTTTTCTTGCTTTCGTTTTTATCTTCAGTTTTTTAGAAGAAAGATTTTTCTATAAAAATGGCAACGTATTATTTGTTTTTTTTTTACGTAAGTAGTTACTCTTGTTGTTGTTGTTGATATATTTGTTTTTAGTCTTTGAGATTTTATGAAAACAGATAACAAAGATTGATTAGTGAGAAGAGCCAAGAAAGAACAGAATAAAAAGAGAAACAAAATTATTTTGTACCTTAAATCTTTTCTGATGGATATAAGTTTTTTTTTTCTGTGTTAGATACTTAAAATCGATCTTTCAAGTTCTTTTATTTTTGGCTCAAGTTTTTTTTGCTGACAAATACAAGAGGAAAATTTAACAGAAAGTTTTTTTTGTCTGTTTTCCATTTTACATTATTTCTGAAGTAAACAGAAAATCTTTTGAGGTAAAGTACAAAAAAAAAATGTTATTCCTGAGAAAAATTGTCTAAATGGACCATTTTGAACAAGATTCATGACATTTTATTCCCAGGTTCAATTAAACAGATTTGATTTCACTTTAGTTGTTTTTATTAGGAACTATTTTTTTAGGTGGTTCAGTTCGTGGAGTTATAAGTTCAAAAAATATCACCCACATTGATTGCACATGGCATTGGTCATCGTTGCAAATAACGGTTTACCCCTTCGCAACCAAAAACAAAACATTACTTATGTAAGAAAGTCTTAATCGTTTTAATTCCAACCAAAAAAAAATTGTTTTTCACTGAATTAAATTCTGATTTTTCTTGTTCTTTCTACGAAATTCAAAAATTTACACAAATAAAAAATACTTAAACAGAAATTCAAATTGACTCATTCAAATTGAATAATATGTTTTTATTCACATAAGAATACGCAACAAAAAAATATACGTTTGACTCATCCAAGGCCGTTAATCGTTTTTTTTTTTGGTTTTAACGAGAAATATTAAGGGCCATTGATTCTTGTATACATTTCATACTAAATTATACAGAATGTTTGTAATCTGTAGCCAAAAATTGATATTAATTATCGAATAAAAATTAGAATTACATGACACCAAGTACATTTTACTTAACTGCCTAAAACAATAGTTGAATTCATTTTTGTCTTCAATGATTGAGTGGATACCTTCGAATTTCGCAGACTAAATAAAATGTAACAGAGAAATTCTGAAGTTATTTTTCCAAAAATGCGGAACGGATATAATAATTGGGTCTTTTTACCTTACGCAATGAGCTAAATCTTCCATTTTTTTCATTTATTCTTCTTCTTGTTCTTCTTTTTAGCATTAATTGTTTTTTCTCTTATTTCCGCTTTTCATCGAATTTTAACGGAACTTCTTCTTGTTTGTTTTATTTAGTTTTTATTGCAACTATATAGCAACAACAACATTGAATTTTTATTAAAAGAATTGACTTTATAATTATTGACGACTAACCATGACTAACTTAAAGAATGAAACTAAGTTAGACAGTGGAGCGGGAGGGTTTAATTTACAATGGTATGGAATATGTTGCGGATGTAATGTAGACAATTTTTATATTCTGTGTTATTAACTCTATTCCAAGGGGTCGATCAATGTGCAAAAGTTTTGCAGTATGTGTAACCGTTCGGAGGAGAATTTAGTTGTTTTGCTCAATACCGATGACGAGATATGTTCGTTAAAAATAATTAAATTTCAAACATTAATTTTAATTCTAGATTTTTTCTTAAATGGAAATGTCAATTTAACTTAATATTTGAGTTTCAAGTTCCAATTATTTTGTTTTAGAAAAAACCAAAATGTGTTTCTTAGATCTCTCTGACCTTCCGTTATTTTGTTTTTTCTTTCTTTCAATTCAGGTGACTAAATTCGTTAATGAATGGATTCTTTTAAAAAAATCAATCTAACAAAAAATAAATAAAAAGAGTTAAAGAGAGAAAGAGAGATAGAGAGAGCAACAACATGAAAGAATTTTTTTTTTGTTTCATATACAATTTAACGCATCATTTCATATTGCGCCCATTTTCATCTCGTTGATTTTTTATAAAAAAAATTTTTTTTCTATTCTCAATTTAAATAAGTTGAAATTGTGTTTTTTTTTTTAGAATGAGAAAGAAAGAGAAAGATAGCGATGGAAAATGGAACAGAATCTATATTTTAATGTGTGTAAGAAAAGACACAGAAAAAGTTGGACATGATTAAATGTTTTACCTGATTAGATTACTTAGATTAGATATTTCAAGTCTTTTCCGCAATAGGTAGAATGTTCGATCATGTGTGAGATTCATTTCTGTTTTATTTATTGAATTTCTTTTAAATTGAGAAAAATGTATACGTTGGTTGATTTAAGTTCAAATATTTAAAAAAATGTACGATAATCTTAAACGCATGCGTCCCATTCCTTTTTAAAATAAAAATAATATTAAATTGGGTTTTTCTCCTCCACTGTCGTCTGTCAAAAAAATATTTTTCTTTGCTTTCTTAAAAATATTAATTTTGTTGTTTTCTTACTTTTGCTAAAAACTAGATTAAAAGATTTTGCTCTTTTTTCTTTTTTTTTTATTTAAAGAAAATGATTCGTTTTGTATATTTTGGTTTATTTTCTTTTTTGTAAAAACTGCTTTTTTTTTTGATTAAAAAAATGAAAATTTTTTATGATAAAAAGAGAAAAGTATATTGTCTCTCTCACTCTCTCTCTCTCTCTCTCTATCTCGTAGACTGTCTGAGCCATAAGATAAAATTAACAAAAAAAAATTTATATGTAAATAAAATAATAAAATAGTGAAGGCCAACCAACAATTAATGACAGGAGAGGAGGATAATGTGTGAAATATTACATCTGTACCCTGTAGACGGTTTTATATTTGTACGCGTAATATTTAACCGTCGTTATTTATTAATTTTAAGTATCAGCGGTACGTGCGAATAGACAATATGATAACGTCTCCACATTCACCATTATTAACTTTTTTTTTCTCTGTTTCAAAAAATATCCAAACAAATAAGAACAAAAATTAAAAATCTTTGAGTTTTTAGCAACAAAAACAAAATTCAATTTTGCTCTATTTTTATATTTCGATAAAACCTTAGTCAATTTCAGAAGAATTCTGTTGGATTTCATAGAAATTAGAAGATTGAATTGGATTTCATTTTGGAGAAAGAAAATTAATTTCCTTTTTGTTACTTATCTGGTGAAGTGTTTTCAGAATTTAATTGGAGCAACTATGAAAAAGGTTCGTCATTTGATTTTAATCTGATCATAATTTCAATTTAATTTCAAATGGTTTTTTTTTCATGATCTCAATAAGTGGTTATCCCCCTTGTCTTGAAGTGTATGTGGATAATCTTTAAGAAATGAATTGAAACAATTAAGTATGTTTACTTACTACAAATTAAAAATTGAATTAATAAGAACATACTTATAGAAAAACATTTTTATTCAAAATAATGAATTTCGAAAAACTTAAATAAAATGGAAAAAGTCATGTTTTTTTTGCGCAAATGAAAAACTAAAATTAGATTCAATTATTCATAAGAGTAAACAGTAAAAACATTAAAATGAAAAAAAAAAAAAATTGAAACCGAACAGAAGAGGGGTTCCAATGCAGGCAGAGACTCATGTCTTTTTCGTTATTTTTTGCTGTTGTCATTTGGACTCTTGTTTTACGCGTTTTGGCTGAATGCCCGAGAAAAAGAGGCAAACAAATAAAATAATTTCCGATGACACATTCTGATGTGTGTGAGAAAGATGATAGGTAAGATACTGAATGAAAGACAGAGAGAGAGAGAGAGATAGAAAAATTTGGTATGTGAGAAGAGACAAATACTGAGAATGAAAAATAATTAAAAAATGAGAGGAATTTCGGTTCATCAGGTGGAAAAATTATTGGGCCGATTTAGTGGGAGTAAAATTATTTTCTCGTTCCTCTTTTATTTCTAAATTTAAAATATTTAAGTGGGAACAGTAGTACTCTGTTATAGCCGAAGAATCTTTATAAGACGGAAGTTCAATTGAATTTTGTATTTCACTTTGCGATTCAATTTCATCAACATATTAAAGTGGGACCATTTTGAACATGCGACTACTGTAAAAAAGTTAAATAACCGCCAGAATAAGGGACCAAAAATTTCAAAAGGGAGAAAAATATAGACATTTCTTGAAACTGGGCCTCAACCCTATAAATTCCTCTCGTAAATTCCTTATGAGAAATCCATTAAGTTGTTTATTGACTTTTTATTCTATTTTCATTAAACTGAAAATAGAAAATTTGTATAAAATTATTATTTAATTATTGATTTAACAAATCATTAATGGAATCATCAGTCAGCATCATTAAAATTTCTGCATTATTATTTTAGAATTTAAAATTTAGAAGAAAAAGCGTAAAAATTTCTAAATTGAAAATAAATATTTATTTATTTATTATTTTAAAGTAAATTCTAATGTGAAAATGTGACGTCACCATGAAAATAATACTTTACCTCTTCTTTTTACTTATCAGCTCTACCTATTATTTTTCTCTTTTTTTTTTTTAAATATTTAGGAAGGTCACGTTCAATGTTTCTTCTTTCTATTGAGATTCATCTGTTTTTATGTCGCGGTTTATGTGCGTGTGTGTCTGTGTGTATATATATGTAATTTTAGTTGGTCTTGGCATCGTATCCGTTTATTGCTAGCAATAAAACAAATAATTTAAATTAAAATACAATAACAACAACAACAAAATTAGAAAGAATTTTTTTTTTTAAAATTTCTTCTTCTTCTTCTTTATTACTTAAATGTTTTTTTTTTTCATTTGGCTTTCATCCAAATTTTTCCTCTTCATATGTTTCTTTAAATTTTTTTTTCTTTTTTTCCTGTCAAAAAGACATTATTCCAAAAGAAAACGTTTTCTCCATTTTTCTTCTTTTTCTTTACTTTTTTTTTTCTTCTTTTAACTGCAACGAGTTAAAAAAAATAATTTTGTTTATTTTTTTTTCTGTTGTTTTTAAGAATTCTTTTTATTGTTGTTATTTTTGTGTGTATGTGTTTGTGGTTCGGAATTAGACTATTCCTAATTGCCTGTGTTAATGTGTACATATTCATTCATAAAGAATTTTCCTCTTTAATACTTACTCTTTATTTATTATATTTTTTTTATATTTTTTTTGAAAGCAAGTAAAATAATTTTCTTTATTTTGTTTGTTCTTATTATTGTTGTTGTTGTTGTTGTTGTTGTTGTTGTCATTGATAACATCCGTTCATTTCAACAATTCATTCATTTACTCGTTATTTTATTTTTCATTACAAAAGAAAAGTGCTTTAATAAAAAAAATAAGAAATATAAACAGAACAAGAAGAAGAAGAAGTAATGAAAAATTGCCATCAATTTATTATTGTTTGTGTCAAAAAGGTCAATTTTTTTTTCTTCTTATTCTTTGTTGAAATAAGAAGAAGAAGAAGAAGACGACAATAATAAAATATAATAAACCAATGAATAAAGATGACTAATTGAATGAGAACAATCTTCATCATCATCATCATCATCACAAAAATTTACTTCTTAATAGAACTTAAATAAGTAAAAATAATTAAGCGATACTGCAGATTTTTCTTCTTCTTTTATTTTTTTTTCTTCCTCTTCGTTTTTTTCTTCTCGCTTATTGTATTGTTATTTTTATGTTAAAGAATTGTTGAGTGAGTGAACTGAAAGTTGGCGAGAAGAAAAATGGTGGAGGAGGAAGAGGAGATGGTGGATGAGTATATATTATTTTGGATTATGATTTAAGAAAGATGAAATATTATTAAATGATGTGAAGATAAAAAGTCGGGATGTTTTTGTTATTGTGTCCAATTTAAAAAATCTTCAAAATAATATTCAATAAAAGATCTTTTCTTTTCATTCTATTATTTTTATTATTGTTATTAAAAAGATGTTGTTGACATTTTGATTTGTTTTTTTTTTTTGTACCTACACTTTACTCATCTCTTATGCCTACTCTTAATACTGTTCAATTCTTAAAGGTAAAGATTTTTATTCATAGAAAAATAAAAGACAATGAAGAAAATGTAAAAGGAAAGCTCAACGAACTCGCAAAAAACCAACAATATTATTTTTAATAATTTCCAACAAATGAACTGACAATTCCTAATTTTTTTGATTCAATTAAATTAAATTAAAAATTTTCTCAAGTGTAGGAATTGTAAAATTCAAAACAGGAAAAAAAAAATTGCAAGGCAAATGATTAAAGAAAGGGCCAAATATATTATTTTATGTGTACAAGTAAGGTTAACAAAAATCATGGTCTTACCCACGATTAGTCTTTAAAAAAAAATAATTAAATAATTTCAACTTAAAAATATCACTTTTGACTATTTAACGTGTTTGGGACCATTGCCAATTAATAAACAGCTGTTCTTGTACGAAACACTGTTCAGAACAATAAAATAATTTAGAAGAAATTTAAAGCTGTTGTTTTTTTTAACCTTACTCGAATTAATACATTTGACCCTATCATTTTTGTAGCCAACTGATTTTATTTGTCATCATCATATAAAAGAAATAACTTAGAGAAGGATATATATAAAGATCTAAAAGTTGACCTGTCACAGTCTTATAAAGAGTTAAATGGAACAAAGAAAATCCCAGAGTGGAAAATAAGGAAAAAAGAGAAGGTTCCTTTATCTTGTTGTCGTCGTTGTTTTTTTTTTTTCTAAGAAAAAGTAAATATTCACAAAAGTGAAGTACGAAATGTTGGGTCTTAAAGTTTTGATCTTTGGTGGAAAATTGTAGAATTTCACAATACTTTTTTTTTCATTTTATTTTATTGCTGGAGTTTCTTATGTTCAATTTTTCCTATTTTTTTTCTTTTAAAATAACATAAAAGAGAAAATTATTTAATTTTCTTTTCTTTTGTATTGTGTTTGTTTTTGTTGTGTTCAAACGTTAATGAGAAAAACGTCTAAAGTAAGTAATAGAGAAAATTTCACACAATAACACAAACCAATAATGATCAACTTTTTATTCATGTTGCGATGTTATTTTTTTTTCCATAATTATAAGTGAAATGAGAAAAGAAATTTTAATATAAAGAAGAGGAAGAAGAAGAAGAAGATGAAGAAAAGTGCATTCATCAAATAATTACATTAACTGTACTTGATGATTTTTTTTCTTCATTTTCTGAACGATGCAATTGATGTGATTTTTTTTTTTTTGCTTCTCTATATTTTTTTTTTCTATATAAAAATTTTACCTTTTCTTATTAAGAAATTATCTAAACAAGAAGAAAATGTCTCATTACTGTTGCTATTGTTTTTGTTGTTGTAATTTGTATTGTTATTATTGTCTGTCTGTCGGATTACATACAAAAATAACATTCTTATAATTTCAATATTTAAAAGATGAATATTGTTGTAGTTTGGAAAATAAATTCTGTTTCTGAATTTTATCCAATGAAAACTTCTTTTAATGACAAAGTTTTCGATTTTTTTCTCTGTTCTTCCTCTTTTAACCTTGACCAAATATTGTACCCCCTCCAAATCCGATTATTATACCTCGTTAATTTTGTTTTTCGTTCATAATTTCAGAAATTATTATTATTAGTCAGAACCTCGATTAGTACGAAGTAGAATTAATTATTATCTTATAAAAAAAACGCAAGAAAAACTTAATCCCCAACGTTCCCACCGATCCTATTAAAAGAAAATTGACTAACGAAATTTAAAAAAATATACTTAAGTCAGTTGCTTGCGATTAAGTCAAACTATAACAACAACAAAATGACCGGTGATTGCGTATTAACTACTTTTTGTTGTTGTTGTTGTTGTTTTAATTGTGAAAATTAAGAAAAAAAACAACACAACAACCAAAAAAAAAATACACTTTTTTATAAATACAATTAAATAATTTCATTGTCATTGGATACAAATTTTTGTGTGAAACATAAGAATAAATTAGATTTGTCCATGAAAAATGTCACCGCTATTATTTTGTTGTTGTTGCTGTTTTGTGTTTTTGCACTTACAAAACTCAGATGCTGAATGAAATATTTCAATATTTGTTTGGATTTATTTTTTAGTGTGGATTTGAACAGAAAATAAGTTATAGACAATATTAAATGCGCAAACGCATATATTTTTTACACATTGAATAATTAAATAATTATATTTTGAAAACTGCGCAATAATTCTCGTTTTGTCTTCGTGTTGTTGTTTGTTGATATTATTTTGCTTGTAAATTTAACGTTTTTAATATTTTAAAAAAAAAAATTATTGTTGTTGCTTGTTAAAATTTTATGGAAAAAAATGTAAGATGAAGAATTGGAAAATAATTGGAGAAAGAAAAAGTTATTTTTTAAGGAAACTTCTAATGATTTTATTAAATTGGGAATTAGTTTGTGGAACAAATGCAATTAACGTAAAATTCTCACGTAATTATAGAGATTTCTCTATGCAAAATGTTCATGCAAACTCCAATCTAGAAAACGAAGGTGCAAATTATTGTACAATTAATGGTTTAGAGGGGGTGGTGCGATTACTATTTCCTTGTTTTTTTTTCACTTATAAATTTAACAAAAAATCTGACATGTGTCCGTATTTACAATGACCGATATGAGTCATCTATAGTCTAAAATGACCTTGGTCTTTCATCTCCCATTTACTTAATTATATGCAAAAGAAAAAAAAATTATTCCGAATTTAAATTTCTATAATATAGAAAAATTAATAAATATAAATTAATAAAAGTTAAAAAATATTAATTAATATAGATATTTGACGATTATAATTTTTTTCTTTTAAATTATTTCTCTATTTTTGTATTTTGCAGTATTTTTGTATTTTTCTATTTTGGTATTGTGTGAATGCAATTGTGTTTTCTAAAAAAAAACCTTAAACAAAGTTTAACCAAAAAAATAAATAGACTGGAACAGATTGAAAACATTTTTTTTCGTTCAGATCAAATCGTTTGTTGAGGTTAATTTTTTTCAAATCTTTGAAATTTTATATAGTAGAATAGTTAGTTAGGTGAATTAATAAGTTTGTCTATTTTATTTAATCGTGAGGTGAAAAAAAAAATAAAGAAAGAGAATTTTGTTGCAGTGGAAAGGGGAAATATTTTAAGTGTGTGTGCAATCACTAATCAATTACTAAACGAAATTTCCTAACTTTACTTGTTTTCGTTTCTTAATTTATTACTTTTATTTTCACCAATATGCAATCCATATGTAATTGGCGGAAGAATCAATGTGCAATTGGGTGAGTCTTATAAAATTTCGTGTTCTTCTAATTATCGTATTTACAACCAATTTTATTTCATTTAATTCTCGAGACGAAACAATTGAATATTATTTAAAAGCAAAACAATGAAATAGAATCCTCATGTGTATCGTACTTATGGTTTATTCACCTTTAACATCCACGTGATCCTCTTTATTTTTAACTAAGTAGGAAAAATAAAAAAAAACAGGTAAATTTGTTACAATTAATTTGTTTACAGAGAAGATTAAAATAAAATTAAAATGGACACCTCTTAATTTTTTGATGACATAATTTTGTCGTGTTTTATTGTTGTTGTTGTTGCTATTGTTGTTATTGTTATTGTTTTATATCGTGTCAAATAATCGTTATCAAAAACAATCAACTCATAATAATCATAAATACGAATAATAAAAAGTGTAAATAAAAGAATAACAATAAATGAAGTTACCTCTTCTCCCCTTCTCACCCACCACCCCTTATACATTCAACGAACTCTAATCAAATTAAAAACGAAAAAAAACAAACTATTCTTTCAATATTCAATGGTCATGCTCATTAGGATAATACACACACACACACACTGTTTCTTAATTTTTTGGCGGTTAAATTTTATTGTGTTTTCTTGGTTTCTATTCTTGTATTTCTTATGTTTAAAGACTTCTTATTAATTTAATCAAAATACAAGTTAATTAAATTACCGGTTCAAGCAATTTATTGTTTTATTTATTTATTATTTTCTTGTGTTGTTGTTGTTATGTTTTGTTGTTTTTTTTTTTTTACTTTTATTAAGCGTAAGAGGAGGATAATTTGACTTTTATATTTAAGAATTATTTTATAAATGACACGAAATTAATTTGACTTGACTTGTGATTACACACATTTTCTTTATTATTTTATTTATTTTTTTTTTCTGTAACAGAAACTGTTACCTTTCGTAAGCTCCTGTAAATTGTTTTTATAATTTCTGGGCGAAAGCGATAGGGTAACCAATATGTACAATTCTGAAGAATCAAATGTGCAATCAGTGGGAAATCAATTTTGTTATTCTATGATCTAAATAATGTAGAAAAAACTTTTCAATTATTAACTAAAAATTGATGTATACAACACACTGGGGTGCCGTAGAATCATTTTCTAACATAAAATTTATTCCTAAAGTTAAAATTCTTCACTTTAGAAATGGCATAACAATTGATTCAAACTGTTTGATGGCTCAGTTTGGGTATTCGAATTTCTTTCATACAAAATATTGAAAAGTGAATTGAAAGATGAAGTAATCCGAATAAAACGATAGACATTCTTGTAGTGGAATCACTTTCTAAAAACTATATAAAAAATAAACTAAATCAGAAATCGGATGATGTCTCAAGTTTAACGGGCACTCGTTATACAGTATCGAAAAATTATGCTATCGATTTAAGTTTATGGATAACAAACTCACATCAACGGAAAATTTGAATTTAAATTTTCAATCATAAAAATAATGGATTGTGTTTATTTTATCTAAATCAATTTTTGAACTTTTAAAAGAAAATTTATAATTCAAGTTTATTGTCACTTTGCTGCCTACACACTTTTACCAATTCTACCAATTATTAAATTATTAATAATTTCAACAATTTACCGAGTCTCACTTGAAATATTTAAATAAAAATATTTCTACAAATTGAAATTCTCTTCCCAATTTACTTATCAAATTAAATTTCAAATTGTTCTTCTATTTTTTTTGTTCTTTTAAAAGTGTTAAAATAATTGGTACTTTTGCTTTTTTTTTTTTTTTTGTTAATAAAAATTATAACAATAGCTGTGTGTATATTTGTGAATGTTTCGGTATGTAAGCACTTTATATTTACCGAAAATTTAACTGAATTTTCAGGTTAGCAAAAAAAAAAAAAGAAGAAATTATGATAAAAAATCAAAAATGTTAAAAAAAATCAGTAAATTATTTCCTTTGTGAAAAGAAATTAAATTTGAAAGAATTTTGGCAAAAAAAAAAAGTATTCTCGGTGATTTTCAGTGTTGAGGTGTAAATAAGTGGAAAGGTACTTATATTCTCTTTATCTTGGAAGGGAACTGTATGTTGTGGTGGATAAGTTGTATCCCTGTAATTGAAACCGTATATTATTTTTTGGTAAAAGTCGACGGTTATGTTGGAACAATAATTATGATTCTTACCTACTTACATCATTTAGTTACATATTATCATATTTTGTTTTCTATGGAAAACGTAATTCTTTTGATTGATTGCTTTTTACAGGGTTTGAACAAAAATGGTGTCGAAAATTAAGTCCAGAGACCAAAAGCCTCTTACAATTTACAATATTTTCATCATTTGTTCTTCCATGTATTTTTTTGTAAAACTATGAGCAAAGAACTTTACCGAATCAAACAGTGATTTTAAGGTGGATTTAACTGATTAAGTGAAACTTAAAAGACAAACATTTTGTCTATTCAATTATGGCCAATCATTGATCCCACTTCCCACCTTCAAAACATTCTAACATCTAATAATAAAATGTTAAACAAAAAAATATACATGAAATTCTAGTAAGAGGTTACTTAATGTAATTGCCGCGACATTTTTTTTTTTTACCAAACAAAAAAAAAGCGCTTTCGCCAAAAGAATAAAAAAACACTAAAATCAATAAGTTTTAAAAAGGTGAGAGAGAAACCAATAAAGAAAAGATAAAAAAATGATCAAAAATACTTTTTTATAAAAGAAGAAGAAGAAAAAAATAAATAAATAAAAGTTAAAAGAATTTTTTTTTTCCACCTAAATTTTTTTTCATTTATTTTTTTATAAAAATTGTAAAATTAAATCACGATATAAAATGGCAACAAAAAAAAAATTATTTAATTTAAGGCGTTCTTCTTCTTATACGTTAAAGAAAAAAATAAAACAAATGAGAAAATATAAAAGAGAACAAAACAAAAAAAAAAAAAAGAGACAACAGACAAATGTAAAATAATTCTATAAAATATTGAATAAAAAATGATGGAAGTTTTAATTCAATTCTTACAATAATAATAATTCTCACATGTGTATATGTGTGTGTGTGTGTGAACCTTAATATATTGTTGTTGTATTCAATTGTCATAAAGATGAAGAAACAAATTGAAGAGAAGTTTATAGAAACTATTTGTTATTGTCCCGCCATTCCCATTCTTATTTGAATTCAATAATTTATTTATTTTTTTCTATGACCCGATTAATATTCATAATATTATATTCCTTTATAGTATGTGCGCGTGTGTGTGTGTATGTGCATGTGTATTTTATATTGTATTGTCTTGTCTCTCTACGCCTTTTTTTTCTCTATATAAAATTCTGTTTTTTATAGTTTTTAGATTGGAATTTTTATAGGAAAAAAAAAAACAAATCTCTACATACTTTATTATTATAATTTTATTTCTATCTCTTTTTCTCTCTTTGTTTCCCTTTTTACTTGTTTCTTGTCTTTCTCTTTCGTTATCTTTTTGTTGTTGTTTTTTTATTTGATTATTCATTTTTAAGAAAAAAATGTAAAACTGGATTTAAAAGGTCGTCTATCATCATCATCATTATCAATAGTCATCATCATCATCATCATGATCAATATTTGACAGTAATTTATATGAAACGAAGAAAAAAAAAAAGAACAAAATTTTAAAAATATTTTCTGTTTCATTCTTTTTTTTTTCTCAACATTCTTGAATTTTTGATCAATTTTTTTTTCTGTTTTTGTTTTTGTACCTTTAACTTTAATGATAATGAAAGAGAAAGTTGTTATTTTGTGTCTCGGTTTTTTCTTTCTTACTTTTTTTTTTCTCACAAACACGAAGAGAGGAGAAAAAAAAATAATAACGAAAACGAAAGAAAAAGGAATAACAAAACAAGTAAGAACAACAACAATTTAAAACAAGAAAAAGAATTTCCAATAAGAATAATAAGAACGAAACTGGTTTCGTTTCTTTCGTTTCAACAGTCTTCTGTCTTTTTAGAATATAAAAAAAAAATAACAACAAGAAAATGAAGAACAAGAAGTAGAAGAAGAAGAAGAATTAAGTAAAAAAGAAACAATTAAAGTGAATGATGATGTTGACTGTTGAGACCATCGATGGCGTGTCTTGATTGTTATGTTTGGTATTTTGTTTACCTTTATTTAGAAATCCGCGTCTCTTTTTTTTTTGCTTTTTCTTTCTCTCTCTCTCTTTGCTTCACTCTTCCCGGCTTTTTTTTTGGTTTTTGTTGTTGTGCTGACGTAATCAAAATTAAAAAAAAAATTATAATTTCTTGATGTTCATTAGATTTGTGCATTTTTTTTATAATTTCGGACTCTGGACTCTGGCACCTGGAGAATGGACCAGCCAACAATTATTTTTTTCTTACGTTTTTTTTTTAAATTTAACGTTTAAAATTGTTGTTGTTGTTTAGTGGTTTCGTTTCAATTTTTAATGTTGAAATATTTAATTTTTATATTGAGACAGGAAACTGTTCAGACATAAGAAAATCTAAAGTCCCATTGGCTATTAATTAAATAATTTCCATTTTTCCTTCGTTCTCTTTACTCACCTTACCAACTCTATCTTGACCTCACTATCTCACTCTTTTTCTCTCTTTTAATTTTAATTAACAAAGGGAAAAATATTTAAATTGTTTTTTAAGTTTTAAATTGAGTAGGATAATTTTTCGTATATAAGAAAAGTATCTAAGAATGCAGGAAAGAGTAAACTGTTGATCCCATATAAATTAATTAAATCTCAATACTTACTAATTATTTATGTTTTTGAAACATTTAACATTTTTGAAATATTCACATTATCCGACTGTCTGTACTGTACTCTGTAATTATAATTATAATAATAAGTGAATACGGATCATGGTTAATTGATGTTTTGTGTGTTTTTGTATGCATTTTTTTTTTTAAACTGACAACGAGAACTAAACAGAGAGTGACATACAGAAGAAATGACGTTTTCTATTGGTTTGATTTGAAATGCGAATTTTTATTTTAAAAGTTGAACGGACACAAAAGAGACAACAACTTTTTTATGTTCGTTTTTTTTGCACAAATTTGTTTTTTATTTCTTATTTTCAGTTTTACAGTGAGTTATCGATGTTATTTAATGTGTATGTGTATTTCTGGTGTATATGTGTGTGTATGAGTGAAAAGACGTTAAAACTGATGTCATATTTTTATTCAAAGAAAAATGTAAGACAGTCACTGGACGCAACGCCAAGATTGGATCATTTGAAATGAAAAATTATAATTTTTTTTTAAGTACAAAAAATTTGTTATTTTAATCTGTAAAATAACGAGTCATAATCGTCATCGTTTTAAACACAAGAAACAACACATTAACAACAACAATAACAACAACAAAATAATTTAAGTGAATTTTTTTTTTCTCGTCTGATTCAATGATTAATTTTTTTTTTCCAGCTACATTTTTCTTCCCATTTAAATTCAATTTCTTTCTCTTGTACTTGGTTGTATGTATTTTGCTTTCTTTCAATTTTAATTTCTTTAAAAATAGAAATTATCCTATCAAGTCTATAACTGTCTCTGTCCAAACGAAATTGAATTGAAAACAAGAAATGACACAATTTTTAATTTTTTTTTTGTTTGCAATAAATTTCTACAATTTTTTCTTTAATCTGGAATTAATTTTAATTTAAAAATAAATCGATTTACTTAATTTATTCAGAATTTTAAATTAAATTTCATAAATTGTTCGTTCTGTCGTGACAATTTCTTCTTATGTTTTTTTTTATTAAGTAAATTAATCTACAAAAATTATTTACTAATTTATTTTTAATCCATAAGTACCTATTGGTAATCTTAAGTAAGTAAGTAAGTAAGTAGTTAAATGTAAATTAATTAATTTACAACAGTCATCAACAATCATTGTTGTAAATTGAAAAAAAAAAATAAATAAAATCAATTTAATTGTCTAGAAACTTGTCTAATAGAACCACCTACATATTGTATTACGTACACGTGCGTCTTTTGAATATTTGAAATTGAAACAATTGTGTAAATCCGATCAGTGTACGTCTAATTTGACTAAATGTCTTTGGTAAAAATCAATAAGTATTCTCATTCTCAATATTTCCGATTAGACGTGTTTCACTTAATTAATTTAAGTATTATAACTTTTAGAAATTCTGTTTTCTATAATTTTGTTGTTGCTTTCTATTGTTGTTGTTTACTTAAATAAATTATTTTATTTATTTTATTTATCCAACATAACATGTCGTAATATAAAAATATTTTTTAAATTGTTTAGAAATCACATTAAATCGCCGGAATGTATTAAATGTTTACTCGATTTTGTAATTGTTGGTTTATTTATTTATTTTATTTATTTCTCTTCAATTATCTTACCTTACTTACCTACTTTATTTTACTTTACTTACTCTACTTATTGACTTATTTATGTGATTAACAAAGACAACAATTCTAAAATATTTGATGTTTGAAATTTTTCTTTAATCTAATTTTCTAAATTTGTTGTTGATGTTATTGTTGTTGTTGCTGTTATTATTGCTTTCATTAAATTTATATTTTGTGGCTTTTGTTTTCATTTCAATTTTGTTGTTGTTGTTGTTGTTGTTGTTGTTGTTGTAAATCAATTTCAAAATCTTTTGAATTATTAATTTTAATTTCTTTATTTTTTTTACTTCTTGTCTTCATTCAGTCATCAGCCAGATGATGTCACAATCTATATAATCATTTCTAATTCCTATAAGTAAATATTGTTGCTGTTTTTATTTTGTATTTTTTTGTATATTTTTTGCATTCCAATATTATTTGGTATAAAATGGAAAGAGGGTTTAACTTTTAAGATGATTGCAAAAAAATAAATAAACGTGTTGCCATTTCCAAAAACAAAATAATAGAAGTATTGCGTGATAATGTTAGTGCAAAATTGAAGCAATTAGTTTATTTTTTCTTGTGTTTTGTGGTTCTCACAAACTTTAGAATCGATGTCTGGTTTGATGAGAATTTTTATAGGTACTAAAAGACTGTATATAGATACTCTAAGAGAGAGAGAGAGAGAATGATATAAAATTATTTTTTAGTCGATAAGAAACCTTTTAAAGAAACACAATTCACCTCGTGGCTTTCACGAACCAGTTCATTTTACTGAAAGAAAATTATTGTATATTTCAAGACAAATATTAACGTTGGCTGACGAAAAACTTTAAGAATATTTTTTTTTGAATAAAAAACAAATTCCCTTTCATGCATCGTATCCTAAAATAGGAAAACAAAAAAAAAAAAAATGAAAGAAAGAAAGAAAGAAAATTTCTACCAAAAAGAAAAAAAATGTTTTTCTTTTAAAAACTTTCTCATAACAAAAAGAAAGAAGTGAATTTAAAAGAATAAGCGTGAATAATAAGGGGAGAGAAATAATAAATATAATCAGAGACTGAGAGAGAAACAACAACAAAAAAAAAATGGGGAACCAATCGATTTTTAATCCCAATTTTTCAATGGAAACAATTTTCTATTTTTGTTATAATTTTTGTTGTGGCTGTTGTTGTTGTTGTTACTTATTGCTTTTATTTCTTGTGATAAGTAATAATTTGGTTTAAAAAATAAGAAAGTTTTAAATGGTAATCATTATTTTATTTTTTTTTCAATTTTACTTTTTTCTTTTTTTTTTTGGAAAATGAAACTTTTGAAAAATTTCAACAACAAAAATACAAAACTCAAAAAAAAAAAAAAAAACAAAATGTAGAAATAATGAAAGGAAAGTAAAATTGACGATAATACCTAAGTAATACATATAAGTGTAATGTAAGTAATTTGTATCTTTCTCTTTCTTTATTTTCATTATATAAATTATGTATGTTGCCTCACCCTTTTTCTCGCCCCCTTTTATGCTCTGTATACCGACTTTTACTTATTTTAAATTTAGTTGGAGTAGATTTTTCTTCTGGGTCACATTAATAAGATGCTAATTTTTTTTAATAAACTGAAATAGAAAAAAAAATTGATGAAACTTTATTTCGATAAATAAGTAATTATGTGAGGACAATTTTGCGACGGAGTTAACCACTATGTGCAAGGTGCAACCAATTTTACTAGTGATTATTAGGACCTATTGACTTCACTCAAATATTTAGTTCTATGAAACCGTTTCCATTTATCTTTAGACTCTAGAATGAATAAAGTTTTGATGTGAAAATGTTGTCATTTAACTTTAATAAATGTACGATCTGCTGTTAAAGATTTATTCAATTATAAAGATGTCATCTATTTATAAAACAATTTTTTCTTTATTAAAAATTTGAACCAAATAAGACAACAGAAGACTTACAGAAATATTTATTTAAGAAAATAAAAAGAAGAACAAGAAAAAGTAACACAACCAAAATAAGAAAAACATTTTCAGCAATTATTTTAGATGTAAAATATACAACAATAAAAATGAAGAAGATTTTCAGAACTCAACGAAAAACATCAAAATAAAATATATTTTTTTCCCTTGAAAAATTTCAGAAAAGAAAAATAAGAAGAAATAATAAACGAAAGATGAACAAGATCAATTAAAGGTCATCGACCGATCTTTTTTTTTTCTTCTTCTTCTTCTTCTTATTCTGTTTCTCATTTTCTTCGTTCTTTTTTTTTTTGTTATTTTGCTTATCATCTATCTCTTTCACTCTTATATTCAATAAATATATAGAGATTACCTCTACACGCATATTATTAACGTAAAACGTAACGTATAATGTTTTATCACGGAAGGTTTTTTTTTTATGTAAAAATAATCTGTTTTATTCTTCTTCTTCTTTTTCTTTTTCTTCTTCTTTTTCTTCTTCTTTTTCTTCTTCTTCTTCTTTTTCTTCTTCTTTTTCTTCTTCTTCTTCTTGTTAAACAGAGACAGTGATAGAGAGATAAAAGAAAGAAAGAACAATGTTTAATAAGAAATGAATAATACATATTTTATGTAATGGACTAAACATACCAAAGTACTTATGGATTATAATAATTTAGTAATGAAGGGAAATTGTGGAAATGGAAAAGCCAAAGTGGGGTGGGGTCAGAACTAGAAATATTCTTGTACTTTTTACTGTCTAAGATACTTTTACATAAACGCAGTATTTTTCCGTACCTGAATTGTTTTGTATTTAAAAAATTAATTTCTTTTTTTTACCGTTTTTGGGTAGGGGAACATAAACATTGTGGGGGAGGGTTGGGGGTGCTTAATACGTATTAACAGAAAAACATTTTCATGTTTAAATTTTATATTTTAGACGAGAAATAATTGTTATACATATTTTGAATTAATACATAAAGTAAATTTAGATAAAATATTTTTTTCACTTCCCTTCCTCCTCTTTCTCTCACACTCTTTCCAACCATCTAACTTTATTCCCAGGAGTTCTCAAGAAATGAATTTTTTGTTCTATTGTATTAATGAAAAATAAAAATAAAATAAGAAACAAAATAAACTATATATGATTATTTTCCTACTGAACTTCTTCTTCTTTTTCTTCTTCTTTTCTTTTGTTTTTAACATTTTCACAAAACAAACAGACAAAAAAAAATCCATAATAGGAAAGGTACATAAAAATTAATCTCGTTTTAATATACTCGTCTCTTTTGGTTATGATATGACTGTGTGTGTACATGCGTGTGCGTATACGTGTGCGTAAATTAAGTAATATATATATGGGTGCGTTTGTTTTGCCTTTTTTTTATGAAATTATCGATAGAAGAGTAAAAATTTTATAGATTTACATTGGTAGCATTGGCTAGTCTATAAAATTTTTACTATTTTACTATTTAGTATTTTTTTTCCACTTTTTCCACTTTGTATGAAATTGTTCAGAAATATTTTATAGGAAATGAAACAATAAATTTTTTTTTTTTATTAGAAATTATTGTTGTTTATTCCATGTAAATATTTGTGCAATTTATAATCAGTGAGATGTGTGAATTTTTCACTCTCGATAAATTCTCAAAAGAAAATGCATCAATTGGTAAATTTATTTTTGGAAACGGAACAATGGAACAACAACAAAAACAATATTTTGTGTGATAAAAAGATGAAAAATAATGTTTCCCTTTTTAATTATTTCCCTATTATTTTTCCCGTAACCTCTTCTCATAATACAGAAAGTAAAATGTCACCGCACACTGAAAATAAATCAAACAAAGTACGTACACACACAGACACAAATCTATGGACATATATGCATACAGGCAACCACAGTTATATTTAATGTTGAAAGATAATCCAATGATTGTGTGTGTGTACTGCTGGTGTTGATTTTAGTTAGTGTAAAGAGTAAGTATTTCTTGTATTCTGTTTATCCTTTTTTTTTTTTTGTTTTTGTTTTAGTCAATTTCATTAAAATTATCAGGAGTGATATGACAGACAAACATATTTTATATATCACATACACACACACACACATGCACGTACAGAAACAGACACACCATGTTGTTAAAGGTTTAATTTAGGATTTTTTGTTTTTGTCTGTTTTGGTACAATTTTTTGTCTTGTTTAAAAATAAAAATAAAATGGTTGTGAGAAGTAAGAAGAAAGAAAGTGACATTTTTTTCCCCTTTTCTTACTCTGTTTTTTTTTCTTTTTCATTCTAGGTTACTTAGTGACTTAACTAAACTTAATAATTTAATTAATTTCAATATGATTCCTTAATATAATTTCAATACTGATTTTTGACAATAGATACGTAGTACTTACCGTAGATACACCTATAATCTCCTATTTTACAATTAATTATTTTATTGATTTAAATTTTCATCAATTTCCATCAGAAAGCATTTTTTAATTAAATTAAATTTACTTTATAATCTCTCTTCATGAAAAGGTTTCACAATCAATTTTATGTTCTTCTTAAATTATTGTTATTTTTCTCCTCTTCTACATTTTATCCTTTCATCTTTCTTCTATCGTTCTATAACAGAATTTCTTATCACGTTTTTTCCTTAAGAATCATTTCTTTAATTACTTATAGTTGATGTTTAAAACCCAATGACAAAATTTTCGTATATTTTTTTTTTAAATTTGTTCACATATGAAAGAATGTATTTTCTGTTTAAGTGGGTGGAGAAACAAAAAAGCGCAACAACCCTGGAAAATTTTTTAATGTGAAAGAGAATATGTGTGTTTTGTGTGTTTGTATAACTGACTGACTGTATTTATGTTCAAATATGTACTTTAGGATCCTTTTCTTTTTTTATGACAATAATTTCTACTTAATTTGACAATCTAAAATGAAATTCTGAATAAAAATAAAAAAAATTAAATTTATACGCATACAAGCACGCACACACGACGCACACATAGGCAAACAAACATATACATTGGTACACGCGCGCATATCTATTCAGGTCATATTAGGAAGATTAAAACAAAAGAAAATGGCATTGTTATGTGTTTGTCCTTTTACTTCTGACTGAAGGACAAAATATAAGTATAGAAAAAAATTTTTCTATAAATAATTTTGCTCCTTTTTTTTTTTTTTTTCATTTATTTTCATTTATTTTCTTCCCATATTTCCCTTACATATATATTTTTGTTTTATAATTTTTTTCTTTGTCTCAGACGAGCAAACATGAAACGGTCGATTGAGCAATTTTAAAATTCCCTTTTTGTTGTTTTGTTTTCGTTTTTGTACTTTAAACAAAATGTCGACGAGTATTGTCGGCCATACTCGTCCAATGAAGAGAGAGAATAAAATGAAAAAAAAAAAAAAAAAAATTATGAAAAATGGATAAAGGGGGAGAATTTTATGTCCTGTTTAGGTCCTTTGATCTATATTCATTTTGTAATCGTATATGAGAAGGAATGAGAAAATTCGTCTTTATATTTCTCTTCTACTTAAATCCCATTTAAATTAATTTATCTAACTAAAGACAAGAATTTTGTTTTTATTTTTCTTTCTGAAAATAATGTTAAAAAGGATCTTATGTTTTTTTTTAAATGTAATTAAGGATGTGTGTATATTTTCTTAAATTGGCATTTTATATTTTCTTTTTGTCTGTTATAAAGATTACCATTTATTAGGTGTCAGAATTATCATTTATATCGATTTTCCCAAGGGTTAGACATTAAAGGAAAAAGAGATGTCAAGAATAACCGAAACATTAATTGATTTCAAATGATTTTAATGGGAGGGTTATCCTTTTTAATATGGCTAAAATAGAAAAAAAAATTTCAGAGTTAACTTCCGTTTTAAAGTTATTCACGAAATTCCTCTACTGATAAAATTATAATCGATATAAATAAATTCCGGAAGAATTATTAATTATTTGTACAAAAGAAAGAAACTTTTATTCTCGAAACAAGAATAAGATTCTAATGGAAAGCATTTTAACAGATGGTTAAGATTAAGACATATCTTCTCATTCTGATATATATTTCCACTACTTAATGATTACTAATTCAATCTCTTAGAATTGTACAAAGATAAACTAAAATTTTTGTACGTATAACGCGACCTTAATAAGTCTTAAGTCATTGTGTATTGCCGTTATATTATCCACCTTATTATTATTAAAATTAGTTAATAATATTTTTCAAGGTTACAGGCCATTAATCCATGATAAATTATACTTATTCCACCTTTTTTACCTTCTCCTTTTATCTCTCTATTTAAGAGCTTTCAAAACGATCCTTTTTCTTTTTCTTCTTCTTCTTTTCTTCTCAGTCAACCATCTTATTTTATCCAATAAGTAAGTATTTCCTTATCATATTTTTCGTTACGTTTTTTTTTTTTTACTTTTTTCAAAAGTTAATTTGTTGTCTTTCTCTCTTCTCAGAACTTTTTGCTTTTTACCTCTCTCCCTCTTTCTCATTCCCTTTTTCCATACGGTTTATTCAAAGTCTATTTAAGTATTTATATTTTGTCTTTTATTTGGGCTTTGGAAATGAGTGAATGGATGGATGTGTGGTGGCATGGGTGTAAGAATAAGTTGTTTTTTAGTGATGGAAAGAAAATGGGGATAATTTGTATAGTAACATTGTGAATATTATCTGAATTGGTATAGAATATTACACAATTACACACACACACGTATTCTCATAATAAATTCAAAGTAACCAAAATAGAAAAATAATCTTTTCTTCTAAATCTTTTTTGATTCAATTTTTAAAAGAGTTTTCTTTTTTTTAGTCTAGTTGATTGTTTCACGCGTCCCCCTTTTTTATAGTAGGTACTTAGTTGTTTTTGTTTTTTACTTTATGTGTTTGACTTATGTAATTTTGTTGTTGCATTTGAATTTGAAGAAAATAACACGAATTAATAGAAAATTCAGAAGTGAAAGGGACAGGTGTGAGTAGAATATAGAATGGATTATTGAAATCATTTTGCTGTAATTGAACAACAACAAAAATTTGTTCATTTTCAGCATTTTTCCCTGAAAATCATCAATGAATTTTGAATCTCCTTGTGTTAAATTTATCTTAAAATATTTTATTTCTTTATTTAGAAATTTCTCTTTTGTTTTCATTTTCATTTGAATAAACACGAAAGTACTCACACAAACATACATAATTCTTCTTACTCAACAAATGATAAAGATGATTTTCCACCCATATCCTTATTTCTCTTGTTTATCTTCAATCAAAAGGGATCCTACAAAAGATAATTGTTAGTTAAACAAAACTCAATGAATGAGTATCATCATCATCATAATCATCATCATCATCATCAACATCATCATCATCATATGATTGAAATTAGTCAAATTATTATAATATTGATTAGTAAAAATGAGGGAAAGTATATTAAAATGGAGACAACAGAGAGAGAGAAAGAGAATAAAAGGAAAGAAATGAACAAATTGACTTTACTTATCAATTTGTTTCATCGAAAAGTTTTACTGTTTTATATTCTCTCATACACGAAATTTTTTTATTAACTTTGGAAAAATTTATGATTATTACTCATTATTAGGTAGGTAAGAATTATTAAAGGATCACGCAACAACACATCCTTTCTATACATTTATATATTTGTGATTATAAAAGAAAAGACAAGCCTCGTAACTAAATATTAAATATCTTTCATATTTTAACCCAATTAAAGCTATGTTTTGGTATAGTGGTAACATGCCTGACTTTAAAAATCTGTAGTCCTAGATGTGGTTTATCTTGTGTCCTTACATAATAATCTAGCAGCAATATTAATCAATCATTCATAAATACGAATAAATTTTGTGAGACATTTAACGTATCTCCAATTTCAAAAACCCTAAATAATCAGAAGTGTGCTGGAGGAAGCGTGTAATACTTTGAATTAAATTTTCTTTATCGTCAATTAAATGAAGGCGACTCATTATTAATCCAATAGGTTTATTTGGGTTAACAGAAATAACGTGAATCCCTTTCACTTTTTTATTTTATTTTATTTTTGTCTCAACAAACTTTTAAAACTACAATAGTACATACTTACATCCGACTTACATACTTACTTTAATATTTTAATAAAAATTCGTGTTCATTTTTTTTTTTAGATATGAAATAGAAACAATACACACATATACACACCTTAAATCATTCTGAGACATCAAACATGACTGTAATAAAAAATTTATAGTATGAACAAAGTAGAAGAAGAAGAAAAAAAAATCTAGGATTGGTCAAGTAGAATCAAAAAACAAATGAAAAAGTTAAAATGGAAAATGAGAAAAATAAAGATTTTTTTTTTTGTGTTTTGTTCTGTAATTAAAGACTTAATGGAAGATTAAACAGAAAGATTTAAATTATGAATAAATATTATTTTTCATGTTTTTGTTTTGTGTGTGTGTGTGTGTGTGTGTGTGTGTGTGTGTGTGTGTGTGTGTGTGTGTGTTGCGGAGAAAATTGTTCTTTTCATTATACTTAAAGGAAAAACTATTTTTATTTGTTGAAAATTTTTCGCTCCCATAAATTTTATTGTTAATTAGAATTTTGGTAGAAAAATCGATTGTCTTGTGAGTTAAATTTACGTAGAAATTAATTATGAAATAATTCTTTGCACTTTTGTTGTTGTGTGGAAATTTAATGAAATATATTTCATTTACAATTTTAGTGATTTCTTTACAATGTGATGAAAGTCTTGGTTGGTGGTTCAGTTGTTGAAGCAGCAGAATGTTTTTTTTTTATGTTTTAGGGAAAAATTTTAAACATGAATTAATTTATTGCTTCTAAGTATTTATGGTGGCATCCATCAAACATTGTTCAAGTTCTAGAAAATTTCTAGGATAAATTACTTTATCCAATTCAGATTATTCGTTACGGCATTTAACTGAATACTCATAGATAGTGTTGTAATATCAGTCCATAAAAACGAGAACTAAAATTTCATTAAATATTTTTAATTGAAATATATCCATTTTAATTTGCCACATTGGTCAAATTTGTATCAACAAATTGAGTGCATTACAGGAAATTAGATTTGGTTTTAGAATTAAAGTGCGCTTGAATTTTACATTTCAAAATAATACAAAATGTTTCAATTGAATGGAAATGAATTGGGGAAGATTATGACACATTTATCATGTAGTGGATTTTATTTTTTATTTCTCTGATTAAAATTTATTAAAACGGAAACAAGTGAAATCAATACAAATCTATTTGGTTTTGAAATAATTTTTTCAACTCCATGCAATATATTCTAACTATCACAACCACATTTTTATTTTTTATTTTGCTCCTCATAAGTAAAAGTTTGGTCACATGTCACTGTGGGTAGCTCATGATATCACACAGTGCCTCTCCGTTACTCCTTAAAACATTGATAAAGTCTAGAAGTAATTAAAAATGACATAAAAATGATTTATTAATTTTATCGTAATTTAGCCAACTCCAAAATGGTTAAGGCGATTAAAATTTGAATATTTTTTTCTGTAAGATTTTGTACACGAAACTCTGTCACTGAGAACTGGGACAAGTAATGAATTTTCATTTTTCAAATATTCTTGAAAAAATCATTTTCTAAAAATGTAAATTGTGTTTAAGTCTAGATTGGTTCTCTGTTTTTCCTGGCTTTTTTTTTTCTTTATGCGATAAAAGATCTGAAGGTAAAATATGTTTCTATGAGGAATTTCTTAGTAACTAAATGGTAATTTTCCTCTTTCTCTAGTACACAAGTAGAACCCATTATGTAGAACCCATTGATGAAGAAAATGTTTTCTTATTCTGAATTCAGCCCCATGATGAATAATGTCAAAATGGATTCTGAATAGTTTACATTGAAATTGAACCAATTTTTTAATGAAAAATGATGTTTCTGTAGAAACTTTCAAACTCGAATCTTTCATCCTCTGTTATTTAACATGAAATCAAATAAATTTTCTTACATACTGATGTCCTTACTTACTTAAGACTTCGTAAAAATGGATTGGAATTTTTTTTTTTGCTTCAAATTCACAATTCATCAAAAACCATTAATGCCTTCTTTAAAAACCTTAAAGTAAAAAAATCTCATTCAGTGTACGAATTGCACATAGATTTCAGATTTAGCCCAAATTGATTGTATATGATCTGCCCCATCATTGTACATAGTGCGGGAGTAACCACTTGACTAAAACATAAAATAATAATAATATTTAATAATAATTTGTTGTAAGTAGAAGTAATATAGATAAGCTTCTTAACTAACGTGTCTTGCATATTATATTTGTCCTTAAGGGTTTCTGTCTGTGGTCTATACTTTAATGTACGTATATCTATATATGCCTCTGAACGTTTCATTGTGTGTGTGGACAGAATTTAGTTTGTCCTTGTCCTTCACAAAAACTCTACATAGTCGAGGTAAATACACAATCTCTTCTTCGTATTTTAACCCTTTTCCCTCTCTTTCTTCTGTTTTTTCTTTAATTTAATTTTTTTTTCTAGCCCTGTTCAACCCTTATTTCCCATATTAACATTTTAAAGGGTTCCCATTTATTTATATTTTTTGTTGCTGCTGTTATTGTGTTATTATTATTTTTAGTTGGGTACTTTCTTCCGTCTGTCGTCAATTTACACACACACACACGTACGCAAGCATATATGTAAGAAACCAACATGTCACTATAGTATGTAATAACTGAATATGAAACCCTAAAACGAAAGAAAAAAGAAACGAAGATTTAGTGTTCCCCGTACGATGATCTTTGAGAGAAAGAGACAAGAAGAAATTGATATATTTTTTATTCTTTTTTCCTAAAAAAAAATCCATTTAAACAATTATTTGTTCGGATCATCATTTGTCTCTCTTTCACTATGACGCCTCTCTCTCTCTCATTGAATTCTTTTTTCTTTAATATTTTTTCATACCTTAGACAACATTCATATAATTTAAGTATTATAAAATATATTTTTGTCATTCAAGAAGAAGAAGAAGAAAAGAAGAAGCTGAGGAAGTATTCTTTTTATTTTACGAAATATAAACGCACACACACACACACTCTAATATAATATGACCCTTGTGACTATTCTTATATATTTCCTCTTCATTCTAACTACCCCCATTCCACCCATATTTTTTTTGCCGTCATCAAACTCTTCACTTGATCTTTGTGTCCCCACTCTGCTTATTTGATTCTTCTTTTTCTTATTTTGCTGCTTTAAATCTAAAAATAAAGAAGACCAAATAAAGGGGGATAAAAAATAAATAAAAAGGATTTTTCATCAATTCATTTTATCATTTTTTAATTTTCCAATAAAAATTGATTTTTCCTATTCTTTTTCTTTTGATTTTCTTTTCTTTCCTATAATTGCTTACAAAAAATTAATTTTGTTTGCTGTTCAAAATAGAAACTGTTTTTGTTATAACCGATGGCGGTTGTAAGAAAGTTAAAAGAAAATTCTGTCTAATTATAAATTTTATTCACATACACACACACACACACCCATATATATATATTTTATTTAGTTGTTTTCTTATTTTCCCTTCTATATCGCCGATGTTGTACCTGTGAGTGAATGTACAAATATATAGAGACAGTTTGTATGCATTTTTGAGTATGACAAATGATAAGGCGCCTCCATCCATTTCCATAAATTTTTAGGTTTTTTTTTTTTTAGCACAAACCTTTTTTTTTCTCTCATAAATTTTCCCAACCTTTTTCTTTTTTTTTTTTTCATTTTATTTCACAGAAAATCTCACGATTTGTGTATTTTTTTTTATTAATATTTAAATTAGTTTATGATGCTTGAACCGTTATCTTGTTATTACAATGTTATGATTTTTTATGTCATCCGTTTATTTCTCTCTCTTTCTCTTTCTCTGTTTCTCCCTTCTACTCTGTCTTTTTTTTTTATTTATATTTCTGTCTCTGTTGGTTTTTTGGTCTGATTCCAGAACACTTAACTGACACTTTTAATTTTTTTTTTTTGTTTGTATAAATTTTATATTTTTTGATGCAGAAAATAATATAATTTAATTTTTTTGTTTGCTGTTGTTGTATTTGTTTATATATTTCTCTGTTTTTCTTTTTTTAATTTATTCATTGGTGTGTGTGTGTGTGTGTGTATTTTGAATTCATTTGAAATTGAATTTTTCCCCTTTTATTTTATTTTTTTTTTATAAAAACAACAAATTAATTTTCCAATCAGAAAATATGGACAAAAATAAATGTTTTTTTTTTGTTGTGGAAGAGAAATGGGGATGGGTTGTGATTGGATAAAAATCCTTTAATCTCACACAATTTTTTTTTTTATTTAAATTTAAAAATTATTAAATCTGATTGAAATTTAAACAGAAACATAATTATACAATATAAATGCGGCCGGGCTGTGGGGGTACGTTGTGCTTATGAAATTATCCATTTTTTTTTTTTGGGTTCAAAATAAAAGATACACATTTATTGTTCCTGGTATGTTGTTGTTATTTTTCCTTTTGAATGTTGTTGTTTTTTCACATTCCTTTTATTTGAATCAAATAAAAATTATTTACATTTTAGTTGCAAAGTAAAGGAAAAGAATGTAAAATAAAAAATCAAAAGTCGATGTGTATGAAAACCAGTAAAGTAGATGCTCTACAGAGACGAAAAAAAAAATTAGAGTCCCACACCTAATCTAATTAAATGAATGTGGCTCCACACTTCGTTTAAAACAAACAACTTAATATTTTTTCCATTTGTTTTTTATTTTCTGTTTTTTTTATATTTTTTTTTTTTTTAATTGAAATTCACTTCATGTTCTACTTGTGTTGGAATCCATGATCAACACTCTTTTATTTAATCATATGTAATCATCATTATTATTAGTATTCTAATTAAAATAATCATTATTAATAAACATCATCATCATCATCATCATCGTCATCATCATTATTAACATTATTAATTATAATATTTTTTTAAGACTTGTAAGTTAAATCATAAATTCAAAATAACAGAAGAAACATATGTATTGTTATATTTTGATTACTTGGGGAGTGCGTGTTTTATGTGTATGTGTGTATGTGTAAAATATGTATGGTTCATTTTGATGGATGTGATTTTGTATGATTTTAATTTGATAAGAAAAATATACAATCGTCTAATATATATCAGTATACAAATGTATCGCTTTCTATATGACTGTTTAATAATTATTTTTATGTGTGTGTGTGTCTGTAGATGATACGATCATTGACATTTTAATTAAATAAACATAAAATAATTATTATTTATGACTTAATTTGTTTTACTTAGTTATTTATGTACTTAAGTGTACTTAATTAAATTAATAACGAAAACCCATTACTTAGTACAGTCCATTTTCCGATCATTTTAACTTTCGATATTTGTAACTGTCGTTATTTGTAACAATCTTGTAAAAATTTCTGCACAATTGTATTTAATAATTGCGATTGTTATGCAACTGGCCTTGTTTTAATTAGTTGTAATTATAGGGAATTAAAGAAATTATTACAATAAATAAAATAAATTCAATTGGATTGAACTTAGAAACACTTTAATCGTATTTGTACGATCGTATTTGTGTAATTTTATTCTCTTTATCTTTTTTTTTCTAAATTTATTTTTCCATGATTATATTGACTCTTTTTTTTTCCTCTCCCTAATGGAAATGAAATTAGAAAATGTACCTTAACATTTTCGTTTCATTATACACTCCCCTCAGTCACATGCTAACTATATATTTGTGACCATTATTTTGATTGAAAGTCATAAATTAAGATCCTTTATAATAGAGTTTCACTTAATGTTGAACATTATGGCTGGGTAAGAGTAAAAGAGATGACACAAAATGAGAATAATTCAAGAGGGACAAACATTTTCTTAGCGAATTGTTAAACGTTTTGTGAAAACTGGACATTAGTGATTTGATTATATTCAGTCGTTATATTCTGATTGTTATTAATTCATTAATATATAGAGAAAAGACAGCGGTAGTGGGGGCATTAGCAAAAGAGGGGGATAATCATTACAAAAACAAAAATTATGATAACTTTTTTTGATTTCAATCTGTTTCATCAATCATTTGAACGAGTCCGAGTGGTAAATAAAAATTCACATAATCCATTACATATTTGCATATAAATTGAACCACCGTCGCACATAATTAGTCAATTATTTTTTGTCAACAAAATTTTCACTCATTTCCAATGAAATTAGGATGAGAACTCAGAACCATAAATTGATTGAAAGTAAAATTTAACATTTGTGTAATAATGAGAACTTCAGTTCTTCTTCTTCTTCTTCTTCTCTTTGTACTTGATTGTCATCAAGTGTATTTTTTATTGGCTTTTCGGATAACTCCATATAACCATTGGCTAGGGTTTCTTTTAACGTCCAACTTCGACGAGACCTACTATTTTTGAGGTGGATTCTGAACCACCTAGCATCTGCACATGCATTTTTACACCTGATTCGGCGCATTGCCAGCTCTTAGGAAACATGCAGATTTCCTAAGAAGAATCCCTCGGTTTGAACTTCAGTTTCCGGAAAAGCAACTTCTACTTTTAAATGAAATAAATTAATTTTGTTGGAATTAGTTGAAAAAAATATTTATTTTTAATTAAATATGTAATTCTAACACACAACTTAAGTCATCTTACAATAGAAATAAGTATTAAGCTCATTTGATTCTCTTATAAAATGTTTAAAGGAAAAACTAAATTGAATTTGTTTTTTATTTTTTCACAAAAATTAAAATTCATAAGATTAGATTGAATAATATTCGATGAGATTTAGTTTTGTTTCATAATTTCTGTTGTCTTGAAACGGTAAATCTTTTCATAATTTCCTTTTCATTGAAGATGATGAACGATGATTTACTTACTTTTGTATATTTTGTGTGAAATAATTTTACTCATTAAACTTGATTTAACATAATTAATTTACTTAAGTTATTTAGGTACTGCTAAATATGCATAAAGTTAACGTAGTTTCTTTACTCAATAATTAATTTCCCAAACCACAAACTGCACAAACCTGAAATTTTAATTTAAAATTACTGTAAACGGATACTAACACATATGAGTGCATCCCGGTAACCAATCACTAACGAAATAAATTCTCTACTGACCACATGGACTATCCATACTTTGCATTACACAAAGAGTTCTTTAAGATTCTACATTTTGTTCCCTTTAGAATTGTGACCGGCCCACAAGTACTCTCGTTTCTAGTCTCGATTAATTTTACATTATTCTTTTTTTGTTATGCGCTTTTTTTTTGTCCATATTAAATAAAATTGATTCAACCAACATGGATCATCCTAATTAATCGAATTTTTATTACCGTATTGTTTTTTTTCTTCTTCTTTGGTTTGATTTAACCATTTTTTTTTACGCCTAAGTTTTGTATTTTGTTGTTGTTGCATTTTTTTTTTGTCAAATCTTCTAAATTAGGTTTTGTCTTTTTACAAATCTTTTCTTTAACATTTTATTCATTTTTGTTTTTATTTATTTTTTAACTCTTTTTCTTTTGTTGTTGGTTGTTATTATTTTTATTATGTTTTTTATTGTTGTTGTTGTTGCGCCGTTAAACTTTAATAAATTCTAAAAAAAAAAGAAAGAATTTTCTTTTAAAGCAACGATTCATTTTTACCTTCAAGAAATATTTCTTTATTTATTTTATTAATTAAGCTGATTAATCTATTCATCATTCTTCTTCTTCTTCTTCTTCTTCTTCTTCTTCTTCCTCTTCATGTTCCTCTTCCTCTTCTTCGTCTTGTTCTTCTTCTTGTGTTTTTCTTTTATGGTTTATTGACTTTTTTATTCAGATTAAGAAAAGAGAGAAACACAGAGAGAGAAAGAATTGAATTTTTTTTTTCTTTTCTTTTATATTTTTTAATTTATTTATTTTTATTCTAATTCTCGTAATTATTTTTTATAACCGTTTTATTTCTTTTATTTGTTTTATTTGTGTTTTATTATCCAAGAGGTAATAATATGTGAATATGTGTGTGTGTGTGTTTGTACTAATGAGCTTGTGGAATGAGTCCATTAGTGTTGTTTACATCATGTTGTGTTTGTATAGTTATACTTTAATACATGCGGTATCGATGGAATGATGTTACTCGTCATCGTCATCATCTTAATAGATAAAAATCTTTTAACAATTTTTCTTTTGTCTCTTGTTTCCTTTTTCCTAAGTTTTTTTCCTCCATTAAAAAAACATAAGAACATTTTCCTTCTTATTTTCTCAAATCTATTAAATTACCTTAAGAGTTAAGAATTTTTGAATATTTATTAAAAAGTGATGTTGATGAACACACAGAGTGTTTTGTGTGTCCTTCTTAACATGAATAAGTTTTATCATGTTTTACAAATGTCTTTCGTAGGATCCAAAAAAAAGTGATGAATTTTTATTTTGTTTTCTTTTCTATCCCCCAAACCCAACCCAAACCAAAAAAAAAAGAAATGATAAAATAATGAAAGTTTTTAAATTATTTAAATATTTGGACAAAATATACTGAAGCGTGAATTGTGTCAACAGCAAAAGATGACAACAGTTTTTTCAGTAAACTTTCAACCAAAAACAAAAAAAAAAACATTTCAACAAGCTGTTCAGAAATTTTATTCTGTTTTGTGTTATAAATTTTTCTCACATTAAGAATTCTTCCATTTTTAAAATTTTACTCTTTCCTGCCAATTTTGCAGAATCAACTTTATAAACTTTCGCTAAATTTGACGACTTGTAGAACATCAGTACTTATCAAATTAAAATTATTAGTATTATAATTTCTACTCTTTAAGTATGATCCCTGTCCCATTTTCATTCCATTTTACTCATCCTTAATTTTGTTTCAACTCACAAATCCTACAACGGAACGCACATATTATTGTTAATGGAAACACAATAAAAAATAATTATTTTCCCTTGTTGTTTTATTTTTACCATACTTACTAGATAAAAACCGAAAGAGAGAGAGAGAGAGATAGAGAGTGTGAGAGAGAGAATGTTTAGAAGAGAATGAGAAATATATAGAAATTACAGTGTAATACAGTACAGACTCTCATTTGAACCAAAAAGACAAAGGGACAAGACAATACTGAAAATAGAGATGGTCGTGAGAGAGAGAGAGATAAGTAGAAGATGTTAAATTTTTTATGCGGTTCATTTTCGTTTGGTGAAAAATCCTAAAAATATTGTGTGCGGAAAGACGAAAAGGAAAAAAAAAACAGAAACAGAAAAAATCGATTTTTTTTTTGTTTTTTGTTTTTGTTTTTATTTTTTGTTGTGTAAAGAAAGAGAAAAACGAATCAGTTTGTGAAGTGGAGAAGATAAAGTTAAGGAAAAGAAGATGTTGGGGAAAGAATGTATATAAAGAGAAAAAGAGAGAGAGAGAGAGAGATAAAAGATAGTTAATAAAAATTTGGGGAAAAAATGTGGATGGATGGAAAATAGAAAATCGATAAAGTCAAAAAGGAAAAATTCAGAATACAAAAATAAATGTAAATGGTTACAATTAAAGAAAATCCACACTTATAATCGTATTTAATTGTGGCAATCGTTCATTAGAATCTGTTTCAACCAAGCCGAGTATAATTTTTCATGTGACACACGACCAAAATTTAGAAAAAAATTTATTTTTACTTTTCGAAAAAAAAAACAAAGTGAAATTTCTGAATTAGAAATAATGGGTCGGGAAGGGTGATGTGGGGATAGATAGGTAAAAAAAAGGTAAATCAAAATATTGGTGACATTAAAAGCATTAGAGAAAATCTAATATTTCAATAAAGAGAAAATTTTCTTGAGAGAAAATAAAAGAAAATATTTTCTTTTTTTGAATTTTTAAATTTGATTTATTTTTTCGGCTTTTCTTTTTCTTGTTTATGTGAAATGTGATGTCAACAACCATAACCAAACACCCCACCAACATAACACACACATACAACTTTAATGTCTTCCTTCTATACTTTTGGTTTGTTTTTTTTTTTTTACTTCACGAAAAATAACAAATTTGTGTTAATAATTCTCATTAGCTGCGCGTCGCGTCCCCAGTGATTCTGGGGTAAAATATAACAACAAAAATCTTCTAATAAAAGAAAATATAAAAAAAAAAAGATTTTCTTCTTTCACTTCTCTCACTCGCCCACTCTCTGGCTCTCTCCCTCTTGTTTTTCTCTCTTCTTTTATTTTTCTTAGATCATTCAAAAATATTTTTTCAGTTTTTCCATTTTCATTGTGTCATATTTCAACGCAAAGCTTTACGCATTTTTTTCCCTTGTTCTCTTTTTTTTTGTACTTTTTCTTTTTGTTGTTTTTGTTTTATATTTTTTTTTTGTTTTTGCCGGATTAATGTTGTCCTCCTTATTTTCTCTTCTATATTTTTATTTTATTTTCAATTTTCAAAAGAATTAATGCGAAAGTGAGAGAGTAAAAAAAATTCCATTTGACTTTTTTTCTCTCGATCGGTTCCTAGAATTGATCATCCGTAGATTTAGACTGAAGAAAAAATCGGGAAAAGTATTTTTTTATTCCCATTTTAAAGTAACGAACAATAACATCAAATTAAAAACATTATTTTCTTGTCTTTCATCTTCATCGTCTATCAGTGGAAATCAGTTTTCTTTTTTATTAAAAAAAAAAAAAAAGATATTGATAAAAAGGGAATTGATTGACCAGGGAAAGGGGGTTAAGGTGAGTGTAGGGGAACAACGTTATCATTCTGAAAAAAAAAGTACAACACTTAACAAAATATTTAAATTGTCAAATTAATTCTAATTTTATTATGAATGATTTTCAATTTTCTAATTCGGAAATTTAATTTTAATTTAGAATTTTGATCAAATTTTTTTGTTTTTTTTTGTCACAACACCAAAAAAAAAATCCATCTCCACCAATATTTCTTATAATATTTTATTCCAACAAATTTAAATATTAAAGGAAATCACATTTCTAAATGTATATACAAACACAAAATGATTTTTCTAAGAAAATATTGTTTATTTTCTTTTTGTTATAATTACGCAAAGAAAACCTTTTAAAGGTATAGAATAGATTCGAGTTGATGGAATATGGAATGAAGGAAGGAAAAAAAAGGATAAAATTTTTCTCATTTCAGATTTTTATTTCCTTTGATTGATTTACATTTTCTAATGTGACTCTTTCACATTATTACGTATAAAATTTTCTAACCAATCACAACCTTTTCTCTTTATAATATTTGTGTGTGTGTGTGTATGTATGTTTAGCATTTATTTCAAATCTATTGACTGAAATTAATAAGTTTTATTTGAAAGATTTTAGTATTGACTAAATTTGTATCTTCGCCTTGGGAACTATAGTAAATTGATCTTTATCTTTAGGGGAAATTCAAGGGGGAAAAAAAAAGAGAATTCATTGAATGTTCATCGTAAGATGTATATTAGACGACAGTAACGAAGCAACCGTTATTGTCAAATGGAATGAAGAAAATATTTATAACTGATGAGTGTTGTGGCCTCAGTTACAAATATCATCACTGAAGGTTATTTTTCTTCTTTTTTCTGGTGTGACTTCTATTCCTGATATCCCCTTCTCTTCGTCCCTCATATAAAGTGTCTACCAATAAAATTTTAAATCTATGAAAGCAAATGGAAAAACAATTTAAAATCTGTTTTCCATATAAGTAACTAAGTATATGGAAGACTTACTTGCTTCTTTTCCCCTTTTTTATTTTTCTTCATATTTATTTGTTTCCTTGATGTCGTCGTTTTTGTTTTTTTTTTCTGTTGTTTTTGTTGTTGTTTGTGGGGAGGTTAAGGTACCTAATTTCTACATAAAAATAACCTAACTTTTTTTCATTTTGTCTTGTACATAACACACACACACACACACACAGTCATCCATACTCTCACATGTAGACAGACATTTTTCATCTGGTTCTTTCTTCTCTCATATTTTTTTTTTTGTATTTTTATTTCAGCTCTTTTTCTTTCGTTCCACACAAATACACACACACACACAACACAATGAAAATATATATTTCATTTTTAATGAACTATTCCTTTAGTCTTCTTCTTCTTCATGTTATTTTTCATCATTTTCCATTATTTTTCTTAATGTTTTTTTTTTTACATTTTCTCTTGACTCTGCAGTACAACAGCAGCACACAGATTCACCGAGTTCTTTACAATTTTAGATGTCAAATATTCTTGTTTTTTTTTCTTCTTCAGATCAAAAACTTTCCATTGAAATACTTGAAACAGAAAGAGAGAAAAAATGTTCGCCTTTCCTAATTCGCTTCAATTCGCCATATTGTTCACGTGGTTCTCTTCTTTTTTTTTCTTCTTCTTTTTCTTGCCATATTTGGTTTTTGTATTTTCTTGCATACTGTTGTATAGATGAGGCTGTATGTGTGTATTGTTGATTTTTTGTCTCATTTTTACTTTAACATAAAATTTATGATCAAAATTTCAATAAAAAAGAAAGAGAGAGAGAGAAAGATGAAATGAAGAAAAGAGAAATAGAATGAACAAATTTTCCTGTCTCCATTATTTTACATTTTATTAAACATTAATCTTGATTTCCTATTTTCCTCTGTATGTAAGTATGTGTGTTTGTGTGTTTGTTTATTTGTTAATGTTTTTCAATGTGCAAGCATCCGTCTATCTCTATGTGTGTGTGTGTCTTTCTGTATAAAAAAATGCTGGATATTTTTCTTTATTTCCCCTTTCGTATCCTTTTTTTTCTTCTACCGAATAGAAACGAAATGGGAGATTTTTTTTTTTGTAGTTTTTAGAAAACTTAAGGGATTCTGTATTAGAGTTTGTATTTTGTATGTTTTGTGAGACGCTCAACGAAAAAGGGTAAAAGAATGAAAGAAAGAGATGTTGTATTGTTTGAATTTAAATCTCAGAATAAAGGACTTTGCTCCTTTGATACAAAAATAAAAAGAAAAATGAAAGGAAAAATCCGGTTCAACAAAAAATATAAGGAAAGAACAAGAAACGGGAATAATTTATATTTTATTAGAGACTATGGATAGAAAGGGGGTTGGGATGGAAAATAAAAAGTAAAAGAAGATTTTCTTTCTTTCTATTTTTTTTTTCTTTATTCGAGAAAACAATTGGCCATTTTTCTTGAGTTTTCCCTTTAACAATGGGATCAAAATACATACAGACCGGTGATACATTATTGTTTCTTAGTTGGTCTTGTCGAGACAGTAAATAATCGATTTTAATTGATCAATTAACGTCAAAAAATGAAACGGTGTAACGGAGACAGTAAGACTGACACTAGGGTAAAATTCTAAAAATAAATTAAAGTCTTTGCGAGGTTTTTTTTTTTATTGCCATATAATCATCAAGGTCAAGAATTTTTTCAAATTTTTATTGTTTACTTATTTGTTTTATATTTATAAACAACAACAGCAACAGCAATCAGACATTTTTATTGACATTTTTTTTTAATGATGGTCGATAACCATAATCTTTATCTTTGTCTGGAAATTTGTATCTTGAAAAGTGAATGAGATTTTTCTTTATCACCCTTTACACAAATTTGAGATTAAGAGGAACGTAACGTAGTTAGTTTGAATATTGACTAGAATTGATGTTACAACCAGAAGTTAGAACATTGAATATTCTGCCTTATTTTAGTTTAGTATTGAGTTAGTGGTTCGCTAATCATTGGATTCTTTTAATTTGGAAAAAATAAATCTTTATTTCTTTTTAATTAAAATTTCCAGTTGTTTGTTTTTCTATTCAAAGGAAATTTAGAAAGAATTAGAAAAATGATAAAACTTTACAAAGAAATTAAATTAATTTTATTCATTTTTATTTTTTTCTTTTTAGCCAAAAAACAAAATGGTGCCGCACTTAGAACAAATAGTTTAGGTTCTGGTACCCGTACACCGCCACTGGAAAGAAAAAGTAAATTTAGTGCTTTGGGACGTTTCTTTAAACCATGGAAATGGAGGAGAAAAAAGAAAAGTGAAAAATTTGAAGCAACATCGAAATGTGAGTATTGTTTTTTTTTCTTCCCCTTTTCTTTCTTATTCTGTCTCTTTATCTTAACTTATTCTTCCTATTCCTGCCCCACCACCAAAAAAAAACCTCCCCCTACCCCAAACTATTTTCTTTTATGTTTGTGTTTTTTGTTTTGTTTTGTTTGTTTTTTTTTTTTTAGAATTTAGAATTTTTTTATGTATGTATGGGTGGGTGTGTGTGAGTGTGTGGTTGCATGCACATAGTTATGGATTGCATTAGTTTGTTGTTGTTTTTATTTTTAAATTTTTATTCTTTTTTTTTTCTATTTTCATTTTTCTTCAATTTATTTTCTTTTTTTTCTTTTTCTCATAAAATGCATAAATGAGAATTAAAATTATGCTTTGCTTGTGTTTAAAAGAACCCTGAGCGTTGATGATATTTTTTTTTTCATTTATTTTGGCAGACAGGAAAATTGTCTGCAAAATAAGAATTTCCAAGAAAATTGAATTTTGTTTTTTTTTTTTTGTGAAAAACAAAATTTGTATTTTTTCTTTTTGAAATTTTTCCAGTTTTTTTTTGGAAATTAAATACTTACAAATATTTATTTATTTTTTAATTCCCTTGACTTCTGAATTTTACCAACAAAAATTAAATTTATTTTGTCGTCTTTGTTCATGAAGAAGAAGAAGAAAAAGAAAAAGTCTAGATTTTTTCTTTTTCTAAAGAATAAAAAAAAAAAAACATTTCATTAAAATAAAAACTTTTTTTTGTTTCCTCCTTTTCTCCATTTTCTTCTCCGGATGAGAACTTTTCTCAGTTTGTCGTCGACTTTTTTTTTATTTGTTTGTTTTTTTTTTTCTGTTTCTTTTGAATAGAATTTTAATTTTCCAAACAGAATTTAAAAAAAAAAAAAACGAAACATATTCTCATTAAAATTTAAATGAATCGTTGTAAATAAATTCACAAAAAAAAAAAAAAAAAAAAAAATAAACTGGAAGAAAAATAGAAAATTTCGTTAAAAAGAAATAGAAAAGAAAATAAAAATGAAATACTGAAAAATGAAATTAGGATAATTTTAAAAAACCAGTAAAAATAATAATATTTTTCTTGTGTGTCCTTTTTTTTTTTTTTAACGAATTGAGTTCATTTTTCTCGTTTTTTCTTTTATTGTTTTTTTTTATTAAAAAAAAAATGGAAGAAAAAATAACAATTCGTTGAAAAGGAAAGTTCCACTTCCTTTTGAATTAGGCAAATTTAAAGAAGAAGAAAAAAAAAATATTGCCTCGTTTTTTGTTCCTCTCTAATGTCTAAAACTCAATTAACAAAAATCCTTTGAAAACAATTAAGAAAAAGAAAAACGGAAAGAAGAAATACACACGCACGCACACACACACACACACACACACACACACACACACACACACACACACACACACACACACACACACACACACACACACACACACACACACACACACACACACACACACACACACACACACACACACACACACACACACACTAACACATACCAAAAGTAATCAGAATGAAACAAAAAAAAATAAAAATGTTGAAAGAAAACTTTGAATAATTCCGACTTAATAAATTATTAAAATTATGAAAGAAAGAAACAACTTCTTTACTTCGGCTACACTTCTTCTTCTTCTTTTCTTCTTCTTCTTTTCTTCTCGTTCTCGTTCTTATTCTTCATTCTCAGTCTTAGTTTTAGTTTCAATCTTAATATCCGTTCGGTAATAAATCATTTCTTTTCTATGTTTCTTTTTTTTACTTGTTTTTTTTTTCTTGTTTTTTTTTTCTTGTTTTTTTTTTATTTAGAAAATAAATGAATAAATAAAGAAAAATTAAACAAAAACAAAATAAAAATGAACTAACGTTTGTCGTTCTAACATTTAACAGAAATGATTAAAGAAAAAGGGAGAAAGAGAAGGAGAGAGAGAGAGAGAGAGTCAACTAGAGAAAGTTTTTGTGTATTTTTTTTTTTGTTTTTTTGGGAATTTTAATTAATTCATTAAATCAAAGTCAAAAACTCTTGACTTGACCTTTATTTTTTTCTTTCGTTTATTCTTTATTTTTCTGCCGGTCCATTTTCACCATTTTCACATCTACTTGCTTTTGTAATTTTGCTCTTAATTTTCTTGATCTTATATTCTGTTTTCATTATTATCTTCTGATAATATTTTAAGAGAACATTCTTTAATTGTGGTTGTTATAATACAGAAACGATTAATAAAATAGTTTTGAGACAGTTGGTGTTAATGAGGAGAGTGATGGTTGGAGGGTTTATAGTGAAAAACCACAAGAATATTTATGTAATATTGAATTCCACCAGTCTCATCTACTTACACCCCTTCATATTCTTATTATCCTTACGTTAACTGTGTTTGTACAGAAAATCAAATGTAAATCCATTCACATGAATTGAAATTACACGAAAAATGTATTTTTACACAATTGGTAATAATTCAAGTGTACAATTTTTTTGATGTGAAGTAAAATGAAAGAAAAAAATTGAATGAAAAAAAACTGCTATGAGAATTTTTAGACTTGTCAAGGACGTTCGATGACAAACGGAAATAGAAATTAAATCTTTGTTGCAATTAAAAAATGTTTTTTTTTTTTTTTTCACTCCCCCCTCTCTCTTTCCCTTTCATTTTCTTCTTCTTCTTCTTCGACTGATTCAGTTTGTAATTGTTGTGTTAATTGTGTAATTCTTATTATCGAATGATTTTTTTTTTTTCACCAATGACAATTTTACATTTTTTCTTAAACCAATTCTAGAGAGTCTTATTTTTTTTAAAAGTGTACATTGCACAACGACATACACACACACACGCACACACACACACACACAATTGTTTTGATAAAAAAGAAACATTCTCAATGCTTTTTATTAAAAAGTTCAAAGTTTTTTTTTACAATTTTCTTCTTTTTTTCCCGCTTAAAAAAAAAATGGTGGGAAAACAAAAAAATGAAAATGAAAATGACAAAGAAATAATAAAACAAGTAAAAACTATTTTTGAATCGGATGATGAAAAAAATAATCAAAATAAAAGAAGAAGTGGAAGAAAAATGTAAATTGTTGACCTTTAAAATTTTGAAAAAGAAATGAAAGAAAATTTTTCTCTACTTCAATCAATTATTTTCCATATTTTCTTATTTTGGTTGACTCCTTGTTGTTGTTGTTGTTTTTTTTGTGTTGTTGCGTTGATTGTGTTGAGATGATGATGATGCATGGGTGGGTGTATTTATTCTTGCATGTTTTTTTTCTCTCTCTCCTTATTTGTGTAAGAGTTCTAAAGACTATGTGTGTGTGTGTGTGTGTGTTGTTTGTAACGGATGCTTTTATGGTTTTTTTTTTGTTGTCAAATACCGTTTTTTTTTATTAAAAATGTTTATTAAAAATTAAATATTAAAATTTGGTTGTGCACACTTGCATAAGAAACACAGAGGCCACACATGTACACATGCTGAAACATTCATGTGTGCATTTAATAAATACTACATACTACGATTGATTTTGGAATATATGTACTAGTCTCATTTTAATTGCATTTATGCATATTCTCTATGGTTTTGTCCTAAGTACTAACAGATACCTAATGTTAAATTCAATTAGTCACATACACACACACACACACAAATATCTATAGATAAATAAATAGTACATTCATATACATGCAATATCTAACACACACCCGCACCCGCACTCGTTCATATTTGGTGAGATTGACATGTGTCAATTAAATTAAATATAATTTTTTTGTATTTTGGTGGGAACGCCCACGATTCCTCGTTTTTTTTTTCTTTTTATTTTTTATTAAATAATCTCAGATTGTTTATTGTTGTTGTTGTTGTTGTTTTCATTTGAATTTTATATTTTTGTTTTGGGAAAATTTAACAGTTGTATTTTTATTTTATTTTATTTTGTTTATCTCACAGCTTTTCCTATTTTTAAGTTTTTCAATTTTTATTTTTGTCATTTTTTGTCCATTATTTTTGGATTTAAAAAAAAAAAACAACAGACGACTAATTAAAAAATCTTTTTGTGTTCACTTTTTTTTTCTGTTTGCTCTTTATTTGCCTAAATGGGAATTTTTATGGGTGTGTGTGTGTGTGTGAGGCATGAAGGTGTCGCTTATTTTTAACCTATTCAACTTTCACTTCTGATTTAGTTGTTATTTGCTTCTTTCCACGATCATAAAGAAATCATCTTTTTTAAAAAACAACAACAACAAGCAAAAACTAAAACAAAAGAAAAATGAACGAAATATGTGTAGTAAAGAGAATAATGTCACGTGACGTGACGTGACGTGACTTGTCAATCAAAATTTAATTTACTAAATATTTCATATTTTTATATTTGCAAAGTTTATATGCCTGCATGTGTGTGGGTTTAAGTTTGTGTGACAGAGAAAGAGTGATATTTATTTACGTAGAAAATATAAGTAGATTATAAATACGAGTGTAGCAATATTGTGTAGCAGATATTGTGTGAGTGTATTCCGTTTGTGTGTAGAGAGAGATAGAGAAAGAGGTATGATATAATTGAGTATTAATAACAGACGAAAAGAGAGAGTATAATCGGAATGACTGACTAGATTTTGATTTAAATTTGAATAATTGAAACTATGTACAAAATAAATATTGATTGTTTTCCTTTGTTATTCTTGTAAAAATGACATTCCGACATTCTCTAAATAAGATTTTCCTTCAAATGTGTTTTGTGTCATTTATGTGTATTTGTGTGCAGTGTCATAGTGACTAATGCCACACAATTACAAAAAAAGATTGACAAATTTGTTGCTTTTAATTAATTTCTCTCATTCTCTTCTTTTTGTGTTTTTTTGAATCATTTTGAACACACAGAAGCAAACATATGCGCGCACAGTATGTACACACTGAAACACAATACTGCATTAGTGTATTATTATTTTTTTTTTTTATTAAACATTAAAAATGTGAGAGAGACGGTGACTTTGATTAGTTTTTGTGACTTTGCTTGAAAACAAAAAATAAAAATAAAATTCAATTCAATTTCCTGTTGCTTTGGCCAAAAACAAAAAAAAAAAAAAGGCAAACAAAACGAAATAAAAACGAAACAAAAAAAAATACTAAAAAAAAAAAGAGAGAAAACCGAAACGAGAACAAAATTAACTTCCTTTTTATTGTAACCATTAACCAAAAGAACTACTAAAAAAAACACACAGACGCCGCATACACACACATAGAATACCGGTGGAAAAACGTGAAAATTTTCTTTTATATATGTATTACATAAGCATGTGCGTTTGTGTTGTGTATGTGCTTATGTATTGTTCCGTTGTTTGGCTCTGCCTGCATGCACCTATTTATTATCTATCCAATATGGGGCGTTGTCTTACTTTATTTTTGTTTATTTTATTTTTCTTTTTGATGCAAAATTGAATTGATTTTATTCTTTTCGCTCTCTCTCTCTCACACACATACTTTATTCTCTTTTAAATATATTTTTCTTTTATTTTAATATGAAAGAGAAAACGAGTTGTTTTTTTTTGTACATTGACTGGATGCTGGATGCTGCTGTTACTTGCGCTACTCCTGATTTGAGATACTTTTTCCTTTATCCATGTTTCTCTGTCGGTCTTTCTCTATTATATATGCCTGGCGGTATGTCTGTCTGTCTCTATATATGTCTGTCCGTTTGAACATAAATTTTCATTTTTATTTTCATTAAAAATAATAAAAAAAATGTTAATAAATAATAAAAGAAAACATTTTTGTGTTGTTGTTGGTGTGGTTGAGAAGAAGAAAAAAAATTCTATGAATAGATTTCTCGATAACTTAAGATAAAAATTGGAATTTTTTTTTTGTGTCACTTAATTTTTTATTTTATTTTATTTTAATGATTTGTTTTTAGCAGAGTTTCCACTTAATATCTGTATTATGTACGAGTGTGTGTGTGTGAATATGTGGTGTATGCCTGCCGGTAGTAGTAGTTGAATATTTAGCATTTATGGTTTGTTTTTTTTTTTTCTCAGTAGAATAATTTTTGCATCAAAAACATTGCATTAAAAAAAAGTATTTTGTTTTTTTCTTTTCTTTACAAACATAAAACACAAATCATATTTATTGTTTTCGATTCTCTTTTATCTTATTTCTCTCATTTCTTATTTTCTATAAATATTTTCATTTTTAGTTTAGTTTTTTTTTTATTATTATTATTTTTTTTGGTTTTGTTCTTAAAATAATTTTTTCACAGCATTAGAACGAAAAATTTCTGTCCGTGCCAATCGTGAAGAACTCGTCCAAAAAGGGATTCTTCTACCAGATAGTCCTATTTCACCGATACCCGAGCCAGGTAAATTTTTTTTTTGTTTTTATGTTTTTATATTTTTTTTTTTTTGTCAAATTTTTCTTTCTTTAGTATTTTTTTTTTTCCTTTTTCTTAAATATTTATGAATAAAATAATTAAATCTTAAATAATTACTGTAAATTCTTCCAACTAATTTTCTTAACTAATTCTTATTTCCTACATTCTTTCTAAAAATCAAATGATAAAAAAACACGCAAAAATGTAATAATAATTTCGTTAAAATTAGAATTTTTATTTAGTCCTTAATAATAAAAAAAAGTCCTTTATGGCTTTATGGTAAATAATTTTTTTTTTATGGTTTGTAACATTGCTAATTTGTGTCCCCGCTATTATTAAAATTGACAGAATTTGTTCGTTTTTTCTTATTTTATTTTTTGTATTTTTCGTTTTTGATTTTTCTTTTTTTTAGTCTAAATCACATATAATTATTTTCATTTTTCATCCTCACATATTCTTATATGTTTTATTTTTAAAATAGAATTTTCCATTACTAGATATTATTATTTTTTATTATGTCTGAACCGTTTTTTTTTGTATGAATATATTTACAATTATTATAACTGCTAAGCTAAAAGGTGTAATAATTAATTATAATAACATAATTCTATTCGTGAACTTTTTATTTATTTATTTATTTATTTATTCATGGTGAATGTAATTTATTTTAATTTGTATAACTTTTTTTTTATGGGTTATCTCTTACTCTCTCTCTCTCTCTCTCTCTCTCTCTCACTCTCTGTGTCTATCTTTCTCTCTCTTTCTCTCTATATAATCTTTGTTTATCTCTTTTTTTTTATATACAACCCTTTATAAATACCCTTTTGTTAGATTTTCTTCTTTCCATTTTTTTGTACCATAAATTTTTGATTTAAATCAATTTTTGAAATTATCAAAATGAGAAAAAATATTTTTCGCATGAATATTTTTTTTCATTTTTTGTGGTGAAAATTTTAAGATTATTTTTTTATTCCTTTTTTGTAGAGAGAAAAGTTATAATGACGAATTATTTAAGCATGCTATTCAATTCTGTATTATTGTTAATTAATTAATTTTTATTGAGGTTCTTATAAGATTATTAAAAAGAAGAAGAAGAAGACTATATTTAGTTGTCTTTTTATTCTTTTTCTTTTTATATTGCTAAAAAAAAATTGATAGAATCATCGTGTGGTGAATTTATCTAAAATCTTATTTGGTTTGTGTATTAACTAGAATTAGTTTATTCTTGTTTTACATAAAATGGTGATGGCGCTTTTGGTCGTTTTTTTGTGTCTATGTATTTTGCACTTGCTAAATATTTCTTGTTGTTCTTTCTTTTTTTTTGTTGTTCAAAAACCATAAGAAGAAAACCTTTTTTTATTTTACATTTTTATTTCTTTTATTTATTTTGTTTTTTTATTATTTATTTACCAAAAAAAAAACCATAAACAAAATTTTTCAGACGAAGATGAACTCTATAGCCCTTCCAACAACGGTTCTACCGTCCTATCTAGTACGATTAATTCGTTAACATCAAATTATAATACAACAACAATATTAACAACACCAACATCAACATTATCATCATCAGCCACAACAACAACAACATCAACAACAGCAACTACAAATATAAATAATAATAATAACAATAATAATAATAATAATAATAATAACAACAACAATAATAATAATAATAATAATATTAATGTGCCTTCATCACAGTCGGTACAACAATTAAATAATTTTCAACAACAATTAACAACAATTGGCGGTATTAGTGGTGTAGGTGTTGGTTGTAATAGTGGTAATGGTGGTAATAATAGTGGTGTTGGTAGTAGTGGTGTTGTTGTTGGTGGTATTAATATAGTACCACATTCACAATCAGCACATCAAATTGGTGGACAACAACAACAACATCAGCTAGCATTACATCAACAATTACAACAAGTTTTTGCTAATAACAATCATGGTAAGTATTTTTTTTTTTTATTTTTCTTTTTGTTTATAAATAATTTTTTATTGTTTTTTTGTTGTTGTTTTATTTTCGTAAAATAATAAAATAATTGAAAAGATTTCCCCCAATTTTGTGATTATGTTTTGATGAATTGTAATTGTGTGTGTGTATTTACTACTTCTTCCATACACATTTATGATTACATATTTTCTTCTTCTTTATTTTACATATTTTTTTTTGTTCCATTTTCTTTATTTTTTCTGTTTTTCTTTTTTGCTTTTGTTTTTCTTTGATCCAATAAGACTAGAATAACCAATCCCCCCCCACACCGTATTAATCTAATAGGTTTGTTATTGTAAATTATAAAGATTATTATAAAGAGGGAAATTGAAAATACTAAAGTGAAAAAGAAGACGAAAAATAAAATAAAAGAAAATTGGATTTGAACGAAAGATGTGAAGGAAAATCCATTTTCAACGAAAGCATAATTTTTTTTTTTTAAAGAAAAAATCCTTTTTGATTATTTTGTGTCTGTTTTTTTTTTTTTTTTTTCATTCTTCGTCACTAAATTTTTTTATTTTATCCTTTTACAATGTGCACACTTAAATTACTCTTTTAAGTTGTATCGCCATTAATTTGTTATGAGGGGTGATGTGCGCGTTTTGATGGAATTTGTTGTGAGTATTTTTGTTGTTCATTTCTTGAATGGGAAAAAAAAAAACACATCTCGAATGGGAGTTTTTTTATATGATGAATCTCCTCCGGTACTAACGTACAGAACATGAGTTTTAATTTAGCGAGAGGGGAACAAAATAATTAAACAGAAAATCACATTTTAAATTTAGATTAATTGAAAAAACTAAAGGACTAGATGTACAAATGTCTAGTGGGAAATACGTTGAACTAAATGAACTGTCAAAAATGTTTTATTATCTAATGAAATTAATGTGTTTTTTTTGGTAATGTGGAGACATTTCATCTTGTTAGTGTGGAGACATATTGTGTTTTTTTTTTGTTTAACAAATGGAGAGATGAAAAACGCAAAAACGATATGGAAAAAAGATTACATTCAGCTATTTGTCTCCTTCCATTCCCATTTTTAATACACATATTTTTTGGTTTTATATTTATCGTTTAATGGAAGAGGAAAAGAAAAAAAAAATTAAAAAAGCAAACAAAAAATAAACAAACAAACAAACAAACAAACAAACAAACAAATAACTACCAAGCGGCGCGCAAAAAAAAAAAAAAAGTATACAAACATTTCATTATTATTTTAGAAAATTATAATCCGATTTTGTTGATGGCAGTTAGTTGTAGTAGTAGTAGTAGTAGTAGTAGTATGTTAAGTGGGTGGTTCGATTGGGATGGGAAATGGGTGATGGAAATGTTGTTGTGTATAGTATATAAAATAAAATATGCAAAAATAAAAATCAGAAGAGAGAAAGAGAAAGAGAATAGTAAATAAAATGGTTTGAGTCATGAATATACTGTTTTGTTTTTGTTGTTGTTGTTATTGTTTATGTTTGACTTTTAGGTTTTAACATGAGTGCCTAGGGTGAATTTTTACTTGAGGTTGGAGAAGAGGTTTTGGTGGTAAATTTTTCATATTATAAATTGATTGTTTTTTTTTTTAATACTGAAAAGGAAAAACGGAAAAAACATCAAAGTAAATAAATATGATATTCTTGAATGGATTGAAATCGATTTTTTTCTGTTCGTCTCTTTCTCCACACTTTGTTGTTGTACGTTTATTTTATAAATATTCGGGTCAGGTGATTATAACCTTTTTTTTCTCTCTTTTTATCTGACATTCTTTCTCGCTCTTTCACTCTCTCTCCCTGTCTTTTTGTTATAATCTATTTCACATCTTTAGTTCATTAATTTTTATTTTATTTAGTCAGAAATAAAATAAAAATTATCTTAAAGGTCAATTTAAGTCAATTCTAGTCGATTTTTTTTTTGTTTTTGTTCTTTTGCATGTGTGTGTGTGCCTCTGTGTGTATTGATGTATATGTTAATCTAAATGTCGTTCTTTTTTTCTGTCTGTTTTATTAAAATGACCGAGACCAAGATAAAAAAAAAAATAAAAAAGAATGAAAATAGTCTCTCTAGACAGACAACGGTTTTTTTTTTTGACCTGCCTTACACACACACACACACACACACACACACACACACACACACACACACACACACACACACACACACCAATAATACCCCCACACACTCACCCACACACACACATAAGTCATATGCAGATACAAAAAGATTAAATAACCAATTTTTATATTCTCTTCTCTGTGGAATGTTTCGTGTTTTTTTTTTTAGGTCTTTTTCGATAATTTAATTTTGTTGAAAAAATGTCCATAAAATTTGTGTATTAGGATTGACAGAAAGTGGAAAATTCCGACACTGAAAGGGGTGTGAGAGAGAGAGAGAGGGATGAATAGAAATCCTTAATAAAGATTAACTCCAAGCCAATATATCAATTTTTATAAATACTTTTTGTTCCAAAACTCTTTAAAATATTTCCTATTTTTTTCCCCAATTTTTTATTTTTCCCTTTTTTTTTTTCTTCTTTTTATTTAATTATGTACTTTTTGTTGTTGTTGTTGTGTTTATTTTTATCCCATCAGCCCATCACTCTTTGCAATATTTCATCCGTCCATTTAAAGTTTTTTCTATATAGGCAACAAAACATCCCTTATTTCCTATTCCAATTAAAATGTACATAAACATCTTTCTTTTTTTTTTTTCTGTTTTTTCTGTTCCTTTTTTTTTTTTTTTTTTTGAAACAATTTTCTTTCCCTTTTTTTCTCGTTGTTGTTGCTGTTGTTGTAATTAATTTCAGGGTATGTTCAAATATTCTCAATTAATTTCATTTTGTACTAAATTCTAAAAAAAAAAAAAAAATTGTGAAATTTAAAAAGGTGAAATTCAACAAAACAAATTAACTTTTTAAATTTCACGGATAAGTTAACAAAATGTCGAAATATTTTGATGTTTTTTTTGGGTACATTTTTATCGTCGTCAACAAGAATACTCAGATTTTTACACGAGCAATCTCTCCATTATACACGGTTCCTAATCATTTTCAATTAATTCAAGTGTCACGAACTTAATGGACCAAAGAAAAGTTAAACACAAAATCACTTTACAAATTTGTTGCATCTAAATAATGTTCACTCCAAAAATTTATTAGTTTGAACATTTTACAGGTGTCAAAATTACACAACGACATTATAAATTTTGTTTCATGTTTCTTGGTTGAAAATTCAAATTTGTGTTGTTTCTTTTCCGTCTTTTTCTTTTTGTTTTTCTCTTTTGTTTCACATAAATTTTTACTATGTGTTGCACTCAACTATTTCCCCCAAATCTACTTCATGTTACAAAACCTTTAGTACTTCATTTTATTGTATCAATAAAAATTTAGTTTTTACAATCAAGAGTAGGTTTTATTAACACAAAATTTTTTAAATGGTTAACTTTGTTATACCTAACTTCCATTTTATATTATGGTGTAAGAACCCCATTATGATCAACCAGACAACAGAGATTTTTATTTGTATAATGTTTTTTTCCCTCCTTTCCCCCCGTTTTACGAATTAAAAAATAATTGCCAAAAAAAAAAATTAAAAGTTTATTTTCATTTAAAAAAAATGTAATTTTTATTTTTGTGTTTGAAAGAAAAAGAGAAAACTTTTCTTTTTGGGAATTTTTCCCCAAATTAAAATACAATTTTCATTTTCACTGCCGTCTGTCATCGTTCTAGTTCTGATTCTGATTCTGGATAATAAAGTACAAGAGAGACTGAAACCGATAATTAAGTTCAACAAAAAAAAAAAGAAATAAAACAAGATGGATGACGATCAAAGTGAAAAAGGAAAAATTAAAAAAAATTTCATTTATTCTCTCTTGATTTTTTTCTTTTTTTTTTTGATTTAAAAGAAAGAAAAAAAATATTTCAACGTCATTAAAATGCAATTCATGAATTTTCTTTTATTAAAAATTTAATGTGGCCGTGTGTATGTGTGACCATGTGTGTGTATGCTTAGTAAGTAAAATCGATCTTTTCTAAATTTTCTTCTTCATACTTTTTGTATTCAAAAATTTTCTTTTTTTTTTTTTCGTTTTCTTTCTTTTCTTTCCCGTTATCTAAAATCCATTTACAGATCACTGACTGTATAATCAACCAGAAAACTGCATTGAAATTCATAGAATTCTCATTCCTTAATTCTTTCTAATTCGTTGGTTCCGTCCATTTTTCTGTGAACAAAAAACAAAAAAAGAAAAAACAAAAGGAAAAGGAAAAATTGTAACGATGAGAAAAAAAAAGTATGAAAGTTCTGAACTGTTTTTCTTTTCTTGTATTCTTTTTCCCTTATGCCTTCTGTTACTGTGCTGTTTGTGCTGTAGATGATATTTTTCCTCCACTTTTTTTTTTTTTGCTGTTGTTACTTCACACTACTACATCCACCTGCCCACCTCCCCCCTATAATACCATAGAATCAGAAAAACAATGAGAAGAAAAAAAAAAAATTATACAAGTGAAAGAATAAAAAACTTTTGCAGTCTCGGTTTTTGTTTTTCTCTCTTTTGTTGCTTTTGTTTTTCTGCTTTTTTCCTTTTACTTTTTTTTTTTATTTTTTTTTGCTGTTTTTCCAGCATGGGTTTTTTTTTTCCCTTTTATTTTATTTTTCTCTTTTTCTGTGTTTCTTTTTTTTACCCTTTTCTTTTTTTTTATTTTTCGTTTCATACATTTTCGTGTTTTTTTTCTTTCTTTTTTTTTCCTTTTTTGTATTCGACAATTCGTGTACTCACTTTGAGTCATTTATATTTATATTTACTATATAGGAAAATGGCAGCGAAATATGTCGAATGAAATAGAAGGAAGAAGAAAGAAGAGGAGAAGAGAAGAGGTTTTTTTTTTTTTTTTTCCTCTTTCATTTTTGGAATTGAGTTCGAGTGGGATGGGTGGTCGTCGGTTATATTTCCAATCATCCTACATCCAATATTTTTTTTCTCTCATTCTATCATTTTGATGTTTTTTCCATTTTTTTTTTTTTCTTTTCTAAAAAAAAAAAAAAAATTCTTCTTTTGTATCAATGAATTTTCCAAATTTAAATTCAAATTTAAAATAAGAGTTATTACCGATATTTTGAAAATGGTATCTGTCCCCTCCCTATGAATGTTGTGTATATGTGTGTATGCATATATGTGTGTGTGCATATGTGTGTTTGTGTATATGTGTGTGTGTGTATGTTCTTTTGGTATGCTGTGTGTAATTTTGTGTGGGTGTGTGCGAGTATGTATCTACGTTTTGTGCTATTTATATTTATTCAATATTATCATCATACATATTTTAGCAACAGATTGAGCTTTTTTTTTTTTATTTGTTTTGTTTTTGTTTTTTTGTCGTTTTTCCTGAATTTCATTTTTCTTATTTTTCCTTTTATTCTTCTTCGGTTTTTCCATAATTCCCTGTTTTTTTTTTGTATACTTTTATATTTTATTTTTCGTTGATTTGTTTCACCCCGTTTGGTTGACATCGATGAAGAAAAAGAAAAAAACAAAAAGGAAAACAAAACAAAATTACATTTTCCCCAATATTCTCATTTAATTCTTTATCATCAACAAAAAAAAAACTCTTCTCTTTTTCTTCTTTAATTTGTTTTATGTGGTGGTGGTGGTGGTTGGAGGCCATCAAAAATTATCACCCATTATTTGTGGTGAAACACCCTATTTTCATAGTTGTTCCCCTTTGGTTCTTCTTCTTAAGTGTGAAGTGAAAAAAACAAAAACCGAAAAAAAAAACCCAATAAAAATTTTCTAACAATTGAATTTTCTAACGTGAAAAAACCACATTCAAATTAAATAAAATTACTTAATTTTCATTTATTACATTTTTCTACTTGGTGTTCTGTTAGTTTGTTATTGTTGTAAATTTTATACAAAAAAAAGAAAATTCCATTAAGATCGTCGAAAATTTTTCTCAAAACTCTGAAAACTTGGATTATTTTCAAAAGCTTTTTTCATAATAATAAAAGCTCTCTCATTCTCTCTCTCTCTGTCTCTTCGGTTATTTTGGGTTCGTATTTATTTGGGTGTGTGTGTGTATGTGTGTGTGTGTGTATGTGTGTGTGTGTGTATGTGTGTGTGTGTATGTGTGTATACTTTGTGAATAAACTTTACAGAGAGGGTTGGCCATAATAAGCTATTTTCTTCTTATTCTTCTTCTTTTTGTCGTTTTAGCTGGATTCTCATATTTTCTTAACATTAACTCTCTCTCTCTCTTTGTTTCGTTTTTTATTTGTTGTCGTTCGTTCTCTCTATTTTGCCCTTTATAATTTCTTATACAAAAAATATACATTTATAAATATTTAATAAAGAGTTTAATGTCCTTTCACCTTTAACCAACGCGATTTCTTTTATTCTTTTTTATTTGTTTTTTTTTTTTTAAATATTTTGTCCTTTCTTATCCTTTATTATCCATTATTATTAACTGTATTTTTTGATAACCCGTATAAGATAAGGTGAAAGAGAGAAGGATTGCTAATTTTTTTTTTTCTCTTCTTTTGAAAAATCTAAATCACATTGTAAATGTGTGTATTTTGGTAAGAGTGTTAAAAAAAGGTTTTGACTGTTGATGAGAGAGAGAAAGGAGCGGTCTATATAGAGAAAATATTTTAATGAATATATCATCAAAATGTATAATTACATACGTAACGTATTTCTACGTAACATATGCATTTAAAAAAAATTGTATGTAATTATACCGGGTAAAATCACACTTTAAATAATTGAATAGAAAAAAAGAAAAAAAAAACTGGAATCTACGTGCGTATATTACACTACTAATACTTGTTTGTCGGGTTGCCTCTTTTATACTATTATCAAGTGTATGTTTAAATGTGTGTGAGAGTGTGTGTGTGTTTTTGCATTTGTGTTGCATGAAGATATAATTTAGTTTACCAATACAGAAACATAGAGGTTTAATATGAGACACAAATGCGACATGTTTTTTTTTTATTGATGTGTGACGATACAAAGTTAGCTGTTGACTGTATGCATGTATGTAAGAAGGTGTGTGTATGTTTTTGTGTATTTTCCATAATATAATAATTTTACACACAAAATGAGAGAAAATCACTGAGAATGGATATAGGAAGAGAGAGTGAGAGAATGAGAGAGAAACGGAAGAGAGAAATCTATATGAAAAAGCATGAAGAAGAGGGAAAAAAAAAGTTAAAGTAAAGTAAAGCGAAATAATGAGAAAAAAAGAAACCAAAAATGTTTACCCACCACCCGACCCGGAGAATATTTACAACAAACTTGGAAAAATATTATAAAAAAAAAAAAAATAGAAACTCTTCGACAAAACGAAACGAGAGTAAATGAGTGAGTGAGTATTATAATAGTACTGTACTTATATGAAACAGTGTAGGTCAGTAAGTCTAGCCTAACAGTTGGCAGTATTTCTCCTTGTGTGTTGTGTTTTTTTCCAATAATAATTTTCATTTTTTTTCCTCGCGCAATTTTTTGACGTTTCTCCCCATTTTTTTTTAGTTTTTAGTATTTTTTTCGTTTTTTGATTTGTTGTGTTGTTGTGGTTTTTGTGTCTTTTTTAGTGTGTGCGTTTTTTTTTTTTTTTTTAAGTTCTGGTAATTGTTGCTGTTGTTGGACATTTTTTTTTTTTTGGTGTTTCGTTCTCTCTGTGTGTGTGTGATTTTTTTTTTTTCTTTTATCATTTTTTCGATTTATTCAATTTTTAGTGTCGGGATTTTAATATTTAAAACAACAAAACGTGAAAGAAAAAAAACGCAAATTAATTAACGTAAATAAACATAGACACACACACACACACAGATACGTGAACGTGTTAATAATTACAGTTAATAATAAGTATGTTGTGTGGCAGTGGAACCATATGAAATCAATTTACTTTTAATTTATTTATTCATCAAAAATAAACACTAACAAACATACACACACTTAAGTGTGTCTGTACGTTTCCTTTTTTTTTTCCAAAAAAAAAAAGGCAAAAAAAAGTTCAAAATAATTAAAGAAAGAGAAAAACAAAAAAAAAAAGAACGAATTAAAAGACATTTTTCTTGTTTTGTTTTTTTTTTTTTTGTTTTTGTTTGTTTCACCCAAAAAAGAAAATCATAAAAAAAAGTTTATAATAAAAGTTTAAAAATTGAAAAGGAAAATTAAAATAAAATAAAGGAAAAAAAGTAAAAAGAAAAGTGTCTGGTGTGCGGCGGTCTCTCTTTGTTTCCATCTTTCATCATATTTTATTTTGTTTTCTTTTTCTTCGTGTAATTTCTTGTTGTCATTTTTAGTCAGTGTGATGTTTGATTTAAATCATCTGATTATTCTTCTTGTATCTTAATCTTTATGGAATTTACAACAACCAATAACAACTAAATTTTTATTCACATTTTTTTTTTGGTTCGTTTTTTTAATTTAATTTCATTTTGATTTTACTATTTCTCTGTTAGTTTGTTCCTTCTTCTTCTTCTTCTTTGTCTGACAAAATTAAAGAAAGATAGAAAATTCATCGTGATAATATTTACGATTATTGTTAATAAAAGTTTGCTAAATTAATAAATCAACGTAATGTTAAGAAATAAAATACAAGACACAAGATAAATAGAGAAGAAAATAAAAAAAAAAGTAAATTTACACTTCCAAAATAAAATTTGATAAATATACAAACACAACACACACACACACAAATATCTAACACCGACCACCTACATCACAGGCACAGATCAGTGAAATTCATTTACATTTTTATGTTAAATTAAATTCATAAAATTGATACGAAAAAAAAAAATGAAAAGATAAAAAAAAAAAAAAACAAAGTGTGTTTAATGCGTTATGTGACAACTACATACACACACACACACAAACACACAAAATAGTTGTGTGTAACACAAAAACTTAAAAAAAAAACAAAAACAAAAAAATGAGAAAAGCAAAAAAAAGTGACAGAAGAAGAAGAAAAAATTTCATTGTGAAAATTAGAAAAGTTTTTTTTTTCCTTCCTTCCTCTTCATTCTACTAGTGTGTGCGTGAGTGTGTGTGTGTGTGTATGCATTAGTTTATTTTACATATGCCTGAATTTATGAGTGGATGTGTGTGTGTGTGTGTGTAGAGTATATTTTTAGTGAGAGCTTTTCTTGTTATTTATGATGATGTTATCTATTTCCAACTTTTCCTGCTCTTACCAACAAATCCACCTTTTCAACTCGTCAAAACCTCTTAAAATTCATCCGAACACACATTTTAAGTTTTGTTGAATTATTTAAAAGAAGAAGAAGAAGAAAAATTATCACAGTGAAATTTTTGTGGATTCATTTTTTGGTGAAACAGAAAAATGGAAAATAGAGAAAATTGTGAAGAAAAAGAAACAAAAGAGAAATTGTGTTGAAGGAAAAATTGTTGAGCTTTTCTTCTTTTCTTTTAATTTTGGTTTTCGCCTTGTATTGAAAGTCACAATAATAAATTTAAAGTAAAATGTAACAACAACAATAATAATAATAAGTTACAGAAAAGTCCAAACATTTGAATTATATTTTTTATTGTCCATTGTGTGAGTGTGTGAGTATAGTGTTTACTGTTTGGGGGGGATCGGTTTGAGTGAAGAAAATTAAGGAATTGATTTTAAAAAAATGAAAAAAAAGTTATAATTCTTCAAGTAGACGACTTTTTTTTTTCGTTTGTTTGTTTTTATTTTTCTTTCATTTTTCCAACAAAAGCAAAGCAACAACAACCACAATAAAATATAAGAATAAAAAACAATAGAAAGTTTTTTTTCTTTTTTTTATTTCTAACAACCCCCTTAGCCCTTAATAATGTATTTTCTTCTTTAGTTTCCTTTTTTGCTAATAATTTAAATAAAATGTTTGTTTGTTTGTTTGTTTGTTTGTTTGTTTGTTTGTTTGTTTGTGAAAAGTAGATATCGGTTGTATATGATGTGATTGTTTGTGGTGGGGTATGGGAAGAAGTGATAGAGAGAGGGTCCATCGAGAGCGTATAAATCTATGATTCATATAAATCTTAATTCTTTTTTTTTTTTTTTGTTCTGTTCTAAGTTGTTTATTGTTGTTGTTGTTGTTGTTGTTCTTGTTATTACATTTTTTATTTGTTTCCTTTTTTATTATTGATTAAACAATTAAATTTAATACACACACACACACACACACAAATATAGATATTGTGACGGACTATATAATTATGGACTAGATGTCGGTTACTTTTCCTATGTTAACTTTATAAGTTTTCTAAATTATCGCATTTTATTTGCTTCATTAAAATGACACAATTTTTTTCAAAATACAACTGACTTCACACACACACACTAACACACTTATACACTTCAGTAAATTCATTTATTTATGTATAATAGAGAACATACGGGACACACACACATAAATTGTCACATGTGAAATAAAAATAAGAAAAAAAAGAAAATAAATAAAGACGGGACAACAATAAAAAAAAATAAAAAAAATTGTTTATCAGCCAAAGTAAACGGGAGAGTGGAGGAGCAGCACGCACATTAAAGTTACAAATAAATGAATTGAATTTGATTGAACACAATTGGCCAATTTATTTATTATAACATAATGAAAATGTACATACAGTTTATTGGGTGTGTGTGTGTGTATGTGTATGTGTGGGTGGATAGGTGTATATGTATTATAGTTATAGTAAAGTACACATAACACAATAACATACAATATTGAATTTATTGTGTTGACATTTGTTGTTGTTGTTGTTAGTAGTGTAATATACATTTGGATAAATGTTTTTTTTTTTGATCATTTCACAAATTCTAAACTTCTTTCAATGTCCGGGTTTCACAATAATTTCTATTTGCGTAAAAGGAAAATAAAGACCGGACACTTACTTTAAGTCCCTTAGAATATTTGAATATTATTTTGAAAAGTGAGAAGTAAGAAAGAAAAATTGAACATTAACTTAACTTTATTTTATTTTATTTATTGATGATGATGTCCATGAGCTCAACCGGCTCTTGGAGACTAAGTTTTGTGTAATTCCTATAGAAAAGTTTCTTCCGCCTAAAACATGAAACAATTCTAATTCTATTGAAATACATTTTTTTTTTAAAAACTCTTCTTCTGAAAGTCTTCAAAAAATTTAATTTCAAATAAAAATTGTCTAAAGAAAAATAGAAAATTGGAAAATGATTTCGTTTGATGAAATTTAAAATAATTGAGAATGGAAGAAAAAAAAAATCTAGAAAGGGGAAACAACAAAAGTGATAAAAAAAGTAAAAGGGAAAAATAAAAATCGTTGGATAGAAAAAAAAAGTTAAATTTAATTTCTAACAAATTTGTCATTTTTCTTCTTCTGTTTTTTTTTTTTCTTGTTCTCGTCGATCAAGTTAAAAAAGTTGAAAATCTGTCATAAAAGCGAAAAATAAAAGAAGAAGAAAATTCACAACAACAAAAGAAAAAAAAAAACAAAAAGTTTTTTTTTTGTTCTCAAAAATTGACAAAATTCAAAAATCATAAATTATTTAGAATTTTCATAAAATTTGTAAAAATCAAACAAAAAAAAATAAATAAAAACGTTGTTGATGGATTTTCCAAAATAAACATACACACACAGACACACACACACACACATACACAGTTCAATCTTTCCCATTCATCATATTTGCTTTTAATTTGACTTCTCCTCAACACAAAACCGCGTTCCGCAACAATTTTTCTTCTTAAGAATTGTTATTGTTGTTATTTCCATAGACAATTTTCTTTCAGTCGAAAATTTATTTCCTTTTTTTAAAAAAAAAAAAGCATATAAATTTTCTCTATCAAAAATAAAACAGAATTATTTTTTTTCTTACAAAAATTAACTGTTGTTGTTGTTGTTTTTTATTTATTTTCTTTTTTGTACCCCATTTTTTTTTTGTGTTACAAATAATTTACAAAAGAAAAATCTTTCATTATACTAAAAATAAAAAGCATGAAAAAACAATAAAATATTGAAAAGAAAATATTTTTGAATAAAATAAATAAATGAATAAAATTAAATTAATTAATTGAATTAAATTCTAATTGGAGGAAAAGCGAAGAAGAAGAAGAAACCATCGTTGTGAAAGAATTTTAAGTAACATTTTGTTTATTTTGTGTTGTGAATAGAGTGTGAGAGAGAGAGAGAGAGAAAGAGTGGAATGGAAGCAAATAAAGTAGATTAGGGGTGGACATAAAAAGAGAGAGAAAAAAAATACATATATTCCGAGACATTAATTTAAAAAGCATAATTTTTCCAGACAGACAAAAAATCAAAGAAGAAGAAAAATTCTTGTTGTTTCCATTATAAAAAAAAAATTGTCTTTGGCTTTTTATTTTTATTATTTTTAATCGTATTTAATCCTATTTATTAGAGTGAAACAGCGATACATTAAAAATATATTTTTTGTTTCTTTTTATATAAAATAATGACGTCATTTAATGTAAAGCGCATGATTGTAATAATGTTACAACCACCACAATGAATAATGTTTCTATATGTTTACTTGTAGTGTATGTGTGTGTGTGTGTTTTCTCTGTGTGTACACATTGACCAACCCAAATAATATAATTTCATGGTTTTCTCTATTATATATATGTGTATGTGTGTGTGTGTTTGCAAGTGTGACTGAATAATAAAAATAATAATATTGTACTAGATTTGTATAAGGGTTGTAAGTATTTAGAGAAAGTGGAGTCACCTGGTATTTTTTTTTTATATTTTTACTTCTATTTCATATTCCACTATTTTTAACTTTTACAAAATTATTTATGAAAACTGTAATTGCAACTAAATATTAACCTAACGTTAAAATTAAATGAAATGAAGGCAAAAAAAAAAAACAACCGAAAAAAAACAATTATTAAGAAAAAAAATGTCAACGCACAAGAGGAACAGAGCAGAAAATAACACAATTTTTTTTTTTTGTCTTAAACATTCATGACGATTTTTATCTATAATCCATTTTTGTTTTTTTTTTTTTTGATTCACATACGTGTTTTGTTTTTGTTGTCTTTCAAAAAATATATTTTATAAACCCCGTTAATCTATTTCGCTTTTGTTTTTGAAATATTATAACTAACGTAATAAATGTGCAAATATCATATAACACACAAACACACACACACACACATCCCCATATAAACACTTTAAGTAATGCACATGAATCCACCTACAAAAATATGTGTACGAACAAATATTCACAAGCTCTCACTCTCACTCTCTGAAAAGAAAGAAGAAGAAGAAAAGTACTAGATTTTCTACAAAAATGTGATATGAATTTTGATGCGTTCACCCTCCTCACCCTTGTTCAACACAATGAAATTTTTTTTTACATGAAGTGTCCATGTGTGTGTGTGACTGCGTGTGTATGTGGTTTCACTATGGATGCCACCATGTGAGTGTTTGTGTTTGATTGGGTCGGCCGGTGGGTATGAAATGCTTAGTGTGTGTGTGTGTGTGTGTGATCTGTGTATCCATGATTCACTAGATTTATCGTGTAAAATTTTCTTCGTTTTTCTTTTATTTTTCCTTTAAATTGAATTTTCTTGTTTATCATTTTTTTTCTTCCTATTTTCTTTTATAATATTCGAGTATTTTCTTATTTTCTTCTTTTTTTCCCCCTCACCCCTTCTTTTATGTTTATCATATTTTCTTTCTTCTTCTCCTTCTTTTTGTCTTTTTTTTTTATGTTTGTTGTTGTTTCGGTTGTTCATTGTTTTTGTTGTACTATATAACAATTTTCTTGGTTCTATTGTTTTTTTTTTTTGCTGTTGTTGTTGTTATTTTATGTACGATGAACAACAATAACAACAACAAAAAAACTACCGTCATTTTCTTTAAGATCAAAATATTGTATAAATTCATTTTCTTTATAAAAGAAACACGATTAAATCATTGTTGTTGCTAGTGTGGTTGTTTTTGTTTTTGTTTTATTGCTGTTGCTTATTTAAAAAGTTTCATTAAAAAAAAAAATTTTTTTTAAAAGAAACTTTTCTCCTTTCTCTCCTTTGAATAAAAGCGATAAGAGAGTGTTGATGGGACGATTTATTGAACTCTTCTCTGCATGTGTATTTGACTCGTTCTATGTGTGTGTGTGTATGTATGTATGTGCGTAAGATTTTGTTTGTTCTTTTCATATTTTTTTTTTATGTATTTAATAGACGGATTTTTAAACGTAAAATAAATTATAAATAACAAAAAACAAAAACAAAAATATGAGATTCCTTTTCAACGTAAAAAATTTATCGTGTTTTTGATCTTATTTTCGTTGAGCAGAAAAAATAAAGAACAACAACAAGAAAACCTGTAAGACAATAACAACAACAAGAAAAATAAAACACACAAAACGAAAATATTTGAACCTTGAACTTTTCCTTAATGTTTGTTTTGTTTATTTTCTTTCTCTTTCTTTCTCTCTCTTTTCTCTTAGTTGACAAAATTTTCTCTATATTTTCTCATTTCGTTAAATAATATTTAAGATTATCCGTCAAGATCCATCGTTTATTAAATATGTCTGATGTTGTCTTTTTTTTTCTTTTCTTTTCTTCCAACCCCGTCCATTGATTTTCTTCACTTCTCTCTACACAACTCATCATCTTTTTCGTCCTTATTTAAAGAGATAAAGAAAGACAGAGAGAGAGAGAGAGAGAGGTGAAAAAGGATGAGATGATAAAAATAAAAAAGATAAATATTTTTCGCGTTAATATTAAAAAAAAATTTCAATTTTTCCTTTTTTCGTTTTTTTTTTTTGTCAATTTTAATAAATTCCTTCAATCTATTCTATTTTAGGTGATATTATAAATGTCACTCCATCTAAACCACTCCATTTCTTATAAATTTAGAGTAAACTTCCCCACCCCACCCCCCCTCCCCCCTAAATTTCAGTCACTTTGGTTTCTTAATAATCTTCTAGTGGAACTAACGACAGAATTTAAGGCAAGGCGTGTGGAAATTTCTTTTTCATTTTCCATTTTCTTCGTCTTCTGGGGTTTCACTATATAACGATGCCTGTTTTGCTCTTCATCTTCCTGGTTATTTTTTTTTTTATGTTTTTGTTGTTGTATTGGTTTGAACTACTTCAGTTACACGCAATGGAGAATACAGATATTAGACACACACACACACAGAGAGAGAGATCACATGAGTACGACACATGACTAAACATAATACTTACTCTGTGACACTATCTGACACATCATTCTACATAAACTTCATAAATAATAATTTTGGACTTACGACAACAACAACAACAACCGTGTTGTTGCGTTTCGTTTTTTTTCCCCCCACTTTTCTTCTACTTCGGCTCTCGTGTGATTTTGTACATGTGTTAGTTATTTCTTCTTCTTCTACTATTGTTGTTAGTGTTTGTTTGTTTGTTTTTAATTAAAGGTCATGTATGTTGACCTACACAGACGGTATATATATACACACACACACACACAGTAATAGACACAGAAATAAGTAAAGATAGAGAAAGATATGAAATTAATTTTATTGAACGTCTTTATTACAACATTATTATTATTATTAACATTTTCTCACACAATTTTTCTAATCAACAAAATCGTATTTTTTTTTTCTTTTTAATAAATTAATATGTAAATGACTGATGGCAAATTCTATGGAGGTTAATTAATATGACAGAATTGACACTTCCGGTTTTGTTTGGAATCAATTTACAAAAACAGAATTCTCTATAAGAATGGAATTTGATAGGAAATACAAAAAAAAAAAAAAAAAAAACAAATCAAATCTAAAAAGGCGACTGTTGAACGGTTTTTGTTATTAGTTGTTTTTGTTGTTGTCGGCTTTTTATCTTTGGAATTTTTCAAATTCCAAAAATGAAATTTTTTGATGAATAAATAATATTTTTGAGTGACGCACAAGTTTTTTTCTGTGTGTGTGTGTGTGTGTGTGTGTGTGTATTTTGTTGTGTCTTCTTCCTCTGTTATTCTATATTTTGTTTAATTTTGTTGTTGGCAGCCTTCATTTCAAACAAATATTTGAATTTCTTTTTGCATCCAAATTCTAATGAAATGGACTCAGAATCTTATTAAGATTTTCATTTTGCTCTTCTTTATTTTTTTCCCCCCCCTTCTACATATAAACTTATCTCTGTTTATCACACAAATTGAACCCAAAAGAAGACAAAATAAAATAAGAGAAAAACCCAAATTTTCTATCAAAAGAATTTCACAAAATAAAATCAACATAAAAATATAAAAAAGAAGAAACTGAAGAATCCAAATGCGAAAGTTGAAAGTCCTTTTTTTTTTTGTCATTTTCTTCTTCTTCTTCTTCTCCTACTTAACGTACATATTATAGTCCTTAGCCATACTACTACATCATCACTCCACACACCCACCCCCAGTCGTCAACTCTTATTTTATTATTATTTTCTTATCTTTTAAAATTTACAAAAAAAAAAAAAAGAAAAAAGAAAAGCGTACAAGTAAAAGAAAACACAAGAAAAGCTCCACAGATAATGAGAAATCAAATGACAAAAAGAAAAAAAAAACAAAGATGGTAAAATACACGAATAGAAAGAGAGAGAGAGAGAGAGAAAATAATAATGAAAGAATGAGAAAGATTTATTTGGAAAAGGGGAAAAGCGACGGAAGTGTTGGAAAAACTGTGATTTTTTTTTTCTGTTAATTTTTTTCCCCTTATTTTAATTTTCATTGAATTTTTACTTTATTTTTTTGTGTTTTGTTTTTTTTTTTTTCCTTTTTGGCAAAAAAAAATGAAAAAGCGTCACCGTGAGAAAAAGTGTTTGAACAAAAACAAGAAAAAAATAGAAAAGAAATTCTAATCTAAAAAAAAAGCGTGGGATGGGGGGGAACAGTGTAATAAAAAAAAGTGCTTAACAAATTAAAAACAGTAAAAAAAAAAAAAAAAATAAAAAGAAGAAAAAATCAAGCGAGAAAATAAAGAAAAGAACGTTTTGTGCAATGCAAATAAGTAAACGAGTGCATCGACCCTGTTATTATAACGACCCTTATTATTATTACAATTTTTGTTTTAATTTAAAAGAGTTTTGTACAATCTATTCCGATGATGGGCTACATAATGGGTTGTGCCTGTTTCAAAGGTAAATTTGTTTTTTCCTTTTTTTTTTTTTGTTAAATTTTACTTTGATTTTTTTTTTTTTCTTCCTCTTTTTCCTCTTTCCCCTTTGTTGTAATCAAAAAAAAAAAATTGTATTTATGTTTTTTTTTTGTGTGTGTGTGCGAAAATATTGTCCTATGAAATGTTTTCATTTTCACTGAGATGAAACAAAATTAATAAATGAATTGGATAAAGTTAAGTGGAGACGCCAGGTATTTTGTTCTTTTGATTTATTTTCTTTTTACTTTCCAATTTGACATTTTAATGAAAATTTCTGTATAATTTTTCCTATATACTAACTGTTTTCCTTTTAATCTTTAATTATTTCAAGAATCCTAGAAAAACTGTAATGAAAAAGATTTTCTTTTGAAATGAAATAAAATAAAAGAAAAAATGGTCACCACCTTTTTTTTAACAATTTATCTTTTGTCTCTTTTGTTTTCTTTTGTTTTTTGTTTCCATATTAATCCAATAGAATTTTATTTTGTGTTTAATCCTTTAATACTTTTAATGCGGCTACAAAAGGATTAAAAAAAAATAAAAACAATGGATGTTTATTTTGGTTGACTGTTTAGAACATGTCTAGTACATTTTTTTTTTGTTGTCACTGTTTAATGTGACCAATAAAATATAATAAAAATGGGTGAAGAGAGGAGGTACTACTAAACTAAAGGCAACGAGTGAAGTACTAGATCTATGTGTTTGTAAAGTACTAGAATCGTTAAACCCTCTTAACCGTTACTTAAGAGAGAGAGAGAGAGAGAGTAGTGGAAATGTAATATTTATTTCACTTGAATTTACAATGAACCAACTCAACAACATAAAATTAATAATCTCTAAAGAGAAACATGTAAATGTCTTCTTTTTCTTTCTTTTTTTTCCTTTCTTTCATTTTTTTTCTGACTTTTTATTCATTTTCCTCTCTAGAAACGTAATTGACTATTTACCATTTTTTGTTGTTGTTATTGTTATTTTTGTTGTTGTCGTAGACAAATAATTTAACATATTTTTAGTGAATACAAAAATTTTTTCTTCTTTTAACCTCGTCGTTTTTACGTTTACAAAGAAGAAGAAGAAGAAGAAGACTTTTTTTTTCTGCGAAAAATGAGAAAAAAAAATGTTTATAAAAGATTGGTTGAATATTTTCGTCATTTTCGTTCATTCTTTTTTTTTTTCCTTTTCCTTTTTTTTTTTTCTTGCTGAATCATTAAATTTGTTTTCTTCATTTTTTTTTCCGTTTTTTATTTATTTATTCAGATTTAAAGATATTCACAGTTTGTGAGACGAGAGAGAAAAACAGAGACGAGAGAGAGAGAGAGTGAGAGTGAGTAAAATAAAAAAATACGCTCGTTTATTTTGATTATTGGAATATTTTATGGTTTTTTTCTTTTTCTCTTTCTTTCATTTTTGGTTTTTTTTTTTTGGTTAAAGTGGAGTTCCCAGGTATTTTTTCCTCTCCATTAAGTAAAATAACATATATTTTTTCTCTTTCTCTCTCTGGTAGACATTCTGTTATTGGTCTCTGTTTCACAAATGCAAACAAAATTGATACGAAATTCATTCAACAGTATAAAAACAAATAAATATTGTGAAATTTATGTAATTGGACGATTTGTGTTTTATCGGTCATATTAGACCGATATTTTGTGTTTGATTTTGATTGAATCAATTGGATCCCAAATTAACTAATGTTATATGAAATTAAAGGAATTCATTTAAAATTTGTGACATTAATTGTAGTCCAAGTAGACAAATTGTCAGTCGAAATTTATTTAAAAAAATAAAACTTCGTCTAATTTTCGACCATCACATTTTACTGCAGTAATTATTATTTTATTTTATTTTGTTTTCAACCCTTACAAATTTACTACATATAAACTACACCCCTTTAATAACCTATAAAATATTTCTGATACAAAATATAAGAACAAACAACAACAACTACAAAAATATGAAAAAAAAAAAAAGGAAAATAATCTAGAAAGAAACACACGCAGCAAATAATGCATTACATAAAAAATAATTCCCTTGAATCAATATAAATAAAGCATAGGTACACACATACATACACATACACACACACATACACACACACATACATACTCACAAACACACACACAAATATTAACGCACACACATAAAACAATAAAAATGATACGATACTTTGTGTGGTACAAATGTGTGCGTGTGTGTTGCGTGTGTGCGTGTGTATGATTGTATGTGTTAGACTGTAGTATTCGATTAGAATCTAGTTTCAATGATGAAATAAAAGTACTTTAATACACGCCAAAAAAAAAAATGTATGGCACGCGTATTTTTTTTTTTTTTGTATTTTGTTTTTGTTTTTGCTTTTCTACAAACAATAGAAAGCATACAAAAAAAAAAACAAAAGGTAAAAAAACGGAAAATGGGGAAAAAAAAATTGAGAAACCAAAAAAAAAAAAGAAAATACAAAGTTTTTATAAGTACACTTGTAGAAATAGGGATCCTCATCTGAATTGAACGAACCTTTTTTTTTTTTTTTTTCGTTTTTCTTTCGTTCCGTTATTTTTTTTTTTTTTTTGTGTCTTGTTTTTTTTTTTTTTTTCTTTTTTTATGGAAATTTAACGGAAAAACGAATGAAGAATAAGAGGAAAAACGAAGTAGAAAAAAAAAATGTTATTATAATTGTATAATAATGTTTGTTATAATGTGATTGATGAAAAATCGAAGAAGGGAAATTTTTTTTTTTTTTTTTTTTTCATTTTTCCGTTTTTATTTTATTTTCATTTTATTTTTTTTGTAGTAAAAATTTTCCCAACAATTTCAGTGGTGCAGTTAAAATTTTCTAAGTGTGTTGTTGTTGTTTTTTTTTGTACGCTTTTTAACGTCGTAATTATTTTCACCAGAATCATTGACATTGAATAATAATTAAATTAACAAAAATTTTCTCGTTCATTGAGAAAAATCCCAAAAAGAAAAAAAAAGAAAAAAAGTCAATGGAATAATTTTAATAAGTAAAATTTTAAAATTTAATATTTTAAGCTTCTTCTGTAAGCTCCCCCCACCCCCCTTCCCCCTTCTGTTTCTATCACGTTTTGTTGTGTATTGAAGAGAAAATTAAATACAATAAAATAAAAACGGTAAAATTGACACTTTATGTTCCCATTTTTGTATTTGCTTTTCTCCTCTCCTCTCCTCTCTCTGCCCCGTTCCCCGTTCACTAATTCCATTTAAAGCTTTTGTTTTTTTTTTGGTGTCACGTGTCTCGTGTCTTCTTTTTTTGTTGCTTTTGTCATTTCCAATTTTAAACAATATTTTGCTTTGTGTGTGTGTGTACGTTCTATTTATTCGTTTTCGTCCTTTATTTTGAGAGTTGCTATTTATTTTATTTTGTGTCACGTCATAAAGTAAATTAAACAAAAATTTAAACAAGAGCAAAAACAAAGCGAAACAAAAAAAAAACAAATGTAAAAGACAACAAAAAATAAAAACAAACAAATAAAGAAAGAGAGAATTGGAGAGAAAAACGAAAAAAGAGACAGAAAGAAAAAAAAAAAGGTCATAATAAGAATTGTCTAATATTTGTTTTGTTGTTGTTTATTTATTTGTTTGTTTACTTGTTTCATTCTTTATCATTTTGGTTTGGATTTTGTTATTGTGTGTGGGTGTGTGTGTGTGGCGCCTCCATCTCTCTAAAGGCATATATATTTTTTTTTTTCTGATAATATACAACAATAATAAAAACGCACCGGCACAAAGCCACAGGACATAAATACTTAGTTATCATTTCCTTAGCTTTCTAACAAAAAAATTATTTTTCAACATTTGTATTGATGTGGGTGAGTGTATGTGTGTGTGCGCCTTGGAAACCAATATAACTGAAAATGGATATTTTCTTCTTGTTTTTTTTTGTCTTGTCTTTTTTTTTTTTTTTTACTTTACTTTTACTTTACTTTTACTGTTTCACTCGCACTCTCTTTCTTTCCTTCCTTCCATTTTTCTCTGCTTCACTCGCTCTCTCTCTCTTCCTTTGGCGATCTCTTTCTATTGTTATTTATCTATTAGTACATTTATATTTGACTCTCTTTTATTTCTATTTCACTTATAATCATATTTTATGTCTACTTTTTTTCTCTTTGCATTTCTTAAAAGGAAAACAAAATTAACATTCTCTTCTGTATTATTAGAATATTATTTTATCTATTTAACCTTGAGAAATAGTTTTCTATTAGACAATAATTGAAATAATTTTGTGTGTGTGTGTGTGTAAGCGTGTGGATATGTGTGCGTATATGAATATAAAAAGATATCAACTCTGGACAATATAATAAATTGTGCTTTCATATAAAGAAGTAAAATAAAGGAAGATAATTGTTGAACCCCCGAGAATCGTACAAAACACATACTATTCTCAAGATGACACATACGGCTAAAAAAATGTAAAAACACAAATTTTCATGTTTTGAATTTTAAACAAACCGCGAAATGAATATACTATTTTGACATTTTTAATATTTGTTTTTGTCTTGTTTCCTTTTCTTACTCTTTCTCTCTCTACTCTTTCTCTTATATTGTTCCTTTTCGTTTTTGTTTTTTTTTTTTTGGGTGGTTTCGGATGGTAAAAAAGAGTACAATATAAGATATGAAATAGAGGATAAAGAAAGAATACACAAACACATATATGAAGACAAACATTAATACATGAATAAAAATATGAAAAATACAAAATGTAAAAATGACCGTCAAATATGCGGTATTGATCCACTTCTATGATTGTGTTTATGTGTATAAGTGTGAATGTTTTTTTTTTTTTTTTGGATACTTTCAAAGGGAATGTGTAACTGTATATTTGTGTGTTTGTGTGTGTATTTAGCTATGTCGATTCATACACATGCAAACATACAAATGTATATATAAAAATGTTGACTCGTGTAAATACAGCTGGGGCTTAACAATTTGTTGTTGTTGGTGTTGTATTGGTAACCAATTGCTGTCAGTCCGCATGTCAAATACAAAAATTCTGTTACAAATTGGTAACTCTATATTTTTTTTTATATGTGCGTGTATGTATGTGTGTGTGCTTGTGTGTATGTGTATGAGTTTTCTTTTTTCCCCATTTTCTATTTGTTTTGTTACTTTTTTGCTGCGTAAAAAAGTCGAAGAGAAAAATGTTGAAAGAAAAGAAGGAAGAAGAAAATCCTTAAGATAAACACACAAGTTTTTTCTGTGTCCTTTCATCAATGCTTTTATTATTTTTTTCTCTCTTTTGCTTTTATTTTTTTTTTTTTGTTTTGATTAAAAAATATCAAATAATTCCGACAATTTTTTTCCCCCCAATTTTCTTTTATTAAATTTTTCCATTTTCATCATTTTTTTAATTAAAGAAAAAGAAAAATCAGACAAAAAAAAAAGAAGAAAAGTTCCAAGGATTCTGCTTCTTCTTCTTCTTCTTATGCGATTTTTTTTTTGTTCTTCTCGTTATTGTGTGTGTGTGTGTTGTCGTTGCGTGTGTTGTATGTGTATGTTTACTGCTTCTGATTCTGACTGATGACTTCGTTCTATTAAATGGAAGAAAATTAAAATTTAAAATGGTAAAGAAGAAGGATGACAAGAAAAGAAAGCAAGAACAGAAAAAAAAAACGAAGCAAAAATTGTTTATTTTTCAACAAACAAAAAATATAATTTAATTTTTTTTGCAGGAAGAATTTTTTTTTTTTTACCTTTAATTTAATTTTTATTTTGGGAAAAATAATTTTCTTTAATGAAAACAAAAAAAAAAATTTAAAAATAAAAATCGAAAGTTGAAAAGAAATTTTCTTCAAAATTTTAAAATAAAAAAGAAATTAAATTTTCTCTGTTTACTCCCTACTGAAATTTTTGTGGCTTTTTATTTAAATTCGAATTGAAATAAAAATCAATTTTTTACATTTTTATTTTATTCGATTTTGTTTCTCTTTCTTTTCCCCCCGATTGGGAGCGCACAATTTCTGGTTCTATTAAATTCTAAAATCTTTCAATTTCTACAATTGTCTCTTCCTGTGTAAAAAGTGAAGAAAAATTATTATTTTAGTCAATAAGAAATACAAGAAACAGAATTCAATCCCACAAAACTTGAAGAATTCAAATTCTCCAACCATAAACAAAAAAAAACAAAAAAAAAAAACAAAATTTCTCCAATACAATTTTTTTTAAACTAAAAACAATTTTTTATTTTTTTTCTATTTACAGGTAAGTTCCGGGACTCAACCAAGAGGGGGGTGTCTTTTGGTAAGAATTTCTATGAATTCAATAAAAAACAAAAAAAAAAAAGCTCGTCACTAAAATATTTTTACATTTTTACATTTTTTATTACGTTGTTGTGTTTATGTACATCACCGCACTTAAATATGAGTCAATTTAGTTCGGGGGGTATGTACAAAAAGAAAAGGGTGAATTATTTAAAAGACTAAAGACAAGAATTGTAGTACAAAATCGTAGTGGTGATTAAAGGGGGGGTGGGGGTGGGGGTAGGGGGTTGCAAAAACTGAATATATAATTACTTTAGTTAGGTTTCTGTCTTAATTCTGAAAAACGATTGATTGCAAGGTGGTTGGGTGGTAAACGTTAACTACCATAACAGAAATTTAGTGATAAATTCAATCATTTTCAGTTTCTCTTGTAATCTAAATTTCTGTTTAATTACAAAATTAAATTGGGTGTGTGTAAAACTGAAGAGAGTAAGACGAAGATTAACTAAAAATGTACAATATTCTAATGAGGTTTTGAAAATTTTTGATGAATAATCGATTAATCGATTAAAATTGAATTGTAGAAAAAATGTGTACAACCAGTAAGGAAACATATAAAATAAATTATAGATTTTCCCCCATTTAGACAACAACAATAATTGTGTCTAGCCTTTTTTTTCTTGTTTGATTCTCTAAAAAAGAAAACAATAGAAAAAAAAGCTCTATATTTTATCGGTGTTTGGAAAGGGTTGGGAGATGGTGGAGGATTTAGAGTCTTTGAACTTTTGTGTTTGGTCAGAAAATAAAGGAGAAAACAAAAGCAGAATAAAAAAATAAAAGCATGATGATGATTTGTTTTTGTTTTGTTGTTGATGTCATGTCGTGTCTGAAATTTGATTTACATAAATTAAATTTGTAACAAATAAAAGAGAAAAAAATATTGTGCATATACTGGTGTGCGCCTCCACTAACAAAAATAGATAAAACTTTTTTTTTTGTATGGGTAAATAACTTTATTTATTCTTCATACCGATCGCAACGCCACGACACGAAAATATTTCCAATTATAAATATCCCTTTTTTATTTTACTCGTCGTTTGGTTTGTTTTAAAAATTCTCTCAATATTTGAACCGACGCAATCGTCTATTATAATTTAGACGATATCTCTTTCACTCTCACAAAACACGTGAATCTGTGTATGTACTTTTCTCTTTCTTTGTCGATTCTCTCTTTTCTCTCTGATTTCTATTAACGATCCGAAAAATATTTGTCTTCGTTTTTTTTTCAGTTTTGTGTGTGTGCGTTTCTAAACTTCTGAGATGAGAAAAAAAGGAAAGATGTATAAGAAAATATTTAAAAAAGAAGCAAATGAATTTAAAATAAAAAGAGTCATCTCTTTTTCTCCAATAACAACATTCTTTGCTATTATTATATATTTGTCTCATTCATACATTTTTATTGTATGGATTTTATAAACAGAAAGAGATACATAAATGTTGTGAACACCCACACACAAACATATGTTGTCCTATTTCTTCATTTATTCTCTCTATCTCTTTTTTTTTCAATTGTACCGTTGTTGTTACTCTCAACCAAAAAAAACAACAACAACAATAATAATAATACAAAATAATAATAATAAAAAATGTCAACGATAAAATGATAATGTTAAACGAGTCTATTTTGTTAACGTTTATCTGTCTCCCCTTGTCTATGAATGGGTTCGTGATCTTTTTTTGTTTTCTTTCTTTTTATTCTCCCCCCCCCACCTCTCTTCTTTGACTTTTTTTTTTCTCATCTTTAATTCAATTATTTTCGAATTGTTTTCTTCTTTATTTTGATTTTTATTACTTTGGCCTTATAAAAATTCTTTGATTTTTCTGATAATAAAAAAGAAATCAATAAAATTTACAAAAGTTTTTTACTTTAAATTTCCCTTTTTTTTGTACATCCTTTTGTTGTTGTTGTTTTTATTTCTTATCCAATTCTAATTTTTATTTTCTTTCTTCTCTCACTTTCTCTTTATTTTATTTTGTTCTTTTTAATCACAGAAGAAGAAGAAGAAAAATGAAAAAAAAAAAAAAAATCTAAATATTTGTTCAAAATTTTCTTTCTTCTTCTTCATCATCAATTTTCCACTTGTTTAAATTTCGGTGCTTTTTTGTTTTTTTGTTCTGTGTGTGACATAAAACGTCAACATATTGTCAGTAATTAGGCTAACTATAATGTTGTTTAATTGGTGACAGACGGGGAATATTTTCGATTCTATTTTTTTTTTTTCATTTCTTTCAATTTTCTGACATTTGTAGAATGTGTGGTGTGATTACTGAAGAAGGATGATGGGAGAATGTGGAAAAATAAAACAAAAATAATGACTAATTTTTTATTTGCAAAAAGTTTTGATAAAAATTTTGTCGAATTAAAACGCGCAACATAAAAAAAAAAAAAAAGTAAACAAGAGAAAGAGACAAAAAATAAATAAATAAAATAAGTGTCAAGTGGAGACGCCTGGTTTGTTGTAAATCAACTTTCTTTTTTTTTAATTTCTTTCCCTTTACACCGCCCCCTTGTTCTTCTTTCTTCTTCTTCACGTCCTACTACTTCGCACTTAAATAAAAGTTGTCGTAATGTATTTATAAAAAAACAAAAAATCATTTTTATCATTTTCACGTTTCTCTTTTTTTTTCTTCTTCTTCTTCCTTTTTTTTTGTGATAATTTCTTATGAAAAAAAAAAATTCTTAACAAAATCAAAAGAGAGACGAAAAAGCAAAAGAGAAAATTTCTAAAATTAAAGAATTAGATAAAAAGAAACAAAAAATTAAAAATTGGATAATTGTCGAATAAAAATTCCTGGTCCAGATTTTTCTTCTTCTTTTTCTTCTTCTTCATCCCTCACTTTTTTCACTCTGTCAAAACTTGTGTTTGTTGTTTTTTTGTTCTTGTGCATGGATTTTTCTTAGATAGAATTAATTACGATCATTAAATAATACAAAATTATTTTCTTGTTTACAAATATTTAAGTTGTGTAGTTTTTCTTCTTCTTCGTTTGTTTGTTTTTTTTCCATACACATTTATTTTATTTTTTTATTGCGTTTGGAATATTTGACGAAAAATTAAAAAAAAATTGTAAAATTCATCATCATCATTAATCGTCATCGTCATCATCATCATCGTCATCATTTTGATGAACAGAAGATGAGTTGTTCTGTTTGAATTACAAGAAGAAAGAATGGTTGTTAGGGGGGGGGGGGGATGGGATGGTATGATAAAGTTTCTTTGTTTTTATAATAGAAAATCAAATGTTTGTTGTATTTGCTTTGTTTTGTTTTTTGTAGAAATTTCCAAGAACCACTAAAAAAAAAAAAATTGATGATTAAGAATTTTTTTTTTGGTGTCAATAATTAGTACATTGTTGTTGTTGTTTTTTTTTTCACTCCACCACATTTTTATTTATTTAATTTTGATTTTACATTCGTTACCGACACACACACACACATACATACATTTCTACGTTATCATCTTAATATTGTGGTATGAATTGTTGGCTTTTAGCCAAAAATGTGCGCGACATCAAAATTGATGAAGAAAATGAGAAGATGAGAAGACAGAAGAAAATATTACAATTTAATTTGTATATTTTTGAATCCAAGTAAGAAAAAAAAAAGAGTAGTGAGGTAATCAATTAAAATTACTAAAAGAAAATAAGAGAGAAACAGAGAGACAGAGAGAGAGAAAAGGTCATTACAAAAATGTGCGGTGACTAAAAAATTTATTATTATTATTTTTTTGTTTTTACTTTTGTAAGAGAAAATAGAATTCAGTTTTGTTCTATTATTCTACTTTAATGGGAGAGGTGTCGGCGGAGACAAATAATACGCGTTACACGCTCGCTCATCAGATTTTTAATTTTAACAGAAGAAAAACAATTTTATGTTTGAACATTTTCACAAGAAACTAGAAATTTCTAAAAGGGAAATTTTCTCTTTTTTTTTTTTTTTGTCAAAATGAATTTAAATCGTTTGTTTTTCTTTTACGTTCATTGGAAAATGGAAAATTATCTTATATCAATTAAATGTAATATTTGTTGACGACTTTACATAGAGAATAAATGAAAAAGAAAATAATTTAGATGTATTTGTAATCAGCTGTTAGGGTCAACTGTTACTGTAAATTGAATCTAAGAGTTCGATTCTGCCCCATTTCGCCTGTTATCTCATGTTACTGTTAAAAACTTTTAAGAGTTAACAATAAATAAAAATATTTTAAGAAATTCTGTATTCTGCTCTTTTTTTTCATATTCAGCATCTGTGTTCAGTTAACAAAATTTAAGCAGACAATTGTGTGTTTTTAATAATTTTTCTGTACGTTAGTAGCAGAACCTACTGACGTTCTGTTAGAATTAAAATGAGATAGCAGACTTTGTTTTTTTTCTTCGCAGAATTGGAATTTACTTAAAATTGTTTTAATTGCTTTTAAATTCAAAATTAAAAGAAATTAACAGAAATACGTCACTTAAAATGAGATAACAGTGGTGTATAGAATTGGACTCTAAATCATTATTTCTATCATGCTGTGACTTAAATTCGTGAATTTTTTTTTGATAAGAGTCTGGTGTGTTACCAAAACCCCTAAAACCAACGTAACATCTCAACAATATAGAAATCAGAATTCTTACAAATATTTTAACTTATTTTTTTTTTTTTAATTGTTGTTGTCTCACGTCCAGTCCAAAGTGTTCAAAACACTCTGAAAATTTTCTGTTGATCCTTTTTACGAATTTATTTTTCTTTTCGAAAAAAGAAAAAAAATTAAAGAGAATTGTGTTGATAATTTTTTTAAATTACAACAAAAATTAAATGTACCCTTAAAAAATATTGTCCCTTTTAAATATTCATCATAATAAATAAATAAATAAATTGGATTGATTTTAAGCCTTTTTTTGTTGGGGCCTACTCATCCGCGCCTCATTCTCCTCTTCACCTCTTCTTCTCATCATTATATTTTCCGTTCTTCCGCTTCTGGTGCTTTTGGTGTACTGTTGTTGTTGGTGTTGTTGTTGTTTTGAATGGATATTAATTTTAAGGGTCTAAATAATCCAAAAATAAAATTTTATAAGATTAAAAAAAAATAAAAAGTGAACAAAATGAAAATTATTGGGAACTGTATAAGAGAGAGAGAGAGAGAGAGAGTAAGTGAGAGAGGATAAGGGTGGGTTGATGATGAGAGAAAAGGGAAACTTGGACTCTGTTACATTTTTTTTTTTATTCTTCTATTCTTCTTGCTCCCTCGCTCCTTCATTCTCTCTTCATCTCTCTCGCTCTTTTTGTGGTTGTATTAAATTCCTGGACTCTAAAAACACCCAGACTTTCTCTTTTCTTTTTATGATCCTTTTTTTTTTTTTTGTGTGTAACAAAAATAGCAGAGAGAGAATTTATCGATTTATCATAATAGCGGGGTTGCGTATAAATTTTTTTTTTTTGTAACAATTGGTTTGGTTTGGGTGGGGTTAACAACCCAATATTTACACACACACACACACACACACATACATAGGTATAATGAAAGTAGATGAAGAAGAAACACAAATAGAATACCCAATTAATTTGTTCACGTGCTGGCTCCTCTTCTTCTTCTTCTTCTTTTACTGTTGCTATTTTGTTGTTGCCTTTGTGCGCTTTCATTCTGTCACTGACTTTTCTCACTTTTTCCTATTTTCTCTTTTTTTTTTTTTTTTTTGTTTTTTTTTTCTTTCAAAACAATTTGTCTTTATTAATAAGATTGAAATTTTTCACGCAATTATTTAAGAAATTTTTCTTGGGTTTCTTCTCTTCTTCTTCTTCTTCTTTTTTTTCATATGAATGAAAAATGAAATATTAAATTAAAAAGAGTGGAGAAAATAAATATTCATCCCCTAAATAAAAAATTATCGCTTTTTTCACAATGAACGAAAACAAAAAAAAATTTTAAGTAAAAGGAAGAAGAAGAAGAAGTTGCAAAGAAAACGAAGAGACGACGGGGAAAGAAAAAAAAAATATGGAACACGAAGAAGAAGAATGAAACAAAATATACTTAGAAATAAAATAAAAAAAAAAAAAAAGAATGAACGAAAATTTATTGCAGAAAAAATAAAAAATAAAAGGAGCAGAACAAAAACAACACACACACTTACCCCGAAGATGAAGAAGAAGAAGAAGTAAACGGGAACTTTTTTCGTTTTTTTTTTTTGTAACGCCGCCAAACACAGAAAATTTAAACAAACAACAACAACCTTGAACACTTATCTGACACAATACAAACCATAATCATTTTCCACGGTTTTCTCCCTAATTTTTTTTTTTCTTTTTGCTCATTCTTATTTTATTCCTCATTTTTTAAACATTTCTTTTTCCAGGGTGTGGGGGAGTTGGTACCTCTTTCAATCCGATTACCCTTACCTAACGCAACATAAACTTAACTCAACTTACTTTACGTTGACTTTATACAAACTTCTTCTATGAAAATGAATTCCTTTTGTCTCTTGGTCAAAAAAATTAAAAGAAAAAATTAAACAATAAAAAAAGAAAAACAAATAAGAAGAAGAAGAAGAAGAAACAACTATTGGAAGTTATTCTTCTCACCACAAAATACTTTCTTTACTAGATTCAACTCATTCATCTTCCTTTTTTTTTTTTTGTTGTTGTTGTTGTTGTTGTTGTTGTAATCATTCCTATGTGACTTTTCCCTTTTCTTTTTTTTTTTTTCTTTTTCTTCTCTTTTTCGTCTTTTCTTATTTTCTTCTAATCTATACAAATTTTTTTTTCCTGTTTTCTTTCACAAACAAAAACAAAAAAAAACAAGAACAAAGAACAACAAAACAACAACAACGAAAAATGCGAAAAAAGCTCAAGGGGTAAAATATTGTGACGTCAACACATATGTTTTTTTTTTCTTTATCACTATCACTCTTTCTCTCTCTCTCTCTCTCACTCACTCACTCACTCTCTCTTTCACTTTCTATTCTTTCATTTTTACAAACGAGAAAAAAAAACGCACACACACACACACATTAAATGAATGCGTGTGCGTGTTGTTTGATGTGTGTCTGTTTGGTTATGTTTGTTCAAGAGAAGAAAAATGTTAATTTCAAGTTTGATGGAACAACAAATTCACGATATTCCTTCTTTTGTTTTTTTTTTGTTTTCTCTCTAACTTCTGCATGCCTGCCTGCCTGTGACGTAACGAACAAGCGAAACAGAAAAAAAAACAAAGCAAAAAAAAACAACAACAACAACTGGAAAAGGAAAAAGAAAGTCAGAACTGAAAATTGTTGTAATAATAAATATGAAAAGTGGAAAGAAAAGAAAAGGAAAAAAAAAAAAGTGAAGGAAAGTTTTTGTGTACGAGAATGTTGTCGGGATTTTTTTCCCCATTTCTTTCTTCTACCCCTTCAATCTTCTTAACAAAAAAAAAGAAATACAGAAATAAAGAAAAAGAAAAGAAAAATGCAAAAAAAAAAAACAAGCATAGAGAGAGAGAGAGAGAGAGGCGGAGAGGCGGCTTAAGAAACTTTTTCTTCTTCTTTTTATTTTATTGAAATTTTTCTTCTTCTTCTTCTTCAATTTTTTTTTTTTTTTTAAGTAATTAGATCAACAGGTTTGATGTGAATTTTGTGTTTGAAACGAAAAAAAAAAAGAAGAAAAATGAGAAGTGGGGTGAAAATATTTTCACCGAATAAAAAAAAGAAAGAATATGGGAAAAATAAAGGAGGAAATTGGTTGTTGAGAAACGAAAAAAAGAGGTGTAGAAAAGGAAGAGGGTTAGTGAGTTGAGGGTAGAGGTGTTAATAATTGTGGCTGTTTTGATGACTTGAGAGTGTTTGTTAAACGGTTTCTGCTGTAAAAGGGTTTTTTTTTTCTTTCTCTCTATTCTTTTTCTTTCGTCTTATTTGGGGGAAAAACGGTCATACTATTGGATTTAATGAAATTAGATTTTCTGTTTTGTTCGACGGGTGTAGATGGGGGGGGGGGGGGTACTCTTGAGAACGGAAAAAAAAACGAATGAAGCTTTCATTTTATGAATTCAAATTCAAGTACGTAATCAAATATATACAAAGATAAAAGGCAAATACACACACATAGACACGCACGCACACTACACATACGCGTGTACATGTACAAAATGAAACAGAAGCACTTACATGTATTGCCCGTAAAATTGATCTCTTTTGTCTCATTCTAACAGCAACAACTAACTGTGAACGCAGTGTATTGTACTTTATAAATGTGTTTGTATCTGTATGTGTGTATATATATATATATATATATATATATATATATATATATATATATATATATATATATATATATATAGAATAGCAGCAGCGACCTGTTCGATCCAAAAACTTTGTGAACATCATATAACAGAATCTTCATTCTCCTCATTTTCTTCCTTTTCTTCTTATTTTCAGAAGTTTATATCACCCATCTAAACTCCTCATATTATACCCTTTTCCTCTCATCTAACTTCACTTACCCTTAACCATTTTCATCTTTTCCTTTTTCTTCTACTACTACAACTACCCTTACACAATCATCTCACTCCATTCGTTTATTTTTCTAACCCTACCCCAACTTACTTTTCTTTTCTCTTATTTTTCTTCTTCCTTTTTTTTTTTTTTTTTTTTTGATAAAGAAAAAGTTCATTTTATATCAGAAGCGTTACACCACATGACAGACAAATACTGAAATATACACAAACACATAAACATTTATACAGATACACACATTTATAAATATAAATACATAACGAATTGAGTTTTCCAAGTTCAGAGAAAATTTTGTTTCAAGTGTATAAAGTATAAAAATAGAAAGAGACAAAGTTACTAAAATAAAAAGAGAAATATATATTTAAAGAATTTTTGTTTTATAACATTTAGTATTAGTATTTATCTCTTTCTAATGTGTTGTATCTTTCTCCGCTCTTTCTCTATCTCTCTCTCGTTTATATTAAAATTATGTCTATTTCATTTACACAAAAAAATAGACTATGATTATTTGGTGTGTAACATTGACTCTTCTGAGTTTGGTCCTTGAACATGGGTAGACAAACACACGCATACGTATACACACATACAAACATACATACAAACATACATACATATATATTATTTACATTTTATTAACGTATGTGTATGTACGAATGAAATATGTATTTAGTGAAAAGATGGGATAACAAATACAATGATAAAAATCACAGCATCACACTTTTAAAAAAAATATTTTCTTCTTCTTCTCTTCTATGTTTGTATTTTATTTAAAAATATATATTCACACACACACACACACACACAAGTGCACATACACATACGCATAGATAAATCTGTACACGAATATTATATTTGTAAATGAAATGATGATAACAACAACGTCGACAACAAAAATTCAGTTTAGCTGTTCTTCTGTCACGTCACCATCGTCTTTGTCGTCAGTCGTTTCCCTGCATCCATTCAGTTCTGATCACAGAGAAAAAAAGCATAATAAATAAAAGGAAAAATTAAAAAATAAAAAAAAGATATAAAATAAAAAAAAAACAACACTGAGAGAAAATTAAAAAAAAAAAACAGTTTTTCCTTTATTTTTTCTGTTTTTCTTTTTTCTTGTTTTACAAAAAAAAAAAAAAAAAAACGAAAATTAATTCAAAAAAATAGTATTTTTTTTGGTTTGTGTCAATGAAAAGAAAAAACAACAACGCATAAATTATAATTTTAGTTTTTCCTAAAAGTTTTTCTGTTTGTTTCCATTAAACGAGAAGACAAATTATTAAAAGTTCTGATCGTTTTGTATTTTTGTTGTTGTATTTTGATTTCTTAAATAATTTAATTTCAAATTGTTATCCTAGTGTTAATGTATGTGTGGGTGTGTGTGTGTATTTGTCAGTTATTATAAAATTCAATCGTTAATTAGTTTAAAGAAATAAAAAAAAAGGGACAAAAAAAAAACCAAAAAAGAAAATATTTTTAACTTTTTTAAATGAAAAATTAAAAGGATTTTCTTAAAAGTAAAAAAAAAGGGAAAAAGGGTGGAAAATATGTTTTTGTCTGTTAAGTGTAAATATAAGTATAAATATAAATATAATTATTAAATCGTTTTTCTCTTAAAAAAAATTAAAAATTAAAAAAAAAAAAATTATTAAATTTAAAAATTAAATCTACTACTACTGTTGTTGTTGTTGTTCTTGTTGCTGTTGCTGTTGTTGTTGCTGTTTCTTGTTAATTATAAAATATTTAAAAATATATTTATTGAAAGAGGAGCGAACAAAAAAAAAACATTTCTTGTTTTTGTCCCAAACAAAACAAAAGCAAAAATAAAAACGAAGAAGGAAAATTTCACTACACTTAATTAAATCCTTTGAATAAGAAAAGCCCCCTCACCACCCCCCCACTATTTAAATATTTTAACTTTTAAACCAAAAAAAAAAAAAAAAACACAGAAATAAAATATTTTATCTAAGAATTAAAAAGAATAAATTTAATTAGAGAGAAAATTATAGAATATTTATATAAAATGGAAAATTATTGGAAAAAATAAGAAGAAAAATTTTAAAAAGTTTAAAAAAAATATTTTAAGAGAAAATTAAAAATAATTGTGATTTTTGGTTGTGTGAAAAAAAAAAGGACAAACCAAAGCCCAAAATTCTCAAATAGAAAAACAAAGAAGGAAACTAAAGTCTAAAATATTGAGAGAGAGAGAGAGAGACAACAACGTAGAATTTATAAAAGAACAAAATACGAAAGAAAAAAAGGAAACAAGAGGAATTAAAGGAAATTAATCAAAAAAATTTATTAAATAAAAAATAAAAGGAAAAAAAGAAAAGGAGAAAAGGAAATTCCATTTTAAGAAATCAAAACAAAAAAAAAGAAACAATTAATTAAAGCAATAAATGAAAATTAATTTTAAAAATAAACACAAAAAATTCTAATCAAAAAAATTATTAAAAAAAATTATTAAATAATTAAGTAATTAAGTAAAATTAAGAAGAACAAAAAGTAAAAAGTAAAATTAAAATTAAAAACAAAAAAAAACAAAAACTGAGAAGAATAAAATTAAATTTTTTGACTGCATTGTGATCAGGCGCCTCCACCGAAAAAAACTGACAGAGAATAAAAAACAAAAACAAAAGAAAGAAAGATTTGAATCTCACTTCATCCATCCTGTAATATTCGTCGTGAATTCGCATTTCTCTCAACTTAAAAAGTAACACACACACACAAACACACGCACACACAAAAGTGAAACAAACAACAACAAAGAAAAAATAGAACCGTTCATTTTGGGGTCGTATTTTTGTTTTGTTTCTTTCTTTTTTTTTGGGGCGTCTCGTCTCGTCTATTTCAACGGCAAAATAAAAAACTAAATAAATAGGAAAGAAAACAAAAAAAGGAAGAAAAAAAAGAAAAACTTTTTCATCAATTTCCCATAAATTTAAGTGAAAAAGAAAAAAAAAATAAACAAATAAATAAAGTAAGAAAAAGGGGAAAAATAAATACGATTTAAAAAACATTTTCGTTTTGTGAGTTTCTTATTTTTTCTTCTTCTTTCGTTTTTCTGGGCGTAAATTTCTTCATCATCTTCATCTACTTCTTAACCAAAAAGAAACATTTTTTTTTTCTTTTGCTTCTTCTTCTTCTTATTCTTCTTCTCCGTTTTTGCTGCTCAATACTAGTAGCAGATTAAATGTACAAAGAGAACATTTTTGTAGACAAGTACAAATGTATTTGACCTTGAGCATAACGGGAATATAAAGGACCATTTTCTTAACACACAAAACAAAAAGAGACAGAGAGAGAGAGAGAGTGAAAGAGAGAGACAGAACGGGAAAGAATATAAAAATAAACCTCCATCAACAAATAAGAATATTGATTAAAAACCAATAAAAAAAGAAAAAAGGGAAAGTAATTCACCAAAAGGAACAACAACAACAACTACAAAAACAATTTTTCCCTTCGTTAAATTCACTTAATAAAAAAGAAAAGAAAACAGAAAGAAAAGAGAATAAAACGACAAAAGAAGGAAAAGAAAAAAGTAAAAAGGAATTGAGAGAGAGAGAGAGAGAGACAACTATAGATAAATAAGAATCAAAAGAAAGGAACAAAAGAGAAAATGAGTAGCGTTTTAGCGGCTGTTAAAACATTTGCACCAAGTGTAAGACGTAGACGTCGTTGTGAAAAACAACAACTTGAATTATACGGTGATCAACCGCCTGATGTTGTACCATGTTGGGATTCAATACCAGCACCACCAATAACACCACCGGCTGCATTTTTACCCGGCTATAAACGTTTATCAAAAAAAGGTGAGAAAATGTCTCTTTTTTTTTTTGTTTTTGTTTTTCTTTTTCTTTTGATGAAAAAACACAAAAACTCAAAAAAAAAAATATTAAATGAAAATATTTTCTTTTGAAAAGATTTTCCTTTTTCTCTCTTCTGTTATTGTTTTTCTTTTAGTGTGTATGTGTGTGTGTTTTGTTATTTTTCTGTTTCTTTTATTTTATCTCAATCGTTATTCTTTCATTGTTGATTGATGCGCAAGGATTAAAAAGAAAATGAAGAAGAAAATTAAACACTGAAGATATTAAACTGAGAGTATGAGTGAAAAGAGAAGGTTGGTTTGGTAGATTAAAGGGGGGAGAAATGTAAGATAGAATTTAATCAAGATCCTTCAAGGAAGGATTCAGTATTTTCTTTTTGTTTTGTTTTTCCGTTTTTTTTTTCTTTTTGTTTTTCTTAATCACTGAACCCTGAACTCCATCACCAAAATCTTTATTCTTTAAGAAAGAAAAAGAAAAAACCCTCATCGTGTTTTACTTTCTATACGCGCGCACTTAAAACATTTTATTCCTCTTTTACCACCACCCCTCTCTCCGCCCCCAATCTTTAGTTTACTTTTAAAAAGCTCACACTTCTATACCACAATCCCCATCCTTTCTCTCACACACTCACAATTCTTACTGTATTTATTTCGCCTATATCTGTCTCTGTCTAATCCCATTTTACACCGTTACACACTTAATTTAATATTTTATTTTTATTTTCGATCCAAACGGCGTCATCCGTTCAATAAAAAAGAAAAATCCAATTCCAAAAAAAAAATTTTTTCAAACAAATGAAATAAACTAAATTGCACACACACACACACACACACACACACACACACACACACAGGCAAACAGAAGGAAAGTTTAGGATTGAAAAAGAGAGAGAGAGAGAGAGAGTGAGAGAATGAGAGTTAGAAGGGAATTTAAAAAAAAAACAATTGCTTTCAAGTTCACACAAATTAAATAATAAAATGAAAACAACAAAAATAACAACAACAACAACAACAACGGCAAAATAAAAAGGAAAAACTTAAGAAAATTTATTCACGCACTCTATTTTAACATTTCTTCTTTCTGTTCTTTTCTTTTTTTTTTGTTTGTTTGTTTGTTTGTTTTATTTGTTGTTGTTGTTGTTTTGTTTTTTAAATAAAATTTGGGATAAAAACTTTTATTTTGTTGTTTTTGTTTTTCCTTTAATTTTCATTTTAATTTTTGTTGTTGTTGTTGTTGTTTTTGTTAAATGAGAAAAAATTATTCGGTATACAAAATTTAAATTTAATACAAAAGTAAAATACAATTAAAGAGTACATATAGAAAGAGAGAGAGAGAGAGTTAGAGAAAAAGTCACAACATATGTATAACTACCCCCTGTTCATTATCATCCTACACTTATCCATACCTCTGCTAAAACTACACACACACACACACACACACACACACACACACACACACACGCATATATTTAGTCAATTATTTCTACTAAATTTATTTGTTTTTGTTTTTTTAATTAAAAAGTAAAACAAAAATGAAAATTAGATTTTCTAATATTATTTTACTTGATTCTCTGATTTTCCATGATTTTCCATGATTTTCATATGATATTTGATGAAGAAAAGAGTAGATGAAGGAATGATAAATTACGTCATCAACCATCAGTGAAATTTGTTCTTCGTTGATTATTTTTTTTTTTTTTTTTGATTCAAAATTAAAAAAAAAAAAACTTTAAAACAGAATGAGATAAAGTGAGAGCGTGTGTGAGAGAGAGAGAGAGAGAAAGATAGAAATTGATGAGAGATGGAGAAGAAAGCTCAAGGTTAAGAGGATTTATCGCTAAAATATACATTTTTATAATGAAATTATCTGAAGTTCTTTTTTTTGTCTTTTTTTCCGTTTGTGTGAAAAGAGGAAAAATTGTCAAAACATTTTTTAAAAGGAAAAATGGGTTTTTTATTTCTGGTTTTCTTTCTTTCGGTTGAAAATCACTAGAATAACGTTAAAATAAAAATATCTTCAAATGAACGTAAACTTTTTTTTTTTTCTTTCTTGCTTTTCATCTTTTGTTGTTGTTTTTCTTCCTTTCCATCCCTGTTTTTTTCTTTCTTCTTTTTGCCGTCATGTTAAGTCAACTGAGGTCGTCTCCACCCATTCCATTACCACAAATAATCCACACATTCGTTTATTATATACGACACCAATTTAAAGTTAGAAAATTTTTTTCCCACCCCTTTCATCCGTCCTTCCGTTTTGAATGTGTTTAAAAACCCATCCAATTTTTGAACTGTGATTTTACTCGTGTACACCTTCCACCCTTTTCACTCTTCAGTGCGTTTTTTCTTGTTTGTATATTTTATTTTTCGTTTCTCTTCACATTTTTGTCCTATTTTTTTTTATCTCTTTCACTCATTGGATTCACGGCACAACAAACTAAAAGTTATTCGATTTGGCATTAAATTGACTTGTGGATAAAGCAACGATGAAACGAATGACGACGATCAATGTGTCAAAGTATGTAATAATGTGTACATTTGTATGTATACGTGTGTGTATGGGTGTGTGCGTATTTGGTGGTTATTTTAAGTAGGGTAAATAAAATATATTTAACCATCAACTTACTTTATTTATCCTCCTTCTCTCATTTCTTCTCATTCTTCATAATTTTCTTCTACCAATTTTATTCTCTTCATCCCCGACATATTTATTCTACCCACCCAAAATACTCCCACCACCAACACTGAAAAATATGTTTGCGCAAAGGAAGAATGAGTTTTACGTAAATGTATGTATGTATGTGTAGATAGGATGCTGTTACTGCTGTATTTTCTGTGTGTATGTATGTTTGTGTGTGGATTTAGATCAGTTTGCCTTTGCTGTACATATGGATTTGTTTGTGTGTGTGTGTGTGTTTGTATGTGTGTTGCTATAAATGTGTCTAATATATAATTGATTATGATGAATTTGCTTCTTTTTTATTTTTTTTTTGTTTTTGTTTTTTTTTTTTTTCATTTTTCATTTTTTTTGTTTTTTTATTATTCTTTTATTTAATATTCAAGAGTAGAATACACGGGACGGATGATATCTCTCACATATTTATTTATATATATATTTTTTTATTATCGCGTACTTCATGAAATAAACTCCTACTCAATTTTTTTTTTAGTTCTTCTCCTCCCTCTTGATCATCATCATCCTCTTTTACACATACCTATTGTACAGTAGTACCCTGTTTAGAAAAAAAAAACACACACAAGAAGTAAAATGTGAAAACCACCGAAAAACAATTTAAAAATGCTAAAGACTAAAAAAAAATATATTCGAATTTTCAACACAACTCAGACCTTATGATGACAATAATTTGTGATGATGTTGCCATTTTTTCTTCTTCTTCATAATCATCTTGTTTTTTCTATTCTTCTCTATATATTCTTCTGTAATCTATACACTCCCTCTCTATCTCTCTTTCTCTCTCTCAACCCATTTTCACTTACGGTAACTGTTGTATTTGTCTTTATTACATTTGATATACTTAGAACAGTAATTTACTTTATTTTTTTGAGTAAAGTGGTGTATGTATTCATAATAAAACCAAAAAAAGGAAAGGGTAGAAGCAGAAGAGGCAACAATCAAAATAAACAAACGAAAGAACGAACCAACCAACCAACCAACCAATAACAAAAACTATTAGAACACAATTTCAATAAATGGTTGTCGTAGTAGATGGTTTTTGGGGTAGGTTTAGAGTGAAGAGGGGTGATAGAAGGAAGGAAACACTAAAAATAATAATAATAAAAAAAAAAAGTCTATAATCGACAAAAACGAAAAAAAAAAAATTACGATACGATATTTTAATATAAAAACCTTTTTTTTTTTCTCTTTCTCACTCTTTTTGTATTGTTATTTGGGTTTTCTTTTAACAACAAGGGGACAACAAAAGTAACAATAAAAACAAATAACAATAAAAATAATAAAAACAACAACAACGACAACAGGCAAATATAAGAGAAAACAAATATAATAAAAACAATTAAATTGTCTCGCTCTAACAAATGAAACGATCAACATAAATATACCACAATTATAATACATACACACACACACACACACAAATCTCTCTTATACAGTTCCACAAATACATTTACACAAATAAATATAAATTTTGTTTATTTTTCCTTTTTTTTTTTTTTTTTTGAAAAGCTTCAAATACAATCATGGAATCTTTTCTATTACATAAAATAATAGCAGCAGCAGCAACAACAACAGCAACAACGACAGCAACAAAAACAATCGAATTGTGGACTTTTTATTTTGTCGATTTTTCTTCTTTTTTTTTTCGTTTTTTCCTGTTTTTCTTCTTTTTTTTTCTAACGAACAAAAAACATGCGCATTATAAACTGAATCAAAATCATCTCGTTTTAGAGAGCAAACGTTCATGGACATTCAATTGTATATTGTATTGTGTATGTGTATTTGTGTTATATATGAATATTCTTCCCTCTTTCATCCCATTCTATATTCTTTATTTCCTTGTCCTTTTTTTTTCTTCCACTTTTTGCTCTTCTTACTGATACTGATGACGATGCTTTGCTACTGCTGTATGGCTTCTATTTTTATTGTTGTTATTATTGTTGCTGTTGAATCAGACAGCAGAAAAAATTTTTCTATAAAATAAAATTATTATTTTCAATGTCATTTCCTTGGCCGATTATTTTTCTCTATAAAAAAAAAGAAGAAAATATGAAATAAAAAGAAAAAAATATTACTCTTGAAATTTAACAAAAGTTTGTACGTGCATATGTGTATGTATGCATTTATTTGTATAGTTGGAATGTATGATGTGAGTTGTTGTGTGTGTGTGTGTATGTGTGAGTGTGTATTTGTGGGTGTGTAGTTAGTTGCTATAAGAGAGATAGGATTGATATATAATAATGTCCTTGTCCTTTTGAGGTTTTCTTTCATTTATATTATTTTTTTTTTTTTGTCAATTTAATACTTTTTATAAAGAGAGAGAGAGAGAGAGAGATAAATAGAAAGAGCAAGAGAGTGAGGGTGGTTTTTTTGTGGAGAGTATAGAATTAATCGGAGAAGGAGAATTCGTATATTATAAATTTATATGGTGAAAAAAAAAATTGTAATAATAATAATAATATTTAATGAAATATTATTTTAGGTTACGTAATAAATTTATGTGTGTGTATGTCTGTCTGTGTGTTTGTTTGTTTATTTTTTTTTTTTTTTTGATTTTTGGTTTTATTATATTTTTTTTTTTTTGCCATTTTCAGAAAATGAAATTTTTTCGTGATCAAGTTAGTGAAGTCAGTCGTGGCAAAAGTATGTATAAATGTAGTATAGTTGAATGTATGTATAGGTAAAGTTGAGTTTTGGGGATGAGAAGAGTTGGGAGTTTTTTTTTTTTTTTCATTTGGTTGGTTTGAATATGTTTAAGTATTTAAAGTGGGTGGATTTATATTTTGTAGATGAATGATTTTTTTTGGTATGATTTAAAATGGTTAAGAAGATGTCACATTATAAGATTATTTGTTTTTTTTTTTCCCTGGTTCTACTTTATGTATTTGACGTGCTTTTATAGTTAAATGTTAAAATTTTGGTTGAATGTGAACCGTTCGGTACAGAGTGTGGAAGAGGCGTCTGTAAGAATGGATGAATCAACTGAAGTTGAGAACGAAACAAAAAAAAGAGAGAGAGAGAGAGATAGGATCTCTGTTCTTTTGTAGGTACATAAATTTTACTCTGGTGAATATAATAAGTGTGTATGTTCTGTTTCACGGGGGTTAAAATTTAAACTTTTTCTTTTTTCCTTTATTCCTACTCTGCACTAATGGAAAAGTTCATTTTTTTTTTCCCTTCATATTTTCACATATTTTTATATTCCCTTAAATAAATTTATTTTTCATAATAAATTTGCGATGAAGAAGAAATTTTTTTAAGAAAAATGGGGGAAAACAGAAAAATAAGAAAACGAAATATGTTTGAAATTTCCAAAAAAAACCCCTTTCCACACTTCGAAGGAAGAAAAACAAAAAAATATATAAAAACAAAAAAAAAACAAAAGCAAACCAAATAAATTGTTGTTTTAACTTTATTTTCTCCACTTAAAAACCAACGAAATCATTCTACATTCCACCCACAATCTCATCCTGATCTTACCAATGTTTTACGTTGCGTCTCTTTCAATTTAATGGTGGTATTCACCTTGACTTAATGTTTTTGCCTTGTTGGCTGCTGTATCTAATTGTGTCTGTGTGTATGCGTGTTCATTTTTGAACTTATAACCCTCACTTCTGTTCCTCTTCATCATGAATAGCATATACACACACACACACACACATACACATTCTTTGTTCTTCTTCTTTAGCTCCTTTAGCTTTCTCGAATATATTACAATAAAGTAGTGAAGGGTGCTGTGCTGTTCTCTTGAAATTTTTGTATCTGGACGCCATCGATCCCGACACCCGACATAACGACGAATTTTACCTTTTTTTTCTTTTTTTCAGCGATTTTCTTTCTGTTTTTTTTTTTTTTTTTGTTATTTTTAATATTATAAAAAGGAAGAAGAAATTTTATGCGTCTCTGACGTCATCGATTGTAATGTTCCGTTGTTTAATTTTCCACTGTTTTTTTTTTTTCTCCTCCCTTTAATTTTTTTTTTTTTGTTATTTTCATACAAAATTTGGTTGCAGTTGATTTTATATTTTCTCTGTATGAAAATTAAATGAAAGTTAGGAAAAGGAGGATGAGAGCGAGACAGAGATAGTGAAAATGATATTGTTGGAAATGGAAGAGAGAAAAAAATAAAATGAAATAAAATGAAACTGTATTTTTGGAATGAGATTTTCATTTTATTTATTATTCAAATTAGATTTTTCAATTTTTCTTTTTTTTTTTTTCTTTTTTTCTTCTTTTCTTTTTTACTTTTCTTTTATTTTTTTACAAGAAAGTAATTGAAGAAGGGAACGAACCGTTGATGTTTTAGAAAACAAGATGGTTTTTATTTAAAATGATAAAAAGTGTCTTGATCTTTCTCCTTCCAATCTTTCACCTTATTTTTCTTTTTGTTTGAACTTTTTCTTTTGTTTTTTGTTTTTTTTTTGTGCTGATCGTTGGCAAATTTATGTATGTGTGTGTGTGTGTGTATGTGTGTGTGTGTGTGTGTATGTGTGTGTGTGTGTGTGTGCGTTAACATAATGAAAATTCTTTCCTGAATAAAATAAAATAGAGGAAAAACAAAAACGGGGAAAAATCCAATTCAATTTTCAATTGTTTCTTCTTCTTCTTCTTTTTCTTTTTATTTTTAAAACAATTTACAAAAAAAAAATATTTTAATTTAATTTACTGTACTCTATTCTTCTTCTTCTTCTTCTTCTTCTTCTTCTTTCTAATATCTTCTTTATTTTTGTTCCTTCGTTTGTTTTTTTTTTTTTTTTAATTATCAAGGTCACTGTAACGTCATCTTGAAAAAATGTCACAAAAATAGTTGAGCCAACTAACAAAATGAAAATACACAACAACAACAGCAACAACAAAAAATACAAATATCGTAAATAATTATAATTAAAAGTAAGAAGAAAACAAAATTCGTTTTTAAATTAAATTTACGATGTGGTTTTGGTGGAAGGGTGGGGGGAGGAAGATACATTCTTATACTTTCTCTCTCTGTCTCTCTCGCTCTCTCTGACTTTCTTGTTTATTTTGTGTTTATTTTTTAAAATATTTCTTTTACGTTTTTTTTTTTGCTTTGTTGTTGTTGTTGTTGTTGTATTTTTTTCCTTTTTCTTTTTTTTTTAAATTTTTTAAACGAAAAACCCACCCACCCATCTCATTCAACCACCCACCATCGGCGAAAAAAAAAAGTCATTAAAATTTAATAAACTAAAAAAAGAAATAATTTCTGTTGCGATTTTTTTCTTTCTTCTTCTTCATTTTTTCTTTTTCTTAAAAATTCTTATTCAATTTATTCACATTACTGGGTTTTTGGGATTGAGGTTGTAGTTGGGGGTAGAGGGGAGTTAGAGCAGAATGAAGTGAATAATAATAATTCTTGTAATTTGTGTTTCCCATTTTCTCTTGTTGTCTCTTTCCGTAGAACTTTAGTTAAATTGGTCATTTTCCGAATACAATTCGAACCATCCATCGTCAGACAAAACACAAAAATTATCTGTTTGTTCAGAACAAATCATTTGAAATCATTGAAAATTGTATGGTCCAATTGTACAGACACTAATTAATACACAAATAAATTTGTCATATTCTGTTTTTTTTAAAAGTTCCAATTGATGATCCCTGACTCACACGTTAAATATTCTTCTAGTTGGCATTTTACCAAAAATTCATTCATATTTTTTGTTTATTAAAAAGAATAAATTTTTTTTTCTTCGGAAATAATTTTCCTCTTTTTCCTCTTATTCTTCTTCTTCATTTGTTTCAATTTGTTTGTTTTTTTTTTGTCTTGTTAAACTTGAAACATTTTTGTTTGAGATTCGTTGTTTTTCTCTCACTCTCTCTCTCTCTCTTTCTCTCCCTCTCTGTATTTATTTTGTTTAATTAGAGAAAAAGATTTTCTTGTCAAAAAGAAAAATAAACTGTTCTTGTTGTTGTTTTAAAATGAGTGAAGAGAAAAATATGTCTACGAAAATAAAAATGTGAAACAAAAAACGTTACAATTAAAGAATTGAAAGAAAAAGAAGAAGAAGAAGAAGAAGAAGATAAATAAACAAATGTATAAAAATTATTTTGTATTGGAAAATATGTAAAATTTCAATTTTTCCTTTTTTGAAAATCTTCAATTTTTTTTTTCTCTCTTTTCAAATTTCCACATTTTGTGTTTTCTTTTCTTTTGTTTGTTTTTGTTGTTTTTTTCTTTCTGTCAGAAAAATTCTACTTAAACATAAAATATTAATTAATGTTACCCGTTACTGTAAAAGATTTTCAATTTTCTGATGATCCATTTTACAAATATTTGACAGATGAACAAAAATGCATTTTAATAATAATAATTTCTCTATTATCTCTCTCTCTCTCTCTTTGTTTTTTTGTTTTTGTTTGTGTTTAAAGTTTAATTGACTTTTGTGTTCCTCTAACACCCCACCCCCATTCCTCTTCTTCAACCATACCACCAAATACCTTAACATATTTCTATCATTTATTTTTTATGTCCAAATATACGTTTCTAATAAACTGTCAAAAAATATTTATTTATCACGATGAGAAAGAATTGAACCAAGATAAAGGGGAAAAAAAAGGCAAAACAAGAGAGAGGGGGTTGTAGGGGATGAAAGAAAAACAGAAAGAACAAAAAGAAAGTTTGTTTTTTTTTTTTTCTGTTTTTCATTTCCGTAGACCCACGTTTAAAATTGTGTAGTTAAAGTTTTTATTTGTTGTTGTTATTTTATATTGTGGGCGATCATCATACATGAGTGTACATTTAATAAAAAAAGTAAAAGAGAAAAAAAGAAAGAGAGAGAGAGAGAGAGTATGATGAAAATGTTTGATGGTCCTGAGGTAATGAAGTTGTTAGAATAAAATAAGGATATTGGTGAAAAGAAGGGAAAGAGTCGGATAGTTTGGTTTGGTTTTGGTGGTTTTAGAAATTCTTTTTATTTAATCAAAAATGTTCTCAAAATGAAAATGAGTAGAATCAGTTGACAAAAAGAAAGAGAGAGAGAGAGAGATCTAGAGGTAGAACGAAAAGGATATTCAGGAAAAGGAGGACATTTTAATATTGATACATTGAACTGTCAAAGTTAACTGATATTAGAAGAATAGTGTATAGGATACTTCTACCTAACTCAACCCATTCCTATCTTGCTTTTCTCTCCTTCTTACACACACACACACACACATTGAATTGTGTTTAAAGGTTTTTATTCTTTTTTGAACAAACTATAAGGTTTTTCCAACTAACCAACCAACCAACCAACTTACAAAAAAAAAAAGAATGAAAATGAAGACGAGGATATGAAAAAGGAAACTCGATTGAATAAAATAAAAAATGTGTCACCTTGTTCTGGGGATGAATATATTTATTTTGAAATTAAATTATATTTAAAGAGAGAGAATGAGACGTATTGAAAGAGTGAGAGAGAGGGTGAATGGTTTGGTGAGAGCAAATTGAGAACTTTGTTACGTATCGTTATTTTTTTTTTTTTTTTGGGGTTTGGAAATTGTTTAAAAGGTGAAAATGTACAACAACAACAACAACAACAAAAGTGTTTCAAAGTTTTGACAAAGGAAAGAAAACGGAATGAAATTAGTTGGTTAGAAAAGAACCCTATGAAACCTAATCTTATTTACATTTTTTTCCATTTTGTTTCTTGTATTTTTTTTTTTTCGGTTTTTTTTGAACAAAATACAAAAATTGTGAGTTTTATATTTCTTTGCATTCTGTATGTGTTGGGTGTGCGTTTTTTTTCTTTCGTTGTCTTTCCTTACTTTTTCTGCTTTTGAGGACAAAACCAAAAGAGATTGATGGTCCCAAGATACCAACCAACCAACGAACCGAAAAACAGTAGAAAAAAAAATGTTTTCCTTTTTTTTTTTTCTGCTTCTTCTTCTTCTTCTTCTGTTTTTCTTTAACATTTTTCCTTTTTCATCTTTCTGTTTTTTTTTTTCTGTTCTGTTTGTAAATTATAATAAATATTTTTGTGGCCATCGTTGACTTAATCTGACTTGTGAAATTTATTGTGGAGTTTGAGTTTTTATGATGATGACATAAGAGAAAACGAAAAGAAAGAACAGAAAAGATGAATTATGAGAGAGGAGCTAGTGTGGTGGGGGATGGTGTAGAGGGTGGTAGGAGTTGTAGAATGATACTAAGGACAGAAGATGAAAAGATATTTTAACTTGACTTATGGCAAAAGGATGAGAATTTTTATAGGATGAATTGGACTTTTTTTTTTTTCTTTTTCTTTATTGTTGTTGTTGTTGTTATTGTTGGTCTTGTAAATTTTCACATCCCCCTTTTCCACTTTTATAGTTATTATATGAGTTAGTTAGTATAGTCTCGTCCACAAAAGGAATTAATAAATATCAACATATTTTTGACGTTAAGAAAATAAAAAAAAAAATAAACCAACCAACCAACAACAACAACTAAAAAGTTGAAAGGAAAAATGAAGAAAAACAAAGAAAATCAAAAAATAAAAAGTAATTTTCTTTCACTCCAATATTAATGGAAAAAGAATTAAAGAATGACGATAGAGAAATTTTCTCTCATTTTCAGTGTAATTAGTTTTCATCAATTGTTGTTGTTGTTGTTATTGTTTCATTGTGTTTTTCTTATTCTTCTGTTTCTTCAAAGAACAATGGGAAAATCATATTTAAAAATTGCACCTTATGAGGAAAATATTGTGTGAAAGAAGAAGGGGGTCTAGTGTAGAGTAAAGAGTTGTTTGTTGTGATGAGAAACAAATATAATGAAAAATTGATTTTAAAGATTCAAAAAATTTTAGGAAAAGAAAAGAAAGAAAAGTGGGCGTCTCTGTTGCGGAATCAACTTAACTTTGAACTTGATTGATTTTCTTTTTTTTTTTTTCTCTTTAACGTAAAAGTTTTCTTTATTTTATCGTTTAATATTTCTCATTCTCTCTCTCTCTCTTTCTGTCTCTTTCTTTCACACCTTCTGTATGAAGAGTGAATTTTATTTTAATTATTTTTAAAACCGCATTTGACTGGGAAAATTTCAAAAATTTTCAACAAAATAAATACAATTGTGTAGGCGAGAATACTTTGATAACTTTAAAGGGGTGTGGGGTGTAAAGTAACGGGGTTACACTTTATACAAAACAAAACAAAAAATTAATTTTAATTTTTTCCTTTAAAAAATTTTCTATTTTTCTATTTAGTTTCCCATTTCCTTTTATTTTCTTTCCTTTCAAATCTTCGTTTTTCTTTAATTTCGATTTTCTTCTTTTTCCTCGTTTTCGTTTTCGTTTGCTCTCAATAAAAACGAAAAGGAAAAGAAAAAAAAAGTTGATGAAGGAAAAAAAAAAAATGTTAAAAAAAAAAAAAAGAAAAGTGTTTTTCCTTTCTTCACGTTCGTTTAAGATAGTTTTTTTTTTTTTTCTTTTTTTTCTTTTTACTTTCTTAGCCTAAAAAGAGGCCAAAATTAGGTTCGACCCTTCCGGACTTTCTATCTCTCTTCCTCTCTTCTCTCTCTTCTCTCTCTCGTTTTCACTCTTCTTTTTTCTATCGTTCACTTTGACAATCCAAAACATGATTACAAATCGCTTTTCATCATTCTGTGAAAAATGTAATAATTTTTTTTTGTCACTTTTTTTTACTTTTCTCCATTTGTGTTGACTGGATTTGATTTTCATTTTCTTAATGTTTTTTTCCTACTAACAAATTTTTTTTTTTTTCTTTATAAAGACAAATTTTTTTTTATTTGTTGTTATTTTTAAATTGTTGTTGTTGTTACTGTTGTTGTTGTTTCTGTTGTTGTTGGTTCTTAAATAAATTTTCTTTTACTTCCTTTTTTTTTTCTTTTTTTCTTTCTTTTCTTTTGGTAGAAAATGATCTCTGTGTTTTTCTTTCTTTTCTTTTACTTTTTGTTTCCACGTTTTATATATTTTATTATACTTGAGTTATTGTTGTTGTTGTTGTTATTGTTATTGTTATTGTTGTTCATCTTGTTGTTGTTGTTGTAATTTTATTTGAAGAGGGGTTTAAGACTTACGAGTGAGTGAAGTTCTTAAAATGGGATTCTTCTTCTTCTTGCTTTTCACAAGAAAAACATAAAAATATAAAACTGAAGAAAAAAGAGAAAGACAGAAAATGAAGACGACTTTTGTATATGAAGGGAATGAAGAAGAAGATGGTAAAAAAAGAAAAAAAAGATTAAATTCTCTTTTCTCGGTTAAGATTTGTCTTTTTGTTGTTGTTTTTATTGTTGTTGTTGTTGTTGCTGTTGTTAGTCCCTTCCCTCTCTAAATCTTCACCATTCTCTCTATCCAACGCTAAAGGGAAAAAACTCCATGACTTCATTTTTCTTCGTTTTTTTTTTTTTTTTTTGTTTGTTTGTTCCTTTTTTTTTTTTTTTTCTTTCCAGTCCGTTTAAGTTCTAAAAGCTCTTCTATCTCTCTCACGTTTTCTCTCTTTCTTTCTCACTATGAAAAGAAAAATCTAATAAATAAAAATAAGAAAGAAAGAAAAAAAAAAATTTTTTATTTATAAATTTTTCTAAGCTGAGAGAATTTTCTTTCAGTTTTTTCTTCTTTTCTGTTTTTTTTTTTTTTTTAAAATGGAAAAAAAAACAACAACAACAAACCAAAATCTAACCGAAAGAAAATAAAAAGATGAAAAAAAAAAAAAAGAGATCAGGGAAAATAGAAAAACGAAAAAAAAAAAAAAGAAGAAGAAAAAGAAAAAGGAAAAGGAAAATTTTGTAATAAGAGACGAACGTGTTTGGATATTTTTTCATATTAAGTATGGTATACTCGCTTATGTTCTTATACGTTACGTATTACGTTATGTATGTGTACATGTGTGTTTTATTCATGTGTGTGTGTGTGTGTGTGTGTTCTTAGTGAATACACCACGTACAACGTGAATTTATATTTCAGAATATTAAAGAATATAATAAGATTTTTTCGTTTTACCTATCTCTCTTTGTCTCTCTCTCTCTATCCCTCTCTATCACTGTCTCTCTTGCTCTTTGTCTCACTCTTCAATTTCTATCTCTCTATTATTTGTGTATATTCTTGTGAAATCTTTGAATAAATATTTAAATGGAATTGTTCTAATGGAATGATGAGGTGAACTTTATTCTTTTAATAAAATCTCTAAATAAAACATTAATAATTTTTTCTTCTTCTTCTTCTTCTTCTTCTTTTTTCTTTTTGTTCGCCTTTAATTTTAACGGAAAATTGTAACAATAACAATTTTATTAGTCTTGATTAAATCTTTTAAAATAAGAAAAAGAATAAAGGGAAAATCGTAGAATTATTTATTTTTACTTTCTTTCTTCTTCTTTTTTTTTCTCTCGATAAAAATGCAATAAAAAAAAATATTTAATTACGGTGAATTCCACAAAAAGTATTTAATGGATTAAGAAAGGAATGAAAGCGTCTGACAGAATAGAATATTCACATTTAGCGATAACAGAAAGCTCGTTAATCACAAATTGTTAAAAACAAAATTCAATCTTTTCTCTCTCTCTCTCTCACTCTCTCACTCTTTCTCGATGATATTCTAACATCAATTTTTATTGAAACTTCTGAAAAAAAAACAATTTTCAAAATTTAATGATGTTGAAATCTTTAATTTTATCTGATGATTCTCTTCTCTCTCACTCTCTATCTCTCTTATCTGATTCTCTTCTCTACTCTACTCTATTTTATTATTTTAAATTTAATTCATTCCATTTCAGTTCATATTCTTGTTTTTTTTTCTTGGTCTCGTCTTTAGATTAAATCTCTTGTTATTTTATGTGTGTTGTTTAAAATTCTATTTTTTTAATACAATCGTGTGTTGTTGTTGTTTTTTTTCTTTTGTTTTCCTCGGAAAAACTCTTATAAACAACCCTTAGTGCCTTTTAATAAAAAGAAAGAAGACAAAAAAAAAACCGTTTAATAAAATAAATAAATTTTAAAGTACTTTCCTTTAATTTATCTTTTCTAAGATCTAAAATATCTACTCAATAGAAATGATATAACAGCACACGTGTGTATGTATGTGTGTGTGTGTGTATGCACGTTTTTTTTGGGGTAGATGAGAAGCAGCATCGTTTTTTTTTTTTTTGTTTTTTAAAAAAATGTAGAAGAAGAAGAAGAGTAAAAAAAAGCTTGTTGAACGGGGGAAACCCCTATGCTTTGTGAATATGAAATTGAGAAACAATAAAATCCTCTAGAAATTGGTTTTCTTTTCTTTTTTCTTTCGTCGTTTTTGTTTTTTGTTTTTTTTTTGTTTTGTTTGTTTTCAAAAAAAATTGACAGAAAAATCCTTCAACAAATAATACATTTTTTTCTTCTTCTTCTTCTTCTTTGTTTGTATTTCTTCGTTTTCTCCATATTTTGGCACGAGAAACAAGAACATTTGTTCTTTCTGCTTTGTCCATTTTTCTCCTCCCATCATGATTTTTCTATATACTGGAGCTGCCAGAGAAACCAACCAACCAACCACTACACACCCACAAATCCACCTTCTTTACCTCTTCTCTTCCCCTTTCAACTAACTTTGACCTATTTATTTTTCCAATCGAATGGAAAATAAATATATATTTTCCATTTTCATTTTCGATTTGATTTTTTTTTTTTCTTTTTATTTCGCCCAAATAAAAATATGAGGAAATTCTTTGAATTTAGACTTTTCTCATTTTCATTTCTTTTGTGTGTTAGAATTTTTTTTTTTATTATTTTTCCGTTTTCTTTTCTTTTTAACCGGATTTTGATTGTTTTTTTTTAATGTATTTTTTTTGTTGTTGGGTTGTTAAAAAATGAACACTTTAAAAAAAAACACGATACCCAATTGTGATCAATAAAGTTAAAAATGGGATGAAGTTGTTGATAGGATGGAATTTAGTGTAAGCATAGCAGCAGAAATTGTGAATTTGTGTTGAAAAAAAGGATTGAAGGACAAGGTTATAAAGTTCAAATGTTGTTAATGTGTGTGTGCGAGTGTGTGTATGTACACGACGTCAAAATGGCTGCGATTTTATATTTTTCTTTTCTTCTACAATTTTTTTTTTTATTGTTGTTGTTGTTCTTGTCTTATAAATTGTTATTGTTATTTTGTTGTTCTTTGTTGTGTTTTTTTTTTTTTTTTGTGATAAAGAAAATTCACTCATTTTTCTACAATTCCTTTTAAAAATATTCTTTTATCCGTCGCCATCGTCATCATTATTGTCATTCAGTTCAGACTATCAAAAATTCAAATGCAGACTTTCCATTATGTGCTTTTTTTTCTCTCTCTTTTAATTCTTTCTTTCTCTCTCCACTGTCACTGTTGGATTACACTACGTCATTAAAAGAACAACAACAACAACAGTATACCAAAAAGAAAAAAAATAATAATATGAACCATAAAAGTTTGTTGTGTAAAAAAAGAAAGAATGAAAAACCAAACGGTCAAGGTTAAAAAATATTTTGTTTTTTGACATTTCATTTTATTGTGAATAAAACAACAACAACAACAACAATAACACGAACCACAAATGAAAGAATAAAAATGTAATGTCAAATCATTGGCCATCTCCTCCCACCAACCCCTCCTCAACATACTTCCCAACATTTATGATGGGTGAAAAAAAAAATGATAATATGTTAGAAAGAGAAAGTAGAAATGTAGGGGAGTGAATGGGACGATTAAAGTGACAAGAGAATAAATCTCTAGAGAGAAATATTGATAGAAAAATTAGTACTTTTTCATAAAAAGTAAAACTTTCTTTTTCATAAAAGCAAAAACGGAAAAGGAAAAATTTTTTCTTAAAAAGAAAAAAAATCTAAACAAAAGTAAAAATGTTCATATAAAAATAATCCGATAGACTAATAAAAGTAAAACTTTATTTTTCTTCTTCTTCTTCTTCTTTTTTTCTTCTTCTTCTTCTTTTTTTTCTTCTTCTTCTTCTTTTACAACAAAATATAAAAGAAAAAAAAATCATCTAAGAAAATATTCACTTATTTTATCCTATCTATCGTTCTCTCTCACTCTAATTTCTCTGTGTTACTGTCATCCTTGTTTAGAGGAGTGAAGAGAGAATATATAAAATAGGAAAGGAAGATTTATTTTATAAAAAAAAAAATCTATTGAAGCTTAAAAATGTTCAAGAAGAACTAATTGTTGTTGGTTGTATTGTTATTTTATTTTTCTGTTATTGTTTTTATTATTTGTTGCAATGGAATTACAAAAAAAAAGTAAAGTGAAACAAGAGAAAGGAGTGGATGATTGATATAAAATACAGGGTACAGAGTGAGAAAGTGCGTAACGGTATCGTTTATTATTTGTGTTTATTTACATGAGTGAACATAGAAGAAGGGGGATGATTATTATTATCACTAATATTACATTAATTTATCTACATTTGTGTGTGTATGTGTGTGTATCTAAATATATATGTATTGTATTTGTATGATTGTGTTAGATATGTACCTTAAATGGCATTACCTAAGCATATAACAATCAAATATCTCTTTCTTGTTACGTGAATTTAAGATGAGAATAATATTCGTAAGATTATGAAGCCTTTTTGTTGTTGTTGTTGTTGTTTCTTATCAATATAACGTAAAAATAAAAATCCTATCATCATATAATTACCATAAAATTCTATATTTTGTCGTCTCAATGGATGTCTGATCTGACACTTCCAGACTTCTAAATACATACAACAATAAAAATAATTTTCGTTCGTTCTTCTTTCTTTTTTTTTATCGTCTATTCTTCGTTCTTCTTTTTTCCCCCTTTATTTTTTTCTTTTGATATCTTAAATTGTTCATCTTTACACTTCACTTCTTTTTACTCCTACATTTTCTTCTTCTTCTTCTTCTTCTGTTCCATTCTATGTTTTCTTTGTTTTTCATTTTCTCCTTAATAAACTTGAATTACTTCGTCTCGTCTCGTCTCGTCTTTTTCTTCATAAGAAGAAATGAAACGAAAGGGGTTGTTTTTTTTTTTGTTCTTTATTTTTTGATCATGTCGTAACAGAAGCAGCCAGCATCAGTGGATACTGATGCCCAACAACAACAAAAAAAAAAAGCAATAAATCGTTTTTCTTTTTTTTGTTGCTTTTCTTTTCGCCTCTGCTGTTGAAATTTTATGTGATTTTCTTCTTGTTTCTTCTTCTTCTTCTGCTTCTACCACCTACTCTTGTTGTTGTTTTTTTTTTGTTTTTTTGGTACAGCAAAATAAGAAATGATCCTTTTTTCTTTTTTTTTTTGGTTGTATACTTTATTGCATTGAAGGATTTTCTTCACTTCTTCTCATGTTTTTCTCTTCTTCTTCTTCTTCTTCATTTTATTATTATTTTCTCTTAAAATTTTCATCGGAAATGTAATTTAATTTTTTCCCATTTTCTTTTTAATGGATTTTTTTTTTGTTCCTGTTTTTCTCTCATGTTGTGTTTGGTTGGTGTTTTTTTCTTGTTGTTGTTGCTGTTGTTGTTATTTTATAACAACATTTTTGTGCTCTAAATAATTTTTTTTTTTGTAAAGAAAAAATAAATTAATTTCACGTTTTTTTTTTCTTCTTTCCGTTTATTTTTTTTTTTGTTTTTTTTGTTTTGAAGAATTAAAAAAACAACAACAACAACAATATTTTTTTTTATTTCTGTCAAAAAAAAAGTTAAGAATAAAAATGTCATCGATGTATTTTAAATCGTAAAAGAAAAAATAAAAATTATTTAACAAAAACAAGGAGCAAAGAATAACAACGACACAATAACGGGGAACATTATTTGTAGAAAATTATGTCAACAAAACAAATGTGGAAGGTGGGGGGAATTACATGAGGAGAGAAACAAACACAAAAAAAAAATGTCTGAAAAATTTTTGTGGCGCCTCCATTTATGACGACAACATTAAAAAAAGTACCGGTATCACAAATTATTTAAGAAGGTGACACACACACACATGTACACACTACACAGAGCATACAAAAAAATAACAAATTATTAATAAAACATGATGTTGTTTTATTGTTGTTATTTTCCCTTTTAATCAACTTCTTTAAATTCAGTAGGCGGATTCTTCTCTTTCTCACTTCATTTATCACACGTTCTCTCTCTATTTTTTAAAATTAAAATCTATATGATGTCGTCGTAATATTCCAGGATAGGTCAAGAAAATATTTCATCAGCAACAACAACAACAACAATCATAATAATCACCAAATTTACAGCAATAAACAAATTTACAACATCAAAAATATTAACAACAACAAAAAATAAACCAAAAAAAAAAAAATTTGTATCTGTTGTAATTTTTCACCTTCAACTTTCTCTCTCTCTCTGTCTCTCTTTTTGTTTCTCATGTTGGGACATTTTCATAAATAACTTCTTGAAAATAAATCGATATTGAACTTGTATCCTAATTTAGATCAATCATTTGCCAAAAATAAATCAATTTTCTGAAGTGAATAATAAAGAAACGAAGCAAAAAAAAAAAAAGGTGTAATATATGAGAATATTAAGTATAGTGAGAGAGAGAGAGAGAGTGAAAGAGATAGAGAATGAGTGAGTATGGGAGACAATTGGTAGAGAAGAATGAGACGACAAACACAAAATAATAAAATCAAAAACTCAAGATTTGTTCGTTGTGTTTTGTTGTGATTTAAGATGATTCTATTGAATGATTAATAAATGGATATTTTTTTTTCTTTTATATGCGTGTGTGTGTGTGTGAAACTTTCTGTATGATTTTATATTGTGTTTCTGATTGATTTGTGTTTATTGGAAAATAAGTTGTTGAAGGAAAATTATTGAGAAGTGTTTTTTGTTTCGCTTTTTTTTGTTTCTTTCTTTTTGTTTTTGTGTTTTATTTATCTTCTTCTTCTTCTTTTTTTTTTGTTTGGTTTTGATTTTGATGTTTGATCAAGGTTAAGGTATGAGACAAAAAATATAAATGGAATGGGGAGAAAAAAAAAAAGATGTTCATGTGTAGTTCTGTGGAGGTGAATAGAATTATGAGGGTGTGGGATGAAAATTTATGATGATGACAAGAATGTTTTTGTTGTTTTTGTTGTATGGAATTTTTCATCTTTCGTCTTATTATTTTTCTATTGAGTACATGTGTGTGTGTGTGTGTGTATTGGGTTCATTTTCTAAGTGAATTAGTTAGATGAATTATTTGATTGAAAGAGACAGAAAAACATTGAGGGGGTTGGAGGGGTTATACTGGGTAGACATATAAAGAGAAATATGGGTAAAAGTCAAGTTTATTCTGTCATTCAACGTTACATATTTTCATATTGTTTATTCTCAAAAATCTGCTTACTTATTTATTTATATTTCAATTTTTTCTGTTTTTTTTTTTTGCAAATAGAAACAGAAAGAATGTTACATTTTTTCTTCTTTCGCGTCCAATTGAGAAATGTTTTCACTTAATTCAAATTAAAATAAATAAATAACTAAAAGAAGAATCAGGAAGAATTTTATTTTATTTATTTTAGAAATGAAAAAAATTCTCAAAATTATTTTTATCAGAATTTTGTTTGTTTTTTTTTTGTACTTCTGTTTATTCTCTTCACTTTTTGTTCTGATTTTTCTTTTTAAACGTGTTGTTGTCACACAAATTTTTTCTTCCAATTGAGACAACAACATTATAATCCACCTCAACCTCCAACTTTTAAACATTCTCTAAAATATTCTACAAATTTCTTTCTATTTTTCTTTTTATTGTTGTTGTTGTTGTTTTCGAAACTTTTAAGAAAAAAGAAAAAAAAGACGAAAAATACAAAAACAATAAAGGAAAAATTGTTAAAATAATTAAGCGAATGAAGGAAAAAAAAAAGGCAACAACAAAAGATTATTATTTAATAATAAATTTCCACCAACTGTGAATTTTTTCTTGTTTAATTTTTTTTCTCTCTCTCTCTCTCTCTGTCTGTCAATAAAAAAGAAATAAACGTAGAACAAAAAAAAAAGAGACGATATTAAAGAGGCAGTGGGAGAGAACGAAAGAGAGAGAGAGAGAGAGATATAATAAAGAGAGAACGCAACGATTGAGTGAATTTGGCCTTGTACGATATTTTATTCACGAAATTCTTAAAATATTTTATTTATAGTCTTCCCCTCTTTATTCCTTCCTTTTATTTTCTTCTGTTTTTTTTTTTTGTTCGTTGTACATCCTTCGTCATCAACTTCCGCCCATAATACAAGACCCTTGTTCGATCAAAAAAAAAAAAAAATAGAAAAAGAATAAAAAGAAGAAGAAGAAGATCGAATAAGAAAGAAAAATGTCAATTGGATCATTAGGATGGACACAAAGGTTGACAAAAGGTCATGTCAAATCGGAATAACATAAAAAAATAAAAAAAAACGAGATAATAAAAAATAAAAGATTGAACGGCGGGGGGACAGAATAAAAATTCTTCTAAATTTTCTATTTTTCCATTTTTTTCTTCTCTGTTTACATTTATTTCCCCTCCCCCCACCCATTCCGTACGTGAAAAAATGTATTTGTCACTTTTATTCTAATTCATTACCGTCGTCGTATCCGGGCATCCACTAAAAATACAGAAAAAATTTCCGAGGGGAACATCACATCCGCGGTGGGGTGCTGCGGATCTTAAAGAATTCAAAGATTTTTTTTTCTATTAGAAAATTGATTTAATTTTAGAACTTAGTTTTTCCGTTTTTCTTTTTTTTTTTGCAATTTTTGCGTGAATTTTTTATTTTTATTAACTTCTGTTTTTTTTTTTTCGCTTTATTTTATTTGTTTGTTTTTTTTTTGTTGTATTTTCCCCGTCCCTCTCCGTCGTCACACAAGATAAACATTTTCGTTTTTGACGTCATTTAATTATGACTTTTCATTCATTGATGAGAAATAGAAATAAAAGTAAAAAGAAAATACGACAGAACCGAAAATACTGACACAACTAAAAAAAATTTATAAGTTAGACCGGAAGTTGTGTGTTACGTCATAAATTTTGGGTCAGTACATTATAGTGAATAAATTGTATGTCAAAAAATCAAATGTGATAAACTGCATAAAAAAATGTGTGAAGTAGTGAGTGGTGGAATGACGAGGATGGCGGCGGTGGTGGTGGGTGGGGGGAAGAACATTTTTATGATTTAATGAATTTTTCTCGGTCGGCATAAGAAAAAGAAAAGAAAAAATTATTGACAGAAATAATAATTTTCCTTTCATTTGCACGTTTTTCTTTTCATCCATCATTCTCTGTGTTCGTCTTCTTCTTCTTTTTGGTTTTCTCTGTTTTTTTTTTAACGATTGACTGACTCTGACTGAGTGACTCTGAATAAAAATAAATGTACACAGAAGTAAGATACATAAAGAGTAAGAGTAAGAGTGAGTGAGAGAGAGAGAGAGAGAGAGAGAGAGAGAGAGTGAGTAGAGATGTACAGACATAAAAGTATTGTTGTTAAGGGGTTTGAGTTGTGAAATTAGGAATGAAGGGATATATAATAGAAATATAGAGAGAGAGAGACAGGAATATAAACTTAGAATTTAATTAAAATTTTAGACAGTCTCTTTTGAAACTGACTTTAATATTCCCTTAAGAAAAGAAAAAAATAATATAAAGAAAGGAAAGAAAACAAATGAAACCATGTAGAATAAGGTACCTACTCGTGAACACAACAACAACAACAACAACAGTAACAAAAATAACGTAAAAATTATTTGAAAAAATTAAAAATTGATGAGCACAAAAGAAGAGAAAGAAAAGTATATAAAGCACACTCACACACACACACATACGCACACGCACACGCACACGCACACAAATACATAAGGGAACAAAACAAAAAAAAACTGTTCATTTCGCTTTATTTATTTGTGTGAAGACATGAAAAATATAAAGGATGAGGGGTGGCATATGGGGTAGATATGTGTAGTGGTGGGAGGAAGGGTGGTGTGTTTTATTTTTGTTGGAAGAGAAAAAGATTTATACGGGTTGTAATAATTTTGAATTTTTGTTTTTTTTTTGTACTTTTTTTTTTTAAAAAAAAAACGTTTAAAAATATAATAATAACATCCTGTTCTTCTTCTTTCTTTCTTTTTTTTTCAAACAGAACCGAGAAAAGAGAAGACTGACGTAAATGCTGGAGGAAATAATGGTGCTCTATCACCAAATATAGAACAACCATGCCAGGGTGGTCCAACACCTGGCGGTGGTGGTGGTGGAAATTGTGATCAAACATCATTACATAAACCGGAACGTCCAAATTCACTTGGACCTAGTAAATTATCAAGACGAATTATATGTTATCATGGTGATCATTGTAAGTTTTATTTTTTTCTTTTCTATTTTTTTTTTCCACTATTTTTACAAATTTAAAGGGACAAAAAAAATAATAAATTTTAAAAAAAAGTTATGAAAAGTTATGAAAAGTTAAATTAAAAAAAATTTCAAAAAAATTAAAATTAAAATAAATTTTATGTATTTTTATGATGGGTGAATGACGTAAATGTTAATTAACATAATAAATCTCTCTTATATTTCATACTTCACACACACACACACACATGCGTACACACACAAACAAACTTGGTGTGAGTAATTGTAAATTGTAATAAGTTAATTCAATATTGAGATGAGGATTAAATTTGAAAAGATAAAAAACAAAAAAAAAATAGAAAGAAGTTAACAACAAATCAAGTAAAGATAAAACAAAAATAACAATAACAACAACAACAACAAAGAGTTTCTTATCTAACTTTACCTCTCCCCACTAACACTTCTTTTTTCTGTCTTAATAAAAGTTATATATGACGGGTGGGGTGGGGGATGGGACATTTGCGTATCTCTGGAATTGGGTTTGACTTATTCGTTTTCTTTTTTTTTTTTTCTTAAAAGCTAAAAAGTGCTTTTGTTTTTTTTTTTTTCTCAATGACTATCCTTTCACTTTCATATAAATAAATAAAGAAGAAGAAAAGGAAATTATGAAAAAAAAAAAAGAAGAGAAGAAAATAAAAAATGGAAGAAGAAAAATATTGAGGATAAAAAAAAAAATAATAGAAAAATCGGAGGAAAAGATAACAACTGTCGAATGTATGTATTTTTATACTCTTCTTTCCTCATCCCAACCCCTTCACGGTTTGAATGAAAATTACAAATGTAAATAATAAGGGTTTTCCGGTATGAATTGATTTTTAAATATTATCGATAAGAGAGGAAAGTTGTTGTTGTTGTTGTTGTGTTTTTTTTTTGCTGTATATGGTTTGGGGAAAATCAATTTCCAGAAGCTTTGGAATTTTTTTTTTATATATATATAAATACAACAACAACAGGACAAAAAAAAAAAGGTAGAGTGGAAAAGGGAAAATTGATGGAAATTTTTTTTTTTTGTTTTGTAAAATAAATAAAAGAATAATATTTGTGACGAAATGTCGACAAGAGTCAATACTTTGTAATTATTTTAGGCTTGTCCTTGAGAATTCAATCCCTCTCTCTCTCTCTCTCTCTCTCTCTCTATATATATATTTTTTTTTCTGTGTCTCTTTTCCCCCTTTCTCTTCTAATCTTCTAATGTTCTCTTTATTAAATAAATTCTTCCATTTTTTCTATTTTCTTTCATTCCAAAAATTTTTTTTTTCTCTTTTTCTTTTTTTTTACCTCTTGTCATAATTTTCTGATCAATTTTCCCTACAGAAAATTATAATATATTTATTTAATTTAAACATTAAATTATTTCATCAACAAAATATTATATAAGCATACACACACATCAAGAGAGAGAGAGAGATATAGGAGCAGGTAGATTATAAGCAACAACATCCTAACGAACGAACAAATAGTTACAGAAAAAAAAAAACAAAAGCAACAAGAACAACAACAGCAACAATATATAAACGTACTCACAGGTGTACCTATTAGGTTATACTCTATTAAATATATATTACACAAGAAAAATAAGAAGAAGAAGAGGAAGAAGTGGAGTAAAGGGAAAATTCCACATAAAATTCCTTCCTCTCTTTATTCTCATTCCAACACATAACTAAACATCCTTTACTTCTTCAACCCCTCTCATAAAGCAACCTACTTATACAATATATACGTTCACTCTAACCTAACCTAACATTCGACATACACACCACTACCGCATACCATCCGAAATATATTACCACCAAAAAGAGCCTAACCATCTAAGAAAAACCCCATCTAATCTTCTAACCAACCAACACACTCTTAAACTCAAACTTATTCTTCTTCTTCTTCTTCTTCTTCTTCTCTTAAGCAACAACAACAAAAAAAGTAACCTTCTAATTTTCGTTTTCTTCGTCGTCGTCGTCTTATCTTCGTCTTTCAAAAAAAAAAAAAGAAGGAGTTTTGTTGTATGGTGGTAAGGGGGGTGGACTGTATAAAAAGGTAGGTGTGAGTGGTGTCTATGTATATTTTATTTCGATTATGTGCTGGAATATTTATACATACTTAGGTGGGGGGGTGTTTGTTCCTTTAGAAAAGAAGAAACAAAACTAAACAGAAAAAGAACGAAAATGATGGAAGTGGAAGAAGCTGTAGAAAAAGGGAGAGAGATTTGAAGAAGAGAAAAGAAATAAGAAAAGAAATAAGACAAGAAAAAAGGGATACATAAAGGTAACATATTCCAATTTTATTTTTTTTTTTTTGTCTTTTTGTTTCTTGGGAAGAACATCAGAGAGAAAAAAAAAATAATAAGAAGAAGGAAAAAAAAGAAAACACCAACGAAGGAAGAAATAAAATAAAGTAAAAAGATCTTTGTTTTGTTGTTGTTGGAACTTATCTCTTATTTTAGTTGTTGCTATTTTTTCATGGTGTGACGTCAATTCTTCTTTTATAAAGATTACAAATTTCTCTGTGTTTCCCTTTTCTTTTTTTTTTTTTTATCTCTTGGAATTTTTCTTCCTTTCTATCCTTTTTTGTATTTTCATTTATTCATTTATTTATTTATTTATTTATTTTCTTCCTCGTATTCCCTTTTCATTTTCATCTTCGTCCTTTGTTCTTCTTCTTCCTCTTCATGTGTTTATATTTTGTGAATGAATTTTCTTCGTTCTTACATTTTTCATACTGATTTTTTTTTTCTGTTTTTAATCGAAATTAAGTCTACATGGATTTATTTATTTATCCTTTTGTTTACATTTGGGGAATAGACTTGATTCGTCATTTATTGTTGTTGTTGTTGTTGTTGTCGTTGTTCTTGTAGGTGAACTTTTTTTTTTGTTGCTATTGCTTGTAATGAATTTAAAGGGGTTGATGTCCTTACGTTGTTTTTTTTTTTTGTTTATAATCTTTTGATTAAAATAAACCAACGTATTTGATCTTGGGGCGTTGTTTTGGTTTGTGCAGAGGTGAGAAATTTTTGTGAAAACAAAAAAAAATAAAAATCTCTTTCGCGTTATTCTCTTTCCCTAAACTTCTCTTTCTTCCTTTTGTTTTGTTGTATTTTTTTCACCCTTGCCCCCTTCCCACCCAAACATTCTGAAGAAGAAAAACAGAAAAATAATTGAATTTGTTTCACCGCATGAAAAACCAACAACAACAACTGAGTAAAGAAAAAAAAAAAAAAAAAAAAAGCTGAAATCACCCAACGTCAGCTAAAAGTTTATTTGTTGTTGTTGGCTTAATGAACCCTAATTATATAACTTTTGTATCCATTATCAACGAGAGGAAAATATTATGTGTGTGTGTGTATGAAAATTTGATGAAATTCAGTTGAATGAATTTTATGTTAATTTCTTCTTTGACTCTCTCTCACTCTCACTTTGTGTTTTAATGTATACTTATTTATCTTTTTCTTAAATCAAATATTTAGATCCAGAAGGTGGTGGACCACCAGGTTGTACACCGCCACCAGATAATAAACATCATCATAATATGCATGGACATTATTTATTATCTGAATTACCAGAACCACCAATACCTGTATCAGAAATTGGTCCAATACCACCACCACCAATGTTTTCAACACCAAGTCCAACATTATTAGCTGGACGTCTTCATGGTGGTAATATACATCAACAACAAATAAATTCACATCATCAAAATCAACAAATTGATTCTGATTATGATTATGATGGTAAGTTTATTTTCTATTATTAAAATAAATTAAACAGAGATTCTTTTGTTATGTAAAATTATCGTAATGTCACTGGAATCAGATTATCGTATTTGGAAAGTATCTTTTTTTTTTTGGGTGCCGATTGTCAATAACTCCTAATTGTGAGCGTTAAACGTCAGTGTTGGAAGAACTTTCCAATCATGAATATTGGAGTTGAATCAGATAATAATTTTTTTTTATTTTATGTTTTTAATTGTCAAGAATCTATAAAAACAATAAATTCCATCAATTTTGAAATCCTTGCAAAGTTTGAACAATTTTGGAGAATGAACTTTGGAAGAGTCAATCCAATAGGAAAATGATTTAAAGTGAATTTGACGATGTCTTAATTATCAGAATTTTTGTTTTATCATTTTTTTTTTCTACGTTCAAATTTCAATTTATTATTAATTTACTTTAGATCAAGATGATGCCGATCAGGATGATCAAGATTCTGATGATGAATATATGTTTTCAATGAATCAACCAAATCCAATGATTGATACTGGACGTATTGAAGAGATACCAGCAAAAGAACCAAAATTTAATGCGGTACCATTAAAGTCAGCATTAAAAAAGAAAGGTACAAATTCAGGACCTGGTACACCAACACAAGATGGCAATACAAATAGTAGACCATTAATTGTACGACATGAAAATAATTCTAATTTAAAGTAAGTTCTCTTTATTTTCTTTCTAAATAAAATTTATTTATAACGGGAAATTGTCGACAAATTATATAAGTTTTTTTTTTTTGTTCCTCCGACAAATAAAAATTTGGGACAATTAGAAAATTAGAAAATTGAGAAAAAACAAAACATGAAAAAATATTCTATCGTTTTTTTTTTTTTTTCTTTCTTTTCTTCAAATTGAACTTTTAGGCCAATCCTGCGGCCAAGGATTAGGATATGGTAATTTAAATATTAAGATTTTTTTTTCTTCTTCTTCTTCTTGTTTTTTTGTTGTTGTTGTTGTTGTTGTTATTTTGTTGTGTGTTTTACTTTCTTCTTCTTCTTTATTCATAGTTTTATTTTTCATCCTTTTTTTTTTTTTTTCTTTTTGTTTATTTGTTTTTTTTTTGTATTACTCTCTCTCTCTCTCTCTCTCTTTTTCTCTTTCTTTCTTTTTATCACATTATTAAAGTTTATTAAACACTTTATAAACAATTTCTGTTAAATACACACAGAATTTATCCTAATTCATATAGAGAGACAAAAATTGGTTGTTTTTGTTATTATTTATTTTTCTTGATTTAATTTTTTTGTTTTTCTACTAATTTTCTATTTAATCTCACATCAGTCTCCTTAAGTGAGATTAAACCTTTTCTTATATTTGTACTTGTGTTTATTTTTTTCCCTTTTATTTATTTCATGAAAAGCAAAAAAAAGCTCAGAATGTTGTTGTGACACGATGCATTTCAGCAAAAATACTTCTCTGAAATATTGAAGAAAAAAAAAAGAAAATATTCTTTTGTCAATTTTTTTGTTTTTCTGTTGAAATCTTTGCTTCAAATTTTAATTCTAACCATACAATAAAACAAGAGAAAAAAAAAACTAAAATTTTGTATAAGTAAAAAAAGAATTCATTTTTTTGTTTTATTCAAATTTGTGTGAATCCTTTTTTTGTTTTTTTTGTTCTCTTACATTTTCCCCCCTCTCTTGTGTTTTTTCATTGTTTTTGTTTTTTTTTTTTTTGTATTTTTAACATTTGCATGATTCACAAATTATTCCTTTTTTTTCTTGTTTTTGTAGAAAGAGAAAAAAAAACGTGTACCAGAAATTTCTCTACTTAGAAATTTTAATTTTTATTTTGTAAAATTTCATTAATTTGATTTCATAGGAAAAATTGATGACGAAATAAATTGTTGTTGCTGTTTAATCAAAATATACAATTTTTTTTGGATATAATTTCCTAAATGCATTAAATTGTAATTGTTTGTAGTTTATATTTATTTTCAAATGACAATTTTGTAAAGTTGAACGAATTTATTTTGAAATTGAAATAAAACAAAAGAAAAATCAAACAAATAAAAATATGACACATAGAATGTGTCCCAACGGAACATGTTCTATAGAACAATTGCTTTGGGATTTTACGTCATACACTTCTTTTTTAAACACAAGGAACTTAATTATAAATCAAATAAGGAGAAGACAGAATCAAATCTAAAATTGTACAAACTTTTATCTACCTCATTCTCTCTGTCACTACTTTTCTCCATTTTATATTTCTCGCATTTTAAAATATTTTTCTCACTTTTTCCTCCCTCCGTGTTTTCTTCTTGTTAAAAAAAAGTTTAAAAAATAATCAATCTTTTTCCATTTCCTTTTCAAATAAATCGTTTCATTTTGTGAACGGAATTTAATTTTTTTTTTTTTTTTTTTTACTTTAACAATATTTTTCCACTTTTTTCTACATCAACAACATTTACTTCCAATTTAAAAACAAATTAGGAAATTCAATTATTTAAATCAGTTTCAAGTTAATGAAAAAAAAAATATATATATTTCAATTTGAATCATAAAAAAAACCTCCGAATGTTACGCGGATGAAGGAAAACACTCAATTTTTCAAATAACTTTAAAAAAAAGTTGTATTTTTTGTGGCTGTAATTTCTAACTGTTCTATATTATCAAATTAACAAAACGGAAAAGAATAAAAAAAAGTATGTAAGATTGGAGACTTTAATGTGGTGAATATTTGGTGGAAATTGGAGACTTTCAATCTCTCCAACTATACAATTTTATTATTATGTCGGACTGTTTGAAATTCGACCTATGTCTATGTTTTATCATTTATTTTGGAGGCCATTTTGTTTAACGATTTATTTGACATTTCCGTTTAATATTTTGTTCTCTTGTGTATAATAAATTGCTGATTTTTAGTTTCAATTGAATTTTAATTACATCTTACACGTTTATTTGATTTTCAGTAAAAAAAAATAGTGAAATTAAAAAAGTTCTTTATCACATTTTTAATATAAATTTTAATATAATTGGAACATAAAATTGACAGATCCAGAATTTAGATTAGAAAAAATAAATTGAATTTCATTATTTTCAATTAAAAAATTGTAATTTTTTTTTTTTTAGTTGCACCTAATTTGCAAGAATTGTGAATGCAGCAAAGCCCACTAAAAAGACTTTTTTTTTTCATTTTGTTTGATTAATCAAAATCATTTTTTTCTTAATTGTTGAATGTTTTTTTTTTTTTTGTATTAACCAAAAATTTTATATTTTTAATGAAGATTTTTAATTTATCCTTTTTTTTTCTTTTAATTGAAAAAAAAAAAAAAATAGTACACGACCAGTAAGATTTGGTGGAATTGGTTTACCGCATACACTTGAAAATAAAGAAAATGCACGTCCATATGTAATACGTGAGGATAATGATAGTGATCAAAGTGATGGACCAATATTATATCGTGATGATGATGATCGTGCTACAAAAATTGCTAGAAAAGAAAGTTTATCATTAAAATTGGCATTAAGACCAGATAGACAAGATTTAATAAATCGTAATATATTACAAATGCAATGCGATAATGATTATAAAGAAACAAAAGAGGCAATTGGTGCGAGACTGATTAGACGATTATCAATGCGTCCAACTGCTGATGAACTTATTGAAAGGAATATTTTAAAAAGTAAGTTTTATAAATTAATTTATCTATTTTATTTGATTAACAATTTTTGTTTGTTTGTTTGTTTGTTTGTTTGTTTGTTTGTAGCACAAACACCGGCTGAAGAGAAAAAACAAAAAGAAGAGAAAAAACGTTATTTATTGCGAAAGCTTAGTTTTCGGCCAACCGTTGATGAACTTAAAGAGAAAAAAATTATACGTTTTAATGATTATATTGAGGTAACACAAGCACATGATTATGATCGACGTGCTGATAAGCCTTGGACACGTTTAACACCAAAAGATAAAGCGGCTATACGTAAAGAATTAAATGAATTTAAAAGTTCTGAGATGGCTGTGCACGAAAGTAGTCGTCATTTAACGAGGTAATTTTAATTTGATTTAGAAATAATTAAAGTGTCTGTTCAACATTTTGATCCAGTCAAGATGTCATCCTTAGAATCATATTTTTAAAACTTAAATAATTTATTTGATATTTATTTAAACGTTTCTTTTCTTTTCTTTTATTCTTTCAAAAAAAAAAAAATAATACAGATTTCACAGGCCATGACGATTGCAATGGATAATCAAATATTTTACTGTCACAATTTATTCTTTAATTAAAATATTTATTGATGACAAAAGAAATCATGAAGCGAGCTGCTGTGATAAAATACCTGTTGACCGTAGACATGTTGTTACCCCTATAAATTCCCATAAACAACCTTCTCCTTTTCCTTCATCTACTCACTCTTATTTTCCTTTACATTTCCATTATATTTTTTTACTGTATTCAATCTTCTTCTTTTTCTTCTTCTTCTTATTCTTCTTAACCATTAAAAAATTCCATTTCTCTTTTACACAAAACAAATTTATTAAACAAAAGGAAAAATATTTCTTCACTATTCAAAGAAAAGGATTTTTCTTTTTTTAATTATTTGAAATTTTACGTTTTTCTCTTTTTAGTTTAATCCTTTTCTTTTTGTTTTCTTTGTTTTTGTTTTTTTTTTTTTTTTTTTTATTAAAAAATAATTTTAAAGACGTGTTTCTGTTCTTGTGTTCGCCGTAATGCGCTAATAAATCAATAATTCAATTTATTTCATTAAAAGAAAGAAAAATAAAAAATAAAAATTAAATAAGGAAAAAAATGAAAATAAAAAGGAAAGCTAAAGAAAAAAGAAGCAGCACCACACAACAATAAAAATTTATAAAATTTTAAAAGAAAAAAGAGAATATTTTTCGTTTGAATAAAAAATAAAACACAAAATTGATAAATGTAAGAAAGATAAAAAATAGAAAATGTTAAATTTAAATTAAAAAGACGAAGAAGAAGAAGAAGACAAAAAAAGGCCGAAGCAGAGGGAGAAGATATGAAATAATTTGAAATTTAGAAATTCCATAAATAAAAAAAAAACAATTAAATCATTAAATTTTAAAAGAAAAAAAATTACAAGTTATCAATTGTTGTTGTATGTTTTTCTTTTCTTCTTCTTCTTCTTCTTGTTGTTGTTTTAGTTATTATTGTCTCGTTTGTTTTTTTTTTTTTTTTTTTTCATTTAAAAAACAAAAACTAAAACGCTGAAAAATGATAAAAGAATTTTAAGTTTTATGTTAATTGAGGGGGGAATGGGGGGGGGGGGGGGGCATAAAAAGCGAGAATTAAATTGAAATAAATTTTTTTTGGAAAAGAAAAAGAAGAAAAAAAAAAAAGAAGAGGGGAATAAATAAGAAAATTAGAAAGAAAGAAAGGAAGAGACACACAATAAATATTGCCATTATTTTTATTAATTATTATTAATTGAATTTTTGAATTCATTTTAATTATAAATTAACATTAAGATTTTTTTTTGTTTTATTTTCTCTTTTTTTTTCTTCTTTCTTTCTTTCTTTCTTTCTTTCTTTCTTTCTTTCTTTTTTTTTGTATTTAAATTAATTAATCCTTAAGTTCTTTTAGTTGATTTTTTTTTTTTTAAGTTTTTATCAATATTAGTTTATATGTTTTTTTTTTTTAGTTTTCTTTTTGTTTAAGTTACACTAACTTTATTTAATTATTATTCATCATTTTGAATTAAATTAAAATTAAATTAATTATATTCTAAATAAAATATAAGAAAGAAAGAAAGAAAGAAAGAAAGAAAAAGAAGAAAAAGAAACACAAAAATCCCACACAAACAAAAAAACCTTTTTAATCATAAATTATTATAAATTTTTATTTTCAATTAAAAAATTGTATTTTAATTTTTGTTTTTTTTTTTGTGTATATTTTAATTAATTGTTTAATTTTAAAACAATTTTTTTTAAATAGTGAAAAACGAAGGATAAAAAGGCAACAGAGGGATGAAGAAATATTTGTATAATTTGTATTTTAAAAAAAAAAAATAAAATAAAATAAAAATGAAAACTTTCGTTTCAACACAAAACAATAAATATGGACAAACAAAACAAACATAAAACAAAAAAAAAATGGAGAAAAGAATTTAATTTTTCATTAAAGAAAATTTTTGAATAAATTTCAAAAAAAAAAAAGAAGAAGAAAAAAAATAATAATTAAAAGTAAAAAAAAAATAAACATAAAAAAATTTAAAAAAAAATTAAATTAAACAAAATTTAAAATTTAAAAATAAAATAAAAATAAAAATAAAAATAAAAATAAATTAATTAAAAGTAAAAAAAATTATTAAATAAAAAAAAAATAGAGAGAATTATTTTAATAATGAATTTGAATGAAAGTGAGAGAGCGAGAGCGAGAGAGAGAGAGAAATGTTGCGTGCACGATAATGAGATAATGAAAAATATACAGCAGAATAGAATGGGGGGAAGAAAAAGGGGAAAAAACAAAAAATTATAAGATATAAAAAAAAAAAATTAAGAATTAAAGAAAAAAAAAAAAAAAAAAAAGTTGAAAATTATAAAAAAAAATTAAAGAAAAATTAAAGAAAAATTAAAAAAAATATTAAAAAAAATATTGATAAAATTAAAAAAAAAAAACAAAATGAAAATAAATATGTACATATCTCTCCTGATCCTGAGACATTATTTTTATTAATTAAATTATAAAAACAAAAAAAAAAAAAATAAAATAAAAGTTTCATTAATTATTTGTAAAATTTCATGAAAAGAAATGAAAAGAAAAAAAAAAACAAACAAAATTAATCTTCTAAACTCTAAAACTGAAAGAAAAAACAAAACAAAACAACACAACACAAACACAAACACAAATATAGAAAATTTCATACGAAAATTATAAAGAAGAAGAAGAAGAAGAAAAATAATGAAAAATTTCAATAAAAATAATTTGGACAAACAAAAAAAAATTGGAAAAACTTTTCAATATTTTTTTTGTTGTATTTTTGTGAATTTGTTTTTTTTTTTTTTTGTTTTTTGGTTTTTTAAGACAAAACTAAAATACAGCAAAAATAGAAACTAAAGGCAAAAAAAAAGACGTTAGAAATTTTTTTAATGACAAATTTAGGGGAAGAAAAGGGGAAATTTAATTATTTGCTTCTTTTTATTTTATTTTTAACGGAAGCAAAAAATTGTTTTTTTATTTTATTTTTTTTTTCTTGTTGTAAATAATTTTTATGTTTTCTTTTTATTTTGTTGTTTTTTTTTACTTCCGAGTTTTTCTTTTTTTTTGTTTCTTCTAGTTTTATAAATTAATTATTAATAAAATTATGTATTAAGAAAAAATTTATTATTAATTAAATTTTAAATTTAAATTTAAATTGAATTTTCAAATAAACAAAAAACAAAAAAAATGAGAAAGAAAAAAAATCGATCGAATTTGTACGGTTTTTTTTTGTTTCTTGTTTAATTTGATTTGATTTAATTTACAAAAGTATGTCAAATTTGACAGGTTTTTTTTTGTTGTTAATCCCTTTTTTTTTTTTTGTATTTCTTTCTTTGTTTAAAATTTTTGTTTTTTTTTGTTTAAATTTTAAATTTTAAATAAAAAAGAAAAAAAGATTATTTTTTTTTTAAGTTTTTCCTTTTTTTTTTTTTTTGTTTGTTTATTTTCAAAGTCTTCAGAAAAGAAAACAAAGTCGATAGGAGGAGAAACTATAAAAACTGTTGGAAGGTGGGAGAATGAAAAGGAAATCGACCGAAGAAAATGAAAAGAAGATTTTTTTTTGTCCCCCCCCCCCTTTTTTTATCCCCCCTTTTTTTCTCTTGTATTTATTTTTTTTTTGTAAAATTTCGTTAAATCCTCTTTTCTTTCTCTGTGTTTGTTTTTTTTTTTTTTTGTTGTTTTCTTTTAAGTTTCTTCCTCCTACTCCCAACCACACTTTTTGTTGTGCTTGGATTATTTTCAGTTTAGGCAAAAAGAAGAAAACGAATAAAAATAGAATAAAGAAGAAGAAGAAGAAGAAAAAAAAGGTTGAATGAACAATTTATTATAAAGACAAGAATATTAGCATAAAAAGGTTTCAAAATTTTTATTCAAGTCTTTTGAATTTTTTTCCGTTTTACTTTTCATTTCTTAGTTGTTGTCTCTTTCTACATTTTTACTAATATGCTACTCTTCTAAGAATCGTTCTTACGTCTTATGAATAAATGTCAAAATTTAAACGAACAATTTTTTTCGGTAACTACGCAAAAAAATTTGTCTCCTCGATTTTTTTTTTTCAATTGACAAAAAACTATTTTTATTTTCTCCACCTCACTAACCCCCCACCCACCCAGCACACCAAACCTTTTTTCCTTTTTGAAAGGATCTACAGAATCGTGGTGACGTATCACAATTAACGGTTTCATCATCATCATCAGTCAAATTTAATGTCTGACAAGAGACAAAATAATAATAATAAAAAAATAAACTTACATTGTTCTGTCTTCATTCCATTTTTTTTCTTCTTCATTCTCAAAAAAATGAAAATTTATTTCCCCCAAGAGAAATTTCCCTCCTTTTCTCTCCCTCAATTGTTGTTTGTATTTAAATTTTCTATAAAAGAAAAATATAAAAAAAAAGAGAGAAGAATTAAACAAAAAAACAAAAAACAAAAAATAAAGTAAGAAAATTTTCCAAAAGAAAAACAAAAAAAAAAAGAAACTAATTTTAGGAAAGAAAAAAAAAATAAAAAAAGTTTAAATATTTAAGTAAATTATAGGTTTCCAATTGTTAATTAAATTAAACAAAAAAAAAAAAAACTAATAAGAGAAAGAGAAAATTTAAGAGAAAAGAGAAAAAAAATTAATTATTATTTTTTAATTGAAGAGAAAAAACTGAATAAAAAAATTTAATTACACAAAAAACAAAAAATAGTTAAGTTTTTTTTTTTTTGTAATTGTGAATACTCAATTGAAGCAAATGATACAATTGATGCAATTGATACAAATGATGCAAATGTTACAATTGATGCAATTGATACAAATGATGCAAATGATGCAATTGATGCAATTGATACAAATGAATGCAAATGAACCTAACAAACAACAAAATAGTGTAAAAAGAAAGAAATTAAATTTAATTTGTGAATTCCTGTTTTTACCTTGTCACCAAGTGTCCATATATGTTGACAACTGACAACTTTTTATCAAACACCACTGATTGTCATCTTTACACTGCACTAATTGTGATTACTATTCTGTTTCTGATCGGAAAATCAATTCGTACACATTTATTTGGTCGTTTCTATTTTTCATCAAATCAGACATTATTGGTTGGACGTGTGATGAAGAAGAAGAAGAAGAAACAGAATTCATCAATTTCTCCTCTTTTTTTTTCGTGTAAATAGAAACAGAGAAAGTGAGAGAGAGAGAGAGAGAGAGAGGGAGGAAAACCACCTCAAACACTTTTATTCTTTTTTAATTTCGTTTTTTTTTCCATTTCTTTTTTTCTTTTGAATTGATTTCCATCTACTTTTTGGTTTGCCTCTCATTAATTTTCTCCCCTAAAAAAAAAAAAATAGAAGAATTAATTGTTAATTAATTTACAAATTTAATAACAAATAAATAAAAGATTATAATCTTAAAAGAAAAAAAAAAGAGAGAAGAATAAAAAAATTAATGACAAAAAAAAAAAAAACGTAATTTCAATTTGTTGCCAAATAAAAAAAATAAAAAATAAATAAAAATAAAAATATTTTGTATTAAAAGAAGAATTAATAAATTAATTAAAGAATAAGAATATGAAGAAGAAGAAGAAATATGAAAAGGAAGAAGAAAAAATTAAATCAATTAATTTGAAAGAAGAAAAAAAAAAAAAAAAAGGAAAATTTTTAAGAATTTATTTACATTTTTTTTCTGTTGTTGTTGTTGTTTTAATTTTTCCGTCTTTTCGTTTCTTTTTTAATTTTAAAAATATTAATTAATGTCCTAAAATAAGTTCATCTATTCAGAATAATTCAGTTTCGATTAAAATTGCAAATTTTGTTTGTTTTTGTTTTAATTTTTTGTTTTGTTTTTTTTTTTTTCCCTAAAATTAAAAAACTTAAAAAATTTTCAAGATGAAGAAAAATGATTTAAACAAAAATTAAAACTTAACAAGATTTTAAAAAGCATAAATGGAAGAAGAAGAAGAAAACAAATTTAAGTGAAACTGAGGAAAAACAAAACCAGTAGTTTGGTTCTGTTTTTTTTTACAAAAAAAAAACAAAACAAATTTAATTAAAAGAATAAATTTTGTGTTTTTTTTTTTTTGTTGTTGTTATTGTTGTTATTTTTTTTTTTTGTTTTGAACAAAAAAAGAAGAAGAAGAAGAAGAAAAACTTACGATATTTTTTGTACACAAACTTTAGAAGAAAAAAAACAAAAAGTTTGTAGCAGAAGAAGAAAAGAGAAGAAAAACAAAAACAATAAAAAAAAAAAAAAAACAGAAAAGATTTAAAAAATTAAATGAAGAAGAAGAAGAAGAAGAATAAAATAATAATTAAAAAATTGTACAAAAAGAAGTAAAAATAAAATAAAGAAATTAAAGGAAGGTAAAAAGAAAAAAAAAAACACTTCAAGAAATTCGGAAATTAAACAAAAACAAAAAAAAAAAACAAAAGTTAATGGACAAAAATGTTTTTGTTGAAAGAATCCAAAAATTATTCACGGAATTCGTTGATCGGATCCGGTAAATTAAATTGACTTCTGTTCTTTGGCTTTTTTCTTTAAAAATATTAAAAGGAAACAAACAAAAAAAAATTGTGAAAATTAAAAATTTAAATTCTAAAAATAAAAAAATAACAAAAACAAAAATAATAAAATAAAAAAAAGACAAAATTTTGGTTTTTTTCTTTTCTTTTTTTCCAATAATTTTTCGTTCGTTTGTTTTTTTTTTTTTTTTTTGTAAAAAATTTTGTTGTTGCTTTTTTTTTTTTTTTTGTTTCATATTTCCTCCCTTTTGTTTTTCTTGTTTTATTTCTATATTCTTTTCATTTCGTTTTCTCTCTCTTTCCTGCTTTATCTGCTACAAACTTTTTTTGTTCATTATTTTTTAATTTTGATTGAAACGAACTATACCTGGAATTCCGATAACAACAATACAAACAAAAAAAAAACGTTTTATTTTTGTTCCTTAAAATTAATAAAAATAAAAACAAAAATAAAAACAAAAGCAAAATGAAAAGAAAAAAGAATGAAAAAAAATTAAAAATTAAAATGGCGGAAAAAAAAAAATTGTAATTATTAAAAAGAGAAACAAAAATTATAAATTTAAATAAAAAAGAATAAGAAGAAAAACACATAAAAAAAAAATTCTAGCTTTAGTTTAAATTTTAATAATTAAAGAAATTAATGAAAAATAAAATGATAATAATTATAAGTAAAAATAATAAAATTAAATAATTAAAAGAAAAAAAAAAAAAAAGCTTTCAAATGGAAAATAAAAAAAAAGAAAAAAAAGGTATGGAAATAATTTTCAAAGCCAACAAATAAATAGATGAAAAATTAACGGGAATTATTTTGTTCTTCCTTCTCCTTTCTTCTCCCAAAAAACTCCAACCTATATTTACATTTTTTTTTGTTTTATTTTCAACGTTTTATTACTTTTTTCGTTTTGTCTCCTCCTCTCTCAATCTCTCTTTCACACACACACACACTATTCTTTCTCTCCATGAACAACAAACACACGGATATAAGTTTTTTTTTTTTAATTTATTTTATAGAAGAAAAATATATAAAAAAAAAATAAAAAACAAAATAAATGAAAGAAAAAACTTCGTGCTATCGGCTATTTATATAAATTATAATTAAACTGTATTAAATTAATTAATTATTAACAAAAAAAAAAAAATACAAAACACAAAAAAAAAATCTGTAATTTTTTCTACTTGATTAAAAAAAAATGAAAATGAAAATGATTTAAAAATAAACAAAAAAAAAATCAGATGAATGAATATTAATTTGAGTGTTTGTTTCATTAATGAATGTCTAATTGTTTTGTTGTTTTTCTTATTAATTTAGTTATTTTTCAAAATTTTCTTACCTTTTATTTTTTTTATTTATTTAAACTTCAAATTAGTTCAATCGATTAATGCGGCGCCACTATAGAAAAGAATGCGATTGTAGCGCTACTTGAATGAAGAGAATTTATAATTTGCGCCAAAAAATTGTATATTTTATAAATTAAAGTTTTCAGTAATATACAAATTAAAATTATTGTAAATATTAAATTTATGCTTTTGATTTGGTTAAAGCAATTTGTTTTTCTTTATTTTCTCACATTTCTATTAAAAATGATCCACAATTATTGAATTTCCCGACAAATTTAGTTCACATATTCTCTGTTGGCAGGTAAGTCAACAGTTACAGTTTTGACAACTAAAGTGTTTGTGTTTATTATCGATGGACGTTAATTTTTAGTGATTAAAATTGATTAAATAACTGGAATATTCTATTTAGAGGTAAATATTATTATATTATATTGAACTTTAGTGTTCTATTTCATAATTTTAACATTTTATTTTCTTTATTATAACGAAATTTCCTTACTTGGATCTGAAACGTGTTATCAGTAGTTTGGTTAATTTTATTCTGTTAAGCATAAACATTATTTCTAATTCAAAGCTATATAACGTTATGAGCATTGTTTTTTTATTAAATTCAATTTCAATGTAATTTTCCTTCGAATATATTAATTAAAATTATGTTTAAAATAATGATCGAAAATGACAATTTTTTTACAACCTTTTTTTTTTTTGAACGAAGAATTTGGCTGTTTTCCAGTTTTTTCTAACTGAACGAAACGAACAGAATTTCAAATAAAACATTTATTTATATTTTTATTTGCATAAAATCAATCACTAAATAGATAAGAACTACGATAACTTAATGAAATATATAAATGATACTGTAATCATTTACTATTAAAAAGTTTTTAATTATAAATTCAGATTTTCTAACCAATTTTCGTAACAATTCGGAAAAAACTTGGTGAAAAAAATTATAAGATTGTCGTAAAATACCAGTACATAAACAAACCTTATTAATCTCTTTAATCCTTGAAATTTTTTGAATAATTATAAATTAATGATGTATTTAAAATAAATTAAAGTTAATTTTTACAGTTTATGTATCCAGAATGGAAGAAGTTCCAAATAAAAATAAATCTATAATTTTACATGAAACCGGCGGCGGCAATGATAAAAAATTGACAGAAATTAAATCAAAATCTGACATTAATGTACCAGTTACATTAATGAAGGAATCTTCTAATATATCAGCACCGAAAAAATTATGGCCTATTAAATTACTTCCAAAACCTCATATAAAGTCAAATCCAGATATAAAATCATTACAAAAGACGGTAAGTTTATTGAAATTTAATTGAATTAATAAATAAATAAAAAATAAATGTGGGTGTTGTGTTCTTTTTTTTTCATAATAAATAAATGGAAAAAATGTTAAATGAGTGTGGAAAAGTTTTGTTGTAAAGGAATTAAAAATAAAAAAAAACAGGGAAGAGATGAATTATTCATTTTCTCTAACAAACAAAAAAAAAATCAAAATCTGACGTTAAATTTTCATCTTTTCAACTCTAAAAAAAAAAAAAAACTAATCAGGTTTGCTCTCGCTTCTCTTCTTTCTCATGGATGACTGTGTAAATGTGTTCGTGTGTGCCTAAATATTTTTTTTTTTCCATATTCTCATGGTCATCTTTCATTCAATTAAAAACATTCAAAAGTAATATTTTTATTTTTGTTTACGAATCTTCAATAAAAAATAAATGTAAAAAGTTTTGTGTGTTTGCCAAATTTAAATAAAACTTTAATTGTAATTAATTGTTTTTCTTTTAATTATTATTATTGTTAATTATCAGTGTAAATTTCTGTTTTTATTTTGTTATAAAATTTGTGAATTCAGTTTTGTTTGGTAGAAATTTTTTTTATTCACTTAACAACAACAACAACGGTAACGTCAAAATTGGGAACATTTTACATTATGTCAAATGAAATTGTAAATTATAATCGCTTAATTTTTGTTAATACTGTTATTTTATGTGTATTAATTATTTTTTTGTTTTCAGCTGGCTCCAGTTTATAAATTAACTCACAGTAACAAATTATTATCGATAAAGTTAAATATTCCGGACAAAGTAATACCAATACCATCTGTCTCAGCAGATGAAATAGAAACAACTACACCAACATCATCATTAACAGCAGTACCTGCATTAACATTAATAAATCCAGCAAAAACAATAAATGCAACAAATATTTCAACCGTAACGACGGCAACAACATCACTCACAACAACAACATTGACAAATCAAAATAATCAATCAAATAAATCGTTCCCCCTAACGCCAGTTTCAATTAAAAATTTACCACCAGAAGTGAAACAAATTTTATTATCAAAAAAATCAAAATTATTACCAATTGATTTACCAAATACAAATTATAAAGTTGTTGCAAATCCATCAACATCAGCATTGTTATATCAGAAGCAACAGCAACATAAACAACAATTACAAAAAATTAAATTTACAACTTTACCTCGTTTGGTACCATTTCATACAACAACTACAACATTAGCAATAACAACAAATTCTTTACCATTAATATCATCATCTACTGAACCAAAATTATTGATAGCATCACATCAGCAACTAAAACAAGGTTCATCACCATTAATTGCTGAAAACAAAGATGGTCAACCGGAACAACAACAATTAAGATACAAGGAAAATGATGATCAGAAGAAAAAAACAACAGCAATAATAAGTAATCCTGTTGGTAGAATTAATATACAAATATCTAATGGTATTTTATCAGATCCAGATGGTATGTCAAATTTACAAATACAAATAATGGAATTTTGTTTATCATTTATAATTTCATATAATTTCAGGTCCGATTAAAATTATGTCAATTTGTAAAGATAAATTAAAAAATAAGGATAGTGAGAGTGAAAAGAAAGAATATGAGCAGATACCAGAACTGCAACATGATTCAAATAAAGTTTTAATAAAAAAACTAGCAAAAAAACCAGAACAACAAAAATCAACAATAAAAATGAAAACTAATAATAAAATAATGTTGAGTCCACGTATGGTAGCACGTTCAAAATCATTTCAAATGGGTGTTAAATTGAAAAAAAATGATATTGATAAAAAAAATACTCAAATTCATCAAAGACGTTTATCAATGCCAACAATGATAAATGATAATACAAATTTTAATGAAGAAGATGAACAGAAACATGAGGAAGAACAGAATGAAAAACACAATTTAAATTTAGTTGAAACAAAAGAAACAAATTCATTATATTGTAATGAAAATTTAGATAATATATCTGATGAAAATAAAAGTATTGAAGATTCAATGAGTTCAAAAATAAGTACTGATTCATCAGTATTACAGTTTGATAATGATACTGATCAACAACAAGATAAAGATAAAGAACAATTTGATTCAAAAACACATGATAATACAATTTTATTTCCAGTTGATGATGATCCATTTGATTTTATAAAATGGTCAAATGGTATTGGCTACTTAGCTAAATCAAATATACATTTTCAATTTAATGAATATGGTTTATTAGAAATTATGAATTTAATTGATTACAATAAATTACGTTTTTATGATCCAAATAAAAATTATGAACGTCCATTACATGAACGTGATAATGATCAAAGGCATTGTAAAAATTTAACAACAATAAATAATAAAGAAACAAAAATTTATTTTTGTCAAATATGTTTATGTAATGGTATTGCTGCTGATTTTTTAACACCAGATTATTGTAGTACTGTTTGTCAATTAAAAAGTAAACGTATTATAAAAATTAATTCTAATCGAATATTAAATAAAAATAAAGAATCATTATTAATAACATCACAACAAAAAAATGTATTACCTTCATCGTCATCATCCCTAACATATAGAAGATCATCAACAGAAGCAATAGTTGCAACAACAACTACAACAACAATAAATAATAATAATAATAATAATAATAATGTAATGAGATCACCAACACATGAGGATGAACAAGATGAAATTGATAATAATAAAATTGAAATACCAGTAATATTAAATGAAAAATTTGAATGGGATAAATATTTAAAATTAAAAAATAATTATGTTGCACCAAGAAAATTATTTCATGTAACAAATACAACTGGTAATCGTTTTAAAATTGGTATGAAATTAGAAGCAATTGATCCCGAAAATAGTTCTTGTTTTTGTGTTTGCACAATTGTTGAACAACAAACATTTCGTATAAAATTACATTTTGATGGTTATCCAAGTGAATATGACTTTTGGACAAATGCTGATTCACCAGATTTATTTCCACCTAATTTTTGTTTAAATACAAAACGTACATTAAGACCACCACCAAAATATTTAAAAAATTTTAATTGGGATAATTATATTGCTGATGTACAGGGTATAAAAGCACCAAGATGCTGTTTTTCAAATACTAACTTTAATGTAAGTATTCTATATTCATTTTTAAATTATAATTATTGACAATTCTTTTTATTTTAGACTACAAATAATTTTAAAACTGGTATGAAACTGGAAGCAGATGATTTAAAGAATTCTGGTAAAGTTTGTGTTGCATCTGTACGTGATGTAATTGGCAATAGAATATTAATACATTTTGATGGATGGGATGATATTTATGATTATTGGACATCAATAACATCACCATTTATACATCCAATAAATTGGCATAAATCAAGTGGTTTCTTTTTAACACTTCCACCAGGTAATTTCTTATTACAATTTTTTATTTCATTTAGAGTCAAACTCGATATGAATATGGAAGTTCAGCGAAGAAAAAGAATTGAAATTCTCGTTTAAATTTTTTTTTTGCATGGAGTCTGGAGTAATTTTGAATTAAAATATTAAAATTTTCTACCATTTATTATTTACAGGAACACCGGGTAATTTTTCATGGTCTGCATATTTAAAAGCAACAAGAACACTAGCAGCACCATCATATATATTCGTACCACGTGATCCATATTGTTTTAAAGTCGGTATGAAATTAGAAGTTGTTGATAAAAAAGTACCAGAATTAATACGACCAGCAACAGTTCTTGCAACAGATGAATATGAAATAAAAGTTGGTTTTGATGGTTGGCCAGAACAATATTCATTTTGGCTTGAAGATGATAGTCCCGATCTATTTCCTGTTCATTGGTGTTCACGTACATATCATATATTAGAATTTCCAGCTGATTATGGTCCAAAATATAAAAATTTATGTGGTATTACTGGTTGTCGTGGTTATGGTAATGCAATTAAATATAATGAATCATATCATTATACATTACAAGAATGTCCATATGAGATGAAAAATTTTATTAAATTAAAAAAGATAAATAATCGTTTAGATATTCCAATAGACATGTAAGTATTTTGTTCTTTACTTTACATTATTGTTTTATTTAAGTTTAATTAATGTTTTGTGTTTTTTCTTTATTATTATAGTTTGGAAAAATATGCAGATCCATGTAATAATCATAATACTAAAAAACGTAAAATTAATGTTAATTGTGAAAAAATATTTAAAAAAATTAAAAGAAGTTCATCAGATATTGAGGCTAATGATAATGATAATGATTTAATTATTGATTTTGAACAAAATAATATAGATATTGAACAAGAAATGTTACCATCATCATCATCAATAAATAATAAAGAATTAATAAAAAATAAATATATAAATAATAATTATAATAATCCAAATAAAACAATAGATTTATTTAAAGAACGTTTAAAAGTAACAAAAAATTTAGTGAATGATTATGGTCCACGTTTACAGCAAGTATATAATTTATGGAAAAAAAATTCACGTATACTTACAATAAAAACAAATAATATCAATCCATTATTATGGACAAATGAACAAGTATATAATTATATTAGTAAATTACCAAATTGTTCTGATATTGCTATCAAATTTAAAACAGAAAATATTGATGGACGTGCATTATTAAGTTTAAAACAAGATGATATGCTTAAGAATATGAATATAAAATTAGGACCGGCTATTAAAATATACAATCAAATTGTACAATTACGTGAGGATGTAACTGTTAATTTTTTACGATTATAAATTATTGTTTTTAAAAATTTTTTCTTAATCTTATAATCATTCAGAAACACGTTCAATACACATTATTATTAATATTATTATTTTTGTATTGGTTGTGATGAGTAAATAATTAAATTTAATAAAGAAAATATCGCTGCATTAATTTTGTAAATATTTCTTCTTTATTTTTTTTTTTTTTGTTCACTCTAAGTAAAGGGAGAAATTCTAAATTTTATTAAGAGAAAAAAAGAAAAATTATTTAATAATCAGAAAAAGAAAAAGTGAAAATATAAAATTTCATTTTATAAAAAATAAAATTTATTTTGTAAAGTCAAAAAAATAATAATGATAAAGTTAAAAAAAAAACACACACACAGAAAGGGAAGAAGAAAATTATTGTTTATTTTTTGGACAAGCAAAAATAAAAACATAACTAATCGTGTTGGAAAGTGATAAAATTTAATAAGAATAATGTTTAATTTTTCTTCTAGAATTAAAATATGAAAAATGCAAAAAAAAAGGCCAAATGAAGGCCGAGGTGCATATAAGCTCCTTAAAAAATTAAAAAGAAAATCAGTAAAACTCGATTATAACGAAACCAACTTATGACCTTAATCTTTCGGGGGGTGGGGTGCATTTTGAAGCGTGTATGTTGGCTCTTAAAAAGCATTAAAATAATTTCAAAATAAATGCAGAAGATGGTAACTTTTTTTTAATTCCATTCTTGTTGTTTACAACAAAAAAAAAAGTTTCATTCATTAAACAGAAAATGTTGTCAAAAAAAAAAACAAAAGTTACAATTTTTTTTTTTTTCTAAAATTGTAAATATTTTCTAATTAATAGAATTCCGTTGTTCTTAATATTAAAACTTAAAAAAACATTTATAGTCTTTTTTTTATTGTTGATTATAGATAAATGTTTAACTTTCCGATTCGGTTATAACCGAACTTTTTTTTTTTTTGGTTTTTTGGTCCGGTTGAAGTTCGTTATAATATCGAGTTTCACTGTAATTAAAATAATTTCTGTTTTAAAAAATTTGTTTTTTTTTTTCTTTTTTTACAAATAAAAATTAAAAATTTAATTAAATTAAAAAAAACGTTAAAAAAAAAAAAAACAAATAATAAAATTTTCGTTTCGTTTTTCTTCTTTTTTTTCTTCTTCTTCTTAGATTTATAAGGATAATTATTATTGATAAGAAAAATTAATTATATACAAAAATATTGTACAATTTTTTGTTCTTTTTTTTTTTATTGTTTTCTCTTTTTCTTCTTCTTCTTCTTCTTCACACCCTTCTGTTTTTTCTTTTCCGTTTCATTTTCAATTCTTTTGGGTAAATTTGTAAATATAAAATAAAAATTGAGAGAAAAAGAAAATAAATCGTTTCATGAATTTTGAAAGAAAAGAAAAAAAAAGCAATAAAAAAACAAACATCATTTAATAAGAAATTATTTGTAAATTTCAATTATGAAAAAAAAAAAAAAGAAATAATAAAATTTTAATTAAAAATAATTAAGAATGAAAAAAAAATAAATAAAAATAAAAAATGTTTAATTAATTTTAAGTTTATTATTGAATAAAATAAATCAATAGTTTTTTTTTTCCTGTTTCTCTATTTCTATTTTATTGTTTTTATTTTTTCCCCTTTTTTTTTCCTTCTTCCTTTTTTTCTCTTTCAGAAATGATGGTCACACACACACACATACATTTTTATCTTAAAATAAATGAAATGGAGACAATTAAATTGTTCTTCGTCTTCTTCTTCTTTCTTTTTACTTGAATTACATCAAGTGTTTGTTTTTATTGGATATCTCCCATACCATTGTCTATCGTTTTTTAAACGTCCACTTTAGATGAGACCTACTATTTTTGAGGTGGATTCTGAACCAACTAGCATCTGCATATACGTTTTTAATCCTGATTCGGAACATTGCCTGCTTTTTAGGAAACATACAGATTAATTAAATTGTTTCTATTTTAGTTCTTACATAAGTAAAATTTATTAAAGAGAAACTTTTTAATGAAGAAAAAAAAGATAAATAAATTTTTTGAGTGGCAGCAAAATGAAAATAAAAAGATTTAATTAAAACAATTGAATTTTGTATGATGCTTTTTTTTTTTTTGTTTATAGAATTTATAGAAAGTTCTGTCAATGAAGTGGAACGACCTAAAAACGACCTGAAAAAAAGATCCTCTTCACATTTATTATTATCTATCAGAAAATAAATTGAAAAAAAATATTTGTTAGATTTAGAACAATTAAGATTTTTATTAAAATTTAGATTAAATTAAAATTCCTTCTAGAATGTGAAAATTATTGTTTATTTTTTTATTTACAAACAAAAAAAAAATTGATAAAGAAAAACATTTATTTACTGTAATTGTGTTGCTGTTGTTGTTGTTGTTATTTTTGTATTTAAAATATATTTTGCTTCATTATTTTACCTCTTAAAAATCTAAATTAAAAGATTAAATTATAAATATTATAGAAAAAAACGGGATGACTTTTTTGATAAGAAAATAATATTTTATTTTTAATTGTTGAAAAAAATGTCTGATAAAGAAACTTTTTTTCCGTTATCATTTCTCTCTCTCTCTCTCTTTTACTCTCTTTATACAAATATTTATTTAAAAAAAATATTGTTTATATTTTATATCGTCTTTCATTAAATATTTGAAATTGAATTAAACATATTTTACTTTAATTACAAAAACAAAAACAAAAAAATAATCCTTTTATTTATAAATTTTAATTAAAAAAAAAATAAATATGTGTCAGCGTCATACGCATTTTGTATTCATATCTATATCTGTCTCCTTTTTTCCATTATTCTCTATTTGTTTGTATAAAAGAGACAACAAACTTTTACTGATGTAACGTCACGATTTTAAAACTTTTATTCATTTATTTATTTTATTGTATTTATTGTCAGTATAATTTATATTGATTTAAATTTAATAATTTTTTCGTCTAATTTGTATTCAAGCAAAACAGTTGAAAATTGTTGGAAACAAAAATTAAGAATAATGTTTCAAGAAAGAAATAAAAAAACAAAAAAAATTCAATTACAAAAATATGAATAAAAAGAAGAAGAAGAAATACTCTGTAGCTGTAAAAGTGGATGTATTGATAAACAACTTTTTTGTTTTAACTCTTTCACTCCTATCTTCCTCTTCTTCTTCTTCTTCTTCTGTATAATATTTTTTTTTTAAAAAAAAAAAGAGTTGTCTGTACCTCTTCACATTTTTAATTCTTTATCTTTGTTTGTATTTTTGTATTTGTTTTTTTTTTTTTTTTTTTAATTTATAATATTTTGATTAGAATCAGTTCAGTGTGTAAAATTATTAAAAAAAAAAATAAATAAATATTCAGTCAGTTTGATTTGTACCACACGATTATTCAGTCTGAATTTTTCATACAAATAAAATAGTTTGACCTAAAACAAAAACCAAAAGCAACGTAAAAATGTCGATCATGAAAAAGGAAAAGATTGGAATTTTTGGAAGGTAATTTTATATTATTTTTTATTATTTATTATTATTTTTCAATAAATTTTTCATTAATTTTTAGTGGTTTAATTGGTCGTTCATGGTCAATGCTTTTTGCAAGTGTTGGTTATCAAGTGATGATTTATGATATTGTACCAGAACAGGTTCAAACAGCATTAAAAATGACAAAAGAAGAACTGAATAGTTTACAGGAAAGGGGTTTACTACGTGGAAAGTTGAATGCTGAAGAACAAATGAGTTGTATAAAGGTAAATAAAAACCGTCTTTATTTTATTTTATAACAAGAAAATTTTAAATTTTTTAATTAAATTTTCACATATATTTGTATTTATTAACTTTTTAAGGGAACAACTGATATTAAAGAACTTGTTAAAGATGCAATTTTCATTCAAGAATGTGTACCAGAAGTTTTAGAATTAAAAAAAAAAGTCTATGCACAATTGGATGAGATAATTGAATCAACAACAATTTTATCAAGTTCAACAAGTACTTTTATGCCATCATTATTGTCTGAGAATATGAAAAATCGTTCACAAATTATTGTTTCACATCCAGTTAATCCTCCCTATTATGTACCATTAGTTGAAATTGTTCCAGCACCATGGACAAAACCGGAAGTTGCTTTAAAAACAAGAGAAATAATGATAGAAATTGGTCAGAAACCAGTTTCGTTAAGTAGAGAAATTGAAGGATTTGCTTTAAATAGAATACAATATGCAATTTTAAATGAAGCCTGGCGTTTAGTTGCCGATAATGTTTTAGATGTAAAGGATGTTGATACAGTAATGTCTGAAGGTCTAGGTATGAGATACGCCTTCCTAGGAGCATTAGAAACAGCACATTTAAATGCTGAAGGAATGAGTAATTACTGTGAACGATACAGTAAAACAATTTATGCTGTAAGTGAAACATTTGGACCCACTCCAAAAATGGAAGGTCCACAAGCTGAGATTGTTAGTAAACAATTGGAGCAGATGTGTGCAGTAGAGAAACTTCCAGAACGTAGAGCTTGGAGAGATTCATGTCTCACAAAATTGAGTCAACTAAAAAAGGAAATGGGAAGTTAAAATTTCTTCACATATTATTTATATCATTGTATACGTAATGAAAATAAAAAAATTTAACTGAAAATTATTCTTTTTTTAATTTCCTTTTGTGTTCAAATTTTTCAAAAAAGTTTTTCCCAAGCTGAATATTATTTTAAGCATTCTCCTAATTATTTATTTATTCATTGGTTAAATCAATATAAACCAATGAACTTATATATTTTCCACAACAACAACAAAATGTCATTAAAAAAAACAACACAAAAAAGTTTTGACGTTTCAATTTTTTTCTCTCGAAATTAAATAAAAATTTTATTTTTTAATCAATTATATAAAATATTCCAACATGTAAGTAAATTTAAACGTAAAATATTTTATAAAGTTTTATTTTAATTAATAATCTTAATGTATTAATAGGACTGCTTCAACACCAAGAAAACTCAAATATTTAACAATAAAAGAAAAGTTCGATATTGTTCAAAGAAAAGAAAATAATCAAACAGTTAAAACAATTGTAGAAGCATATAAATGTAGTAAAACACAAGTATATGATGTAATTAAGAATAAGGATAAAATAAAGCATGATTATCATACTGTAAAAAATGTAAACAGAAAGAAGTTACGTGTAAGAATACCGAACAAAAAATTAAATATATGTGTGTATGAGTGGTATACAGCAGCAAAATCACAAAATATTCCTTTGACAGGACCAATGCTACAAGCTAAAGCTAAAGAGGTAGCTAAATTGTTTAATGTTGATCAATTTTCTGCATCCAATGGTTGGTTGGAATCATTTAAAAGAAGAAATGGTATTAATTTTTCTGGAGGCGATATTAAACCAATGGATCAGGAGGATGTTAAAAGTTGGTGTAAAAAGTTTACGCATGTTATCAAAGATTATTGTGTTAATGATATGGAAAGTGAAGAGCAAGTTTTAAGAGGGAGTTTAGAGCAAAGTTCAAATATGAATACAGAAAATGAAAATCTTTATGGGATAGTAAATAAAATAGAACATGTTAGCCCTGAACAGCCATTATCATCTCAAGCGATTGTTAAAGAAAAACGTAGAACTAATCGTAAAAAAATAAATGTTTGTGTTATGGATATAAATGAAAATCCACCTTCAACAGATAACTTACAAGCATCAGCCCTACGTTTAAATAATAATGAAAAAATCTCAGAAACTATAAATGCTTATAAATTAGAAACCGATAAACCACAGCAATTATTATTGGAAGAGACAAATGAAAATATTTATAATAATTTTAATTCGTCTGATCAAGAAATACCACAAAATATTGAAGTGAGACATGAAATTCTTTATAATAATATAAATTCGTCTGAAAATAATCAACAAATAATAACACACAATATGGAAAATAATATTGATGAGTTTGTTGCATTTGGACAAAGTATAGCGATGCAATTAAAAAAATTACCGTTACATATTGCACTTGAACTACAATCTAAATTTCAAAATATGATTACCAAAAAACGATTGTTAGCTCTTAAAGTGCAAGCAAATAAAGACAATGTGCCGCAATTAGAAATGTGTGTATCATAGTTTCTTTCTTACTTGGAATTAACTAAAATCGATTAGATCCACCATCATTCTGTTATAATGACAAATTAAAACTGGTAGTAATAACAAGTGAAAATTGAAGAAAGAATCATATAGACCTTTAATTTTATACAATTAAAGAAGATAGTGGGCTATAAAAGAAAAGAGTATACAAATATTTTATTTTTATGTATGTTATTATAATTAAATCTAATTAATTAATAAATTATTACGATTAAAAAAAAAACATCTATTTTTACATTTTTATTGTCTCAAATCTTAAGATTTACAGAAAAGTGTAAACTGTTGCAACGATGTTACCAATAAATTATGATGGCATTAATACTAGAAAGATTTATTGCCAAATTCTTCATTCAATCTTTCTTACCCAACTGTTAATAAAGGACCAAAAGAATTAATTAATCACGTGTTGTGAATATATACGCTCTCCACCTACATACAAATGTGACAATTTATACAACATACATCTAATAAAACAAACAATCAAAAACAGACGTCATTCAAATCTTTGTTTAATAGAGTGTACATTGCGCACGTTGGCCATTCTTTTCCAGAACACGTGATGTCAAAATAACAGAAAATATAAAGTAATTATTAAACATTAAATTGTTTTTATTTTTCCATAAAAGTTCATATCACGAACACAAAAAAATTTTACTAACTTTCAAAAAAAAAGTCAAAAACCAAAACATCAAAAAATAAATACTATTTAACTGTTCAGACAATTATATTTAGTTAATTATTAATAAATTTAACGTATTTAGATAATAAAATATATGTTTTCTCTAGCATTGATATTATACCTAACATTAATATTATTTACCAGAATAGTTCCAAAGAATGAGTTCCAACTTACTTTTTATAACTATTTTTTTTATTCGTTTCAATTTTATGCTATTTTTTGTAGGTTATATATCTCTAATTTAAAAGAAAATTCAATAATCGTTTGAGCTCACCTTTAATTTTGTTTATAAAAATCATTAAATAATATTTCTTTTTAAATATTTGATCTTCAATCATGATAATAAACAATAATTCTATTTACCCGTAAAGACTATTTCAAATTGAAGATCGAATTACATTTTCAAAAAGTGCAGGAAAAATAAAATAATACAACAGATTAGAAAACTGAAGTTCAAAACAAAATTTCTACGTTTTTGATAGGATAATAACATAATAATTCTTTCAACCAATAGAAAATATAATCAAGTTGAGACAGAACTAAAATGGATTCGTAAATTCAACAAAATACCAGGGATGTTAGAAAACAATAAATTCATGTTTAAAAATATGAAAAATTATTCATTTATTGAAATATAATATTTAATACAGAAATCTCATAAATATATAAACAGAATTCACTCACCAACCTGAAATTGCAAGAAAAGAAATGTTAGTTTCATATTAATATTAAATAATTACAATTACATATTTAAATTAAAGGTTTCAGATTTACGCAAGCTTAGTAACATCATTGTTTCTACTAAATAATTATCCTGTCTAGTTGACTAGATTATTATTTAGCATGAACATCAAGTGACACGCAGAATCATCATGAGAACGACACCTTAAACAAAGTGAATAAATATATTTGTTTACCTGTATTTCCAATAGATATTCTTTTAAAACAACTCAACCTCATTATTACACATTACAGGCAATTTTATTATTCATGCATAACGTTAAATTTACAAAATAAATGTGGGACAAGCAACAAGCTTGACTTTTAATTTTAATACAACACAAAAAATGATAAACCCATACCCATTCAAACAAAGTTGAACTGAAATTGACATATTTTTTAGGTTCAATGCGTTTACTACCCAGCAGAGAAATCGTAAGCGAGAGATTAATAAACACTCTATAAACGGTGAAAGCAAAGACAGACGTTCTACAAAAATTCAATGAGAAAGAGTGAAACAAAAATTATTTGTGGTGTGTGTTCTTATACCGTCGATTGTATATGATTTTAAAGACCTTTTATAGCACTTATAAAGACTTTACGCATAAACAGGTCTACATGTGTGTGTTTATGAGAATTTACTAATTCTGTGGTGTTGGTTATGACATTTTGATTTTATTTATGTCAATACCATATGGTGTCGTGTTTTGAGGTCCAACATTTTGGTAATTAATTGGAACTATTAATATTTATATTTAGTAAAAATGGATTATTTAAATAAAAAGTTAAATAATCAAAATTTGCGACTCATAATGCTAGTAAGTTTTAACTTAAGAAAAAGTTCTTATTTATAAATTTTAACTTTGTCTATCTTTTACAGAAAACATAGAAAACCGTTGAATTTAGTGAATGTAATTAATAGCAAGCATGGAAATAACATAGTGGTTATAAAAAGATGATTCATTTATTTTATTTTAGCATATTCACAAGATGAAAGTGGAATTAATATATTAAATCACCAGTCATTTCATGACTCTCTTACCCAGAGCCCTAATTCCTTAGATTTCATAAATAAAAGGATATCGAACAACCATATAGAGCATGTCCATTGTAAGTACATACAATAATTTTTATTAATTTTTTTCATTAATTATACTTTACAGTACGTGAAACCGACATTGATGTTGACGTTAATAATGAAACAGACAATAATACAGCTTATGGTAAGTGCTATTGTTTAATATATTTATTGTAAATAATAAAAATTTATACAAATTTCAGACATAATTTTAAAAGAACTGGCAAAGAACTGTCAACATTAATTTCATTAAAAATATTCAACATAAAATTTTAGACATTGTTCAAAACAAAGAACAGGAAACCATGGACAATATAGACCTACCTATTACAACACCCAATGATCTGAACGAGTATGAATAACTTTCTGGAAAACTGGAAGACAATATGTATGCTATTCATTTACAATGAATTATTATAATATAAGAATGAAAAAACAATTATATTTACAAATAAATTAGTTTTTTTAATAGAAATTTGCATTTAATTTAGAAAAACATGAACCCCTTTATTACTACTTGTAAATGAACACTAAAAGAGGGCTTATGTTCAAGGTCCTAGTCAGTGCTGACGAGAGTGTTTATTCGTAAACACTGAATCAATGCTTTAATATACCGTTTACGTACGGCTTCACCTTATATGAAACATAAACACTTGAACACTATTAGTGTCAGCGTTTATCGTAAACACTTGGGTATTTATGCATAAACACTCATTCAGCACTGAATAAAATCTGATTTCCCTGCTGGGTAGTTTTCCTTTTTTCAGTTCAGTGAAAACTAAAAAATAAATACAAGTGCATGTCAAAAAAATCAAAACACGTTGACAGTCAATCAAACGTAAATTGTTTTTATTTATAAAATATATGTGAAATAATGGAAAAACAATCTTGGAAAGAAATAAATCAGGAGAAAAAGGATAAATCTAAAAAATGGAAGGAAAGTAACTTATTAAAAAAGTTGGAGAAAGCTAAACAGAATGAAAACCGTCCAGCAATTGAAGACGTCCCAAAATTGAAACCACTTTCAACAATAAGTATTGCAGTTCCTGGCTCAATATTAGATAATGCACAATCACATGAACTTCGTACGTATTTGGCAGGACAAATTGCGAGAGCTGCGTGTATTTTTAAAGTTGACGAAATTATTGTGTTTGATGATAATGGATCAAATCGTACAAAAAAATCTAAATTGTCGAAAATAGAGACTGAAGATGGAATTAAAACATCACCACAATATTGTATTCAATTAGCCAGAATACTTCAATACCTAGAATGTCCTCAATACTTACGAAAATTCTTTTTCCCTCTACATAAAGACCTTAAATTCTCTGGATTATTAAATCCATTAGATGCTCCACATCATTTACGGCAATACAATGAATTTGCATTCCGTGAAGGTGTTGTAACAAACAAAGTCGTTAAAGATAATAAAGGATCTTTTGTTAATATTGGACTTCTTAATGATTGTATCGTAGACACCGTGTTACCTCAAGGTCTTCGAGTCACTGTTCAAATGAAGCCCGACCAAGGTTAAATTTTATCCAAAATTAAAATTGTAAAGTTAGCTCAGATATTTTTTGTTTAATTTGTTAGATTTAAATTCAAGAAAATTGAGAGGAAAAATTGTGTCGCCTTCACAACCTAGACTGGAAACTGGAATATATTGGGGGTATAATGTCAGAATAGCAGAGTCATTAACTCAAGTATTTTCACAGTCTCCACATGAAAATGGGTTATTATAAAATATTTCATCTTTTATATTAAAATTATATAATAACTATACATACATTATTAGGTACGATTTGACAATAGGTACATCTGATCAGGCATCATCTGTTCACGAAATCGAAAAAGCCTCTTTAAGTTATCAACACGCTTTAATTGTTTTTGGTGGATTACAAGGATTAGAAACTGCGTTTGAAAGTGATGATAAAATTCAGGTTGATGATATTAGTTTGTTATTTAATCAATATTTAAATGTTGTACCTGGTCAAGGGTCACGTACAATCCGAACAGAAGAAGCTATTTTAATTGCACTTGCATCTTTAGAAGAAAAACTCAATCCGTTAGAAAAATCAAAAGTATTCGATTTAAAACACAATATTCCACAAAGTGGAGATACTGGAATTAGGCAGTATGAAAAATTAAAACATAAAAAACCAAAAACAATGGATTTTGAGGATGCTTCAACATCAAAACTAACGGAAAATGATTTAAGTAGATTTGACTAAAATTAAATGTCTTAGATGTATTTATATTATGTTTTATTAAAAAAAAATAAAATTATACTTTCTATTATTTTTCGAACATTAAAAAAAACAGTTTTTTTTAATTCCACAAATCAAAAAATTGATTTGATTTTTTTTTTAATTTCATAAATCAAAAAATTGATTTGTTTTTGTGGTTATTTTAGATTAGATGTTGTTGAGCAAACTTAACAATACCCACTTTATGAAAACGTCAAAAAATAAAATTGAACAATTTTTTATATATGTGCAATTTTCTTTAATTTAAAAATAAAATGTGTACCATGGATTGTGTGAATAAAATCTCGAATTTTCTTAAAGTTCCTGCTGGAAAACTCGGCTATAACACTGATAAGGTATAAAAATAGTTATTCATATACATTTTTAAAAGAATCTTATTAAATGAAATTAGTTTTAACTATTTAGATTGTAACTCGAACATCAAAATCTAATGAAACTTTATCCGGTTTCTCAACAATTGTTTCTTGTTTAACAAGAGAAAGTAAGGAGATTTCGGCTAAAAATAGCTTAGAAAACTTAGAAACTCAATGTCTTGTTTCTCAATGGCTTGACTATTCTGTTCTATTTGTGACTGCTTCCAAAGACAAACATGTAACAAATACTTTGTTGAAGGTAATTAATAATTAATTGCAATGCCAAGAATCAATTATGTGTTATTAACTCACTGTGTATTTTAGGAATTAAATAGTTACCTTAGTACCAAATCTTATTTAGTTGGTAATAAAATTACAATTGCAGATGTTGCAGTGTTTTATTCAATTGCCGAAACTATGGTACTTATTATTATAATACTTTACTTTATTATATAAAATAAAGTATATATACTAATTATGTTATTATAAATATTAATCTGTTTAGAATAACTTATCAACATTTGACAAGGAAAATAATATAAATTTATCACGTTGGTTTGATCATTTGCAGCAGCAAAAACCAATAATGCAAGGCAATAATTCAACAGTTAATTTTTCTACAATTTTCTTGCTTAACTGGGCGAGTGGAACACATATTTAACTTTATGGTTAAGAGGGTTGTATATTATATAAATATGAATTGCTTTCCCGAAAATTTATAAGTATACAATTTGTGTGTCATAAATTATTTAATTTTATGTTTTAAAAAATCTTAATTTATCTTTGACTTTGATTGTGTTTATTTGAAATAAAAATAAAGAAGTTTAAAAAAACATAGCGAAATTTTTTCAGAATTTAATTAACGAACTCATCCTTTATTTGCCACGTGCTTTGGGTTTCTTTATTTTCGATATAATTTGTAGCGTTCGATTTTTATTTATTTTTATTTTAAACGTCATTTTCATTTCTTCTCCCTCCCATTTATTGAATTGAATTGTTGGTGCTATAAGCAAAGGTAAAATTTTAATAATTTTTAATAATAAATAATCAAAAAGTGTAATAAAACTGTTTAGAATATTATATTATTAAGTTGAAGTGTTGTGTTTTTACAAAGGTTAATAAAAATAAATAAATATTTCATAAAATATTTTGCGATTACATAACTTGTAGAAATACGCAATTTTCGTATTGATTTTCTCCTGAATTTTTTTCTCAGGATTTGTTAATTCATTTATATTATTATTCAGTGTTTTTTTTTTCTTAAAAACTATTTTGCATAAAAAAAAGTTTAATCTTATGTGTTCAATGAATCGGAATGATTCATAGTTTAAAAAAAAATTATTGAACAATTTAATCATACTGTCAGTGTCAGTTATTTTTACTTAAAAAATTTTTAAAGTTATTTTTTTTTTTTTTTGCAAAAATATTTTACCGTATTTAGCGTAAATTAATTTATTATTAATAATTTAATTCTTAATCTAACTTTAACTTCTAACAAAATGTAATCATTTTAAGTCATTGATAAATTCTTTTACTTAAAAATAAATGTAAAAATTTTTTTTCAAGAATTTGCCGATTTTGTGATTTTGGGACCTTAAAAAAAAAAAAAATACGAAAGTAAAATGAAAGGCAATTTAGGTTTTTCGGATTAATATGGAATTACACTTAAAATAAACGGTATATTGTAATGTAAAAAGAAATTGCAATTAAAGTTAATTTAATAATATTTTCTAATGAAAATTTATTGCTTTATGTTTATGTCTGTGAATTTTTTCTTATCAATATTAAAATGTTTCGTTATCACGAGAATTTCATATAAAACTCTTATCTTTATTTGAATAAAATTTCTTATTAAATTTTCTAACTAAATTATAAAAATTTTATGAAAAATTCAAATTAAATTTTAATACAGAAATTAATTCAAAGAACTGATTAATTTATGTTAAAAAAAAATAGAAGTCAATATGATTAATTGAAAAAGGGGAACGATGGTGACCGAGCCTCCAGTATATTAACGAATAATAATCTTCTGTCCTCTCTCTCTCTCTCACTCTCTATGATTATAATCATAAGTAGGTGTGTTTGATAGAGGGGGGTGGGGGAGACGTAATGAATATTTGCACAATTTCATTTTTTCATTATTTATAATAATGATGATTGTCCATATTTATTTGTTTATAATTTAAAAATTCTTCTTTTTTATTGTAGATTTTATGTCTAGTTGTAGAGAAAGGATTTTATACAATTATTTAGAAATTCCGTTAGAAAATGATGGGAAAATAAAGAGAATCAAATATCTTATCAGTGACTGGGTTCCTATTTCATAATTTAAATAGAATTTTCATTATTACAGAGAGACAGAAAAAAAAAACAAATGATAACGTTTAAAATTAAACGCTTTAATTTCTTTGTAATTATTATTTGTAGTATAAGTCAGTCAATATTTGTGGGTTAAAATCCAATCATTGACTTTTCTTCTTTTTTTTTTTGGTTTTCTAGTTAAATTCAGATTCAACTGATTAACTTCTCTAAAATTTATAAGAAAAATATACAATTGTAAGAAAAGAAAGAATTAAATCAATTAGCATCTTTACAAATTTTTCATGATTTAATTTTCATAAATTAAACAATTTTTGTAAATAAAATGAAAAGAAGAAAAGAAAAAAAAAAAAAATAATAAAGTTAACAATATCGCACATTCAGTCAGTCATAAGACTTAATACAAATATATATATTAACCTTCTACACTAACCGATTCATTTACTCGATTCATTTGTTTCTAATCTTATCTTTTGTGTTCGCGGGATTTTTTTTTTTTTTTACTCTTTTTATTTTATTATTTCTTCTTCTCATAATATGTTTGAGACGAAACAATAAAAAATAAGGCACACATCACTTCGTTTTTTGTTTTTATTCTTTTCTAAATTGTTGTATTTTTATGTTGGTGTAGGTAACAAAAAAATTTTTTTTTGCCAACAATTAATTTTTATAAAGAAATAAAAACAACAACAACAAGAACAAGAACAAAACGGCACACACGAGACAAAAAAAAAGACGAATTATTATTTTGTTATGAGAGAGAATACTTATTTGAAATGAAAATTGAAAATGTTGTGTAGTCAGTGGCTTTAGTTAATTTAGTAGTTGCGTGAATAACTTGAGTGCGGCAACAACTCGGTATTTGTTATTAATTTTTTTTTTGATCAAAAATTTATTTATAAATTTTTGATTGAAAATATTTTTTCTTTGCTTATTAAAAACGATTATTCGATTTAAAATTTTTTTAACGAGATTAAATAAATTTTTAAAGTTTTAATCTATCGGGGGGGGTTTTTTTTTTAATACAAAGAAAAAAAATCTTTCAATTTTTTGACCCAATTTTTTCTTTAGTGCTAAAATTATTTTGGATTATATAATATAAAAAATAAAGTGTACTGAAAATAGGCTGTGATCGAAAGAAAAGAAACGAAAAAGTTTGTAAATTTTTCCTTGTATAAATTTTGTTCCAACAATTTTTTTTTTGTTTTTAAATTTCTTAAGAAAAAATAAAAAAAAGTGAGTGGGCTTTTTTTTTTTTTTTTGATCTTTAAAATTATTCTTCTTTATTTTTCTCTTGTCTTTTAATTGTGTTTGTGTTTTTTTTTTTTGGTTCCATTGTGTGAGTGTGAAAAATATTCCGGATATATTGGATTAATTTACAGAAATAAGGATTATGAATGGGAACAGTTAATTAAAACTATTCTGTTTCATTCTTTTCATTCTTAGAATTTTTGGTTCTAAATCAAAATACAAAAAAAAAATAAAAATATTCTTCATAAAGAATCCGGTTTTTTTTTTGTTTTTGATTAATGTTGGCTAAATTTATTTCTGGGTGAATCAAAACTGTTCTGAATAAATTTCATTCTTTCTACTGCTAAAAAAAAAAATCCAAACAGATATAAAAATTCTTAATTTTAAGCAGCAAAATTGTTACGTAAACTTTATTTTTTTTTTGTTTCACTCTTTTCTAAGTTGCGGTTTTTTTTTTGTCGGTTATTTTTTTTTCTTCTTCTTCTTCTTCTTCTTCTTGATTGTAATACAATTTTTTTTTATAGCAGAACGTCTATAAATATATAAAATAAATAATAAATAATAAATTGACCTTCTTAATTGAAACATGTTGTACTTGAAATTATATTTACGTAAAAATTAATAAAAATTTATTTTACCCAAAAAGTCATTTCCATTAATAATTTTTTTTTTCTTTATTTTGTTTCTTCTTTTTAATTTTTCCAATTAAGTACAAACGGAAAATATAAAATTTTCCGTACAACAAATTTTACGTTTAAAAACAAAACTTTCGTTTTACACTTTTTTTTCACTAAAATTAAAAGTTTTAAATAAAAGTTCAAACGGACGACATTACACAACAATCAAAAATGAAAAAGAAGAAGAAGAAGATGTTGAAAAAGAGAAAAAAAAAACCAAAGTCTCAGTGTGACGTTATTTGGCAAATAATCAGAATCATGACGTAAATTGATATAAAAAAAAAAAAATAATACAAATAAAAATTCTGACGCATCGTCGTTCCAAAGAAACAAAAATTATTTTGTTTCGTTCAATATTTTTTTTTTTTGCTGTTTTTTTTTTGTTTTTTTTTATTTGCAAATAAAAAGAATACAAATAAAATCGATATTTTTGAATTTGTTCAATTTAGTTGTGTTACGTATGTAGGGATTTATTTCGGTAAATATCTGTTTATTCAAATAGATTTTTTATTGCGTTCAAAGACCTCATTTTTTTTTCTTTCTTCTTCTTCTTCTTCTTCTTCTTCTTCTTCTTCTTTTACTCAAATGAAAAACTGTTGATAATTCAACATCCGTACATTCCTTTAAATCGAGAGAAATAGAGAGAAAAAAAAAATAAGTTTATTATTTTGTTAGTTAGATTCACGTGATGTGATTCATGGCTTTAGTACAAACTTTTTTTGTTTTTGTTTTTGTTTTTGTTTTTAGTGAACAAAAAAAAAAAGATAATAAAAAAAACTTGAGAATAATTAATATTTTGTGTTCGTAGATCGTAGTAGGCTCAATTTCTCTCTCTCTCTCTCTCTCTCTCTTTTCTATATCTTTCCCTGTTTTCTCTTTAGATAAAATTTTATTTGATTGTTTCAAAATATTAATTAAAATTGAAATTATTTTTTTGTGTTTATTTGATTATGTTCATTTTTTTTTGTTTTAATAATCAAATTTTAAGTTGGTAATTTCCCCTTTAAAAAGTCTTTAGTCAACGGAAAATTTTTGTTGCTTTGAAAAGTTTTTAAGAAGAAAAAAAATCTTTCTTATCTTGAACACAAAAAATCTTTTAGTTTGACGTAAAATATTTTATGAACTATTTTTTTTGTTGTTCTTTTAATTTAACACAATTTAACAACTTTTGAAGGTTGTCATCGTAAATAATTTCGTTAATCCAATCAATAATTTTATTTTAATTATTTACGTTAAATTTATTGTTGTGTGTGTGTGTTTTTTTTTTGTTCTCATTTTAGATAATTGTTTTTTTTAAGGACCAAAACAAAAAAAAAATATATAAATAAAAAAAAATATAACAACAACAAAATGCATAGAGCAAAAATAGCGTGTAATTTACTAGCACCAGCTGGAACAAAAAATTTTGCATCATGGTTATTAAGAGAACCAGCAAAATCAAGGGTAAATATATTTTCTTTTTTTCTATTTATTAAATTAATTTTCTAATTTTCTTATCACTTTTTTTTCTTTTTTTTTTTAATTTGTATTTGAACTCTAGAATAACCAATACAATTTGTTCTTATCAGAGTAATTCAAATCAATTAAATACGTTTGATTAAATTTTTAATAAATAAAATCAATTATTTTTTATTTATTTTTTGTTCGATTACAATTTGGAAAGCCTCCAATCACAAATAATAAATAAAAATTGACGTGTAATATTGTCAAGGGCTTCGAATCTCATTCTGGAATTCCATGTTTAGAATTATAAAGAATAAACAACAACAAGATATTACATAAAAATCAGGACAAGGTCATTATTTTCTATTGTGTATGAAAATTAGTTCTTTTTTTTTTTGGTAAATTTTTTTTTTTTTTTTGTTAATTTAAAATTTCTCGGTCACAAGTAAATCTGCTGTGTACTTTTTTTTTTGTGTATCTTGTTGTTGTATTTCGTAACGCTTAAACGAAAGTAAAATTTTAAATGTCATTTTTTTTTTTACTTTACATTTTCTGTGTGTGTGTTTCGTTACTGTCAATGTTTTTTTGTTTATTTAGTTTTTTTTTGTTCCATTTTGACATTAGGAAAAATTGAGTGAAGAAAAAAAAAATTACATTAGAAGCGGCGTAGTTATTTTCATTTTTCAATTTAATTATTTGGAAATAAACCAAGAATTTTTTTTTCTTAACATTTTGATCTTTTTATTTTAAAAATAAATAACAGAGAAACAGAGAAGAGGAAAGAAATGAAAAGTGATAAATGAAAATATGAAAAATGAGAAAATCCATTTTAGAATAATTATTAATTTATTTTTACAATTTTTTTTTTATAGCTGAACAGTGAATTGTTTGCAGCATCAACAATGCCAATCCGTTTATATAATTCAGCTGCTGCTGAACCATTTTTAAATGGTAACAGTTCATCATATGTGGAGGATATGTATAATTCATGGTTAAGAGATCCAGCATCAGTTCATTCGGTAATTTACTATTTCTTTTTTTTTTCTATTTTTATTTATTTGTTTTTAGATTTTTCTGTAATGAAGAAATGATTTAATAATTTTATTTCTATTTGAAAATACCGACGAATAATTTTTTCATGTAAATCATTCTATAAATGAGAACGAGTCACATGTCTTTTATTATCTGTTTATTATTATTTTTATTTTATTTAATATAAAATGACCTTGGACTTGGACTTCTTTTATATAATAAGGTTAAAGCTTTTTTAAGTAAACATTTTTAGATTTTTATTTTAAATGCAAAGTGTGATAAAACATTTGTTTTGGTTGAATTTGTATTTCTTTTTTTGTTTCTGTTTTGCATTTTTATTTTAAAAAAAGAACAGGATAGTTAAATTGTATTACGCGTTTTAGTTTGTGAATTGATGATGTAATATTAAAGAGTGATAAAACGTCTCGTAATTTATTTAATAATTTAATAAATTGATTTTTTACATAAATTTTTTCTGACCATAGTCAACATCGGTTATAACGAACTTTACTTAAAGTATTCGTTCGAATATAACGAACTTTTTTTTCTATCCGACAAAATTAAAACAAGGCAATAAACTTTCCTTGTAAAAGAAAATTAATATTCATAATCATTAATTATAATTACAAGTTTCATGAAATTCAGATATGGACTTATAAATATTTTTCCTCTCCCTCACACTACAAAACATTTAATGTTTTATTTATTCCAATATTTGCAATTGATTATTCAAATATACAACCACAGGATTAAATAGAGAAAATAGATTATTACAAAAGGAAAGATTCATAAATTTTAGAATAAAAATCTCAATAATTACAAACAGAGTTGTTTTTATTTTGTGTATGAAAATCAGAGTTTATGCGCCTCCTCAGAGAATTAATTCAATAAATTATTGTTATTATTCTGCCGTTTGTTGCCGATTGTTCTAATAAAATTAAAATTGTTACAAAACTTTCAATCGTATTTACTTTAAATTTAACAATAAAAATAAAATTGAGGAAAGAAAATAAAAAAAAAAGAAACAGAAACAAATAAAACGATGCCGTGTTTGAATTTACATTTTTTTTTTTATTATTATTTCAAATAAGTAATTAAAAATTAAATCATTAAAAAAAAGACACGAATTATGAACAATACACAAAACTTACCGTACATAGTATAATTATATTTAATTTTGTAACTAAACAAAATACGTCGTCATTAATTATTTGTATCATTGTCTTTTATTTATATAAACTTATATAAAAAGATAAATAATATAAAGTAAAGATTTATAGAATATCTCTTGGTAATCTGTATTGAAAATTTAAAAAACAAAAAAAAAACAACAACAATAACAATAACTAACAATTAGAATAAATAAAATGAAAGAATAAAGACTAAAGAAAGTTTGTCTCTTTCTCTCTTTTTAAAATATACAAGAACAACAACAACATTTAACGTTTTTTAATTATGTTTAAGTGATCAACTGTCGTAGTCCTTTTTTAATTGATTTTGTTGTAGAAGAATTTTAATTAATCTAATTTTTTTATATTTATAATTCGGAAAATTGATTCTGTCAACAATTCATGTTTTTAATTTTCTTCAACTAAGCGTCGGCTTTAAGTATTTTATTTATGTTATTTAATCGAATTTTGGGAAACAAATACAAATAAAATAATTAATTTAGAAAATATAGAATACAAAATTTACTTTGTTTTGTTTTTGAATTAAAATTTTGAATTTAAATTAAATTCATTTCTGAAATCAATAATAAATAAAATAAGAAATTGTTTAGTAATAAATGCTAAGAATATGAAACAAAATATGTAATATATATCATTTTGAATTTGTGTGTGTGAACATTTTGAACTTGATTATAAATAAATATAAATCAAATGCAGAATATAAAATATTTGTGTTTAGAGAAAAAGTATGCAATTGATGATCTTCTCATGGTCATCACAGCAACAAACCTAATTTATTTGTTTTCTCTTCATTCACTCATAATTGAATGTTTTCATGATTTCTGACACGTAATACTAATAAAAATTTAATTGATAAAAATACAAATAATTTGTCTCGATTCAAATAAATAAAAAAAAAAAAGTCAATCGAATCAATAAAAAAAATTTGTTCATTTTTTTATTTTTAGTCATGGGATGCATATTTTCGTAATAATTCATATTCAGCACCACCAAGTTTAGCACCAATACCAAGAAATCATGTACCAGCATCACAATATTTAGGTGGTGGTGGTGGTGGTGTTGGTTCATCTATGGGTGCAATTGCAGCTGGAAGTGCTGATGATAAATTAATTGATGATCATCTTGCTGTACAAGCAATTATTAGAAGTTATCAGGTAATCCTTTCTTTTAATTAATAAATTACTTTTATTTAATTATAAATTATATATTATATTTCATATTAATGTGAGAAAATAAATAGGTAAATGATTGGGAAGAGTGGGAGGGTAGTGTGGGAAAAAGGGAAGAAATTATATTTATTCTGATTTCAATGAATTGAACTGATTTTATACAAATAAATAAATGATAAAGAGAAATAATTGAAAATGTACAAAAACACACACACAGACACACAACACAAAAAAATAATTAGTTGCTTTTTGAATATGGATTGCGGGAAATTTTATTATGAACATTTTTTTTTTTAAACAAATTTTCATTAATGAAAAATTTAATGAAATTTTCTTAGAATTTTTTATTTAAGGAATTTTTTTTTAATAAAAACCGAAAAAAAGTGATAGAAAAAAAAAGTCGGTAAATAAATTACCAAAGAAATTAATTGAGGACAAGTTATTTAGAATTTTACGTGTGCAAAAAAAAAACAAAAAAACTGTAAATCCAATTCAAGTTTATAATTGATTAAGAATTCAAGTAATTTTAAATGTTTTGCTTTTCTTAACTCTTGAGATAATTTGTATTCGTGTAATTCATTGGTAACTTGTCTCTCGAAAATATTATTATTATTTTTTTTTTTTTCAAAATACAATTTATTAATTATTATGGGCGATTCATTTAGCATTTCAATTCATTTAGCACATACACACACACACACATTTATTTATTCAATTACAACGGGGGAAAATAAACAAAACATTTTCATCCTTTATTTTGTGTTTTGTTTTTTATTTTTATTTCTTTGTGGGAAAAGATTTTTAATGGGAATAATTCTTTTAATTTTCATTCGTTTTTCGTTTTTCTATTGAAATAAAATCATTTCAATATTTAATGTAATTTTTATGTTTTCATTAAAAGACGAAAAAAAAAAAAATGAACACACACACACACAATAATACGAATTATTTATGTCGCGTAATAAAGCATGATGTGTCGTTTTTTTATTATTTATATTTCTTATTTTTACAATTTTTGGTGATCTACAAAATATGTACACACACATACACATACACACACAATACACGTAAATATACAAAAAAAAAAAAGAATAACAGGATATAAAGAAAAATTTCTGAATAAAATGTTATAAATATTTTATTTTAGTTTTTGGGAAATTTTTGAATTTTTCTTTATATAATTTTCTGTTAACCAAAATTTTTCATCCGTGTCCCCACCCCTTATTTTATTGTTAACTTTTTTTTTTTTTAAATTAATTAATATGAAAATTTAATAAATAAAATCAAAACTATATAGTCACGTGGTCATTTGATGGCTGATTTGGATCCATTGGGTATTGTGAATTCTGATGTTAAAGTTGGTCCAGATGGAATGCAACGTCGTGCTAATGAAAAAGTTACAAGAAAATACATGATGTTTGGTAATTAAAAACAATAGAAAAACAATAACAATAATAAATTAAATAACAACAATAAACAACAAACAACCAACAACAACAAAAAAAAAGCAACAATAATAAATTTTGTTGAAATTCGGAAATTATTTATTAATTAATATTTTCTTCTTTCCCTCCTTTTTTTTTTCTAAAAATATTTACTAATTTTGTGTAGCGATTCTGGATTACGCTGGTGTTACAACTTTAAACTGAATTAAAAGGGAATAAAATCCTTTTAATTTAAAAGGAAAAATTTAACAAATTACGACAAAATAAAAAAGATAAAAAAAAAAGCGAAAATATTTCATTAAAAAGAAAAAAAAAATTCATTTATTTATTTCATAACAATTTGTATCAGATTCTACAAACATTTTAAGTGATGTAGAAATGGAATTTCTATATTTTATGAGAATTAGGTCGAATACAATGAGAATTTTTGTGTACGTGATTTTTATTTTATTAAAAATTAATATTCTTTGATCTCTCACATTATTATGCCTTATTCCATAGAGAATTCTTTAATTTTAAATGCGGTTTGAAACTCGGTTATAACGAACTCCGCATATAACAAACGTACGGTTATAATAAACTTTTCTGAGAAAGTCCCGTTTTAATTAAAATAAAAATCATAAATTTCAATATTCAATTTCTAAATAAAAAAAATACAATACGATTTACCTTAAAAATCTAAAATATAGAATGTTAACGATTACATAAAATGTACATTAAATCAATCTAAAATATTCGTAGAATCTGACAATTTTTTTTATATATATTTTTAATTATTCTTTTATTTTGATTTGATTTTGGTTTGATTTGGTTTGGTTTGATTTGATTTGGTTTGGTTTGATAACAAAAAAAGAAAAAATATTCACAATTCTAAATTATTTAACAAAAACAAAAGAACATAAAAGGAATTAATTAATTAAATAATATATTTGTAGAAATTCATCAATGCTTTCTAACACTTTTTTTAAATAATTAAATAATTAAGATGGAAATTAATTTTCAACTAGAATTTAATAATTTACGTGATGAGCTGTAACTGATTTTCTAAACTCACTAAATAAGAAATTGAATAAATCAACAAATTTTTGTCACTTATTCTAAAAGTTGTCAAAAATTGTTTGAATAAATCTAGTTGGAAATTATAGCCACCTTTAATTTTGTTTGGGTTTTATTTTATTTTTTAATTTGTTCTTTAAACGCTTTATTTAATTATTTTTAATTAATTTTTTTTCTATCAAATAAGTTTTCTTTTTTTTTTTTGTGTTTTTATAGAAAAAAAAATGAAAGCTTTGCAGAAAAAAGTTTATATATTTTTTTTGTGTGTTTATTTAATTTGAAAATAATTAATAACAATTTAAATGTTTTTATTTAATTAAAATTAAATTCCAATTTGTCATTGAAAAGAAATTTTAAACTTATTCAATTTAAGTACAAGAATTATTTAAAGAAGGATTATCAAAGATGATTAAATTGGAACAATTTGTCATTTTAAAATTTATTTTTTTCTTTCTTTTATCAGTCGACAATTATCTTCAATATTTATTCATGAAATTAATTCGTTAAAATTTTACTCGTAACAAATAAAATCGTAAATCAAAACATTATTAAATTTAATCTTATAATCGGAAACTGATCAACAGTAACAGATAATCTTACAATAAGCTAAAATAATGAATTGAGTTTAACTCTCCCTTACACAAATACAGAAACCGAATAATAACCATGGGGATTTACTAAATAAATTATTATTTGACGAGAAATAAACAAATACGTCCCAGTATAAAAATGTGATAAACTAAATAATAAATCCTCTGAATGCAATTAATATAAAATGTGGTAATTCCCCTTCTGCCACCGGCACCCTGTTATAGAAACTACTAAAATTAAAATTAAATAAAAATAACAAAATATCGTCAGAGTGTTGTCCTTGAGAACACACAAATTTCGCAGTTGTTTATTCATTTATTTCTGTTTTTGGTTTTTAGATTTTATATTAAAAAAAAAACATACAAATTCAACTTTTAATGATAGAAAATAAACAGACTCACTTAATGCCAAAATTAGTCTATTAAAATACAATAAAGATTTTACAAAGATTAGTTTGGGATTAAAATGATTAACCAAAATTTGTAGCAAAAAAACAAACAGGGGAAAACGTGAATTTTTTTACAATTAAATTTATAAAATTCATTGAAATACAATTAAGAATTTATTTTGAAGTACACACAATGACGTCATCACACAATTTATTAAATATAAAATGATAAGAGTGTAGAGTATTGCGTACGATGATCGAATAAAATCAAAATGTGTAGAATACAATAAACTTTATTTGCGACACAAATTCGTCGGAATCTCTCCAAAAAAATCTTTTCTTGTTTATAATAATTACAATAAAATGGATTAAATTTTATTTATTTTAAAACAAATAATAGAGACATTTTTAAATTGCTTTATTTAAAATTATTTATTTTATGTAAATAAAAAGTTTAGCGTTTCTTTTCTTTTGTTACAAGATTTAAAATAATTAATTAATTTAAATGAAAGAAAACGACGTAAATAGGAATAAAGTTTAACATTTTACTATTTTGTTGTTTTTGTTTTTTCTTTTCTTTTCATTCAGTTAGAAAAATGAAATGAAATTAAAAAAAAAAAAAAAAATTATAGAACATAAATTAATGGATAAAAGTTACATTAAAAGAGAAGTAAATCTTCTCCTACAATTCTACAATTTCTCTTTTGTTCTGTAGTAGATTTTTTTTTTTTTTTTTGTAAACGGATTTTAAAAAAAAAACAACAAACAACAACAAAAAACAAAAAATTATACTCATTTTATTTTTTGTTACAATTTTTTTTCTATTTTTGAAATAACAACAACAACTACCACTCTACTATCACCAACTACAACAACAACAACTACGACACTACCAAAAATCATCCAATTAAATAAAAAATTATAAAAAAAAAAACTAAATAAAATAAACGAAATGAAAAACAAAAACTAGATTCGTGGACATCACATTGCAAAAACAGATCCACTTGGTATAAACAGAGTCATCAGTGATGAACAGTGTTTGACGAAGTTAATTTATTCAAATTACCACTTTGGTGAGTATTTTTTTGTTTGTTTGTTTTTTTCTTCTTTAATTTTTTTTTTTTTTACCCAAAAAAAGAAAAAAAAAACAACAAATTTATTTTTGGCTTTTCATCTGTTTTTATTTTTGGAGGGTAAAATGAAGAACTCTATGGTTTCCAAAATAAACAAAAATAAATTATAAGAAAATCCTCTTTGTGACCCCTTTTACCACCACACCCCCCACGCACTGTATTATTTTGTTATGAAATTGCACATTTTTCTTTTTCTCTTCTTATTATTTGTTTTGGTTCTTCTTCTTCTACTTATTATTTTTTTTATTTGAATTATAGAAGCGAATGTCTTTCAAATAAAATCAAAAAAAAAAATGAATTAAAAAAAAAAAAAATTAAGTTGTTGTAGAGCCCATTCTTTCCGCGAACCATCACCCCTGCCCTTTTGCATTACTGGACTATGCTTATTTTTTGTGATGTTTATTTTATTATTATTTATTATAAACATGACCTACCCCTCTGTTACTCATTTTTCTGTCTCTATTTTTTTTTTCTGCCTCCACCCCCACCACCTATTTATTTTTTTTCATATGTTTTGTCCCCTTTGAAAAAATTAAATAAAAATTGATCAAATCATAATTACAAAAATATTATTCTTTCAAAAGTCGCATGCAAATGTAAGAGAAAATTGCATGAAAATGTAAAACGTAAGACAATTAAAATGAAAAGAAAAAAAGTCAATAAAATTCATCCAGTTTTATTTGTGTAAAAAAAAAAAAAAAAGAATAAATTTGTAAATTGAACAAAAAAAAAAAATCAAACGTCAAATTTTAATTTGAACAAACAAAAGAATATTCTAAACAAAAAATGATTAACAGAATCATTTATTATAATTATAACCGTCAAAAATGAAATGATGTAAGTATTTTCATTAATTTTCTAATTTTGTTTGATTTTTTTTGTTTTTTGATTTTTCTTTCTTTTTTTTTTCAATCATAATTAGGTGGCGTTGTTTATTTTCTTTTAGCTTTGTTTTTTTATTTTGTACATTTATGTGTTTATTTATTTTTACTGCTTAAAAATTCTACTTTATCGACATCTTCATATTCGTTATTTATTCTTTCAGAATTTTCTTTAAAAATGAAATTGAAATTTTTTCGATTTATTCGTTTTATTTAGAAAATTGATTTTCATTTTTAATTGATAAAAATTTTATGTGAAAATTAAAACTCTGATACTAATCAAAAAAAAACAGTTTAACTTTCGTTTTTTTTTTATTAATTTAAAATTGTCGAGTAACAATAACAAGAAATGAAAATCTCTGAAAACTATTTTATAATTTTTATTTGTAGAGTTCAGTTGAAAAGAAAACTGTGATTGTAATTATTCTTCAAATTTTTTTTTTTGAATAGATAAAGTAGATCTCTGCAACTCTTCACTTTTGTATAAAAAAATCTGCTTTTTTTTATTTTCCTTTTATTTTTATAAAATTTGCTTTATTTTTCTAGGATTTGGAACTTATAAATTTTAGTTTTTAAATTTGCACTTTTAAAATAATAAATAATAATTTTTGGTGAAATATAATCGCTCGTGAAAAAAAAAAGACTTTTTACAAATATTTATCTCCGAATTTCAATAAATTTTTATTAATGTGCAAATTTTATTGAATCGAATTCTTTTGTTTATACTTTATTTAATATAATTTAATAGGGGAAGCTGATATGGATAGACAATTTAAATTACCAAGTACAACATTTATTGGTGGAAAGGATAAATTTTTAACACTAAGGTTTGTATTCTCTTAACGTTAATATTTTGTTCTTTCATAAAAATTAAATTAAATTAAATTAACAAAAAAAAAAAACAAAATTATTTTAGCCAAATTTTAGATCGTTTGGAAAATGTTTATTGTAATAAAATTGGTGTTGAATTTATGTTCATTAATTCATTGGAACAATCAAATTGGATTAGACAAAGATTTGAGACACCTGATGTTATGCAATTCAGTAATTCTGAGAAACGTCTTTTATTAGCACGTCTTACACGTGCCACTGGTTTTGAAGCATTTTTAGCTAAAAAATACTCATCTGAAAAACGTTTTGGTCTTGAAGGTTGTGAAATTATGATTCCAGCAATGAAACAAGTTATTGATGCATCAACACGTCTTGGTGTTGAATCAGTTGTTATGGGAATGCCACATCGTGGTCGTCTTAATGTTTTAGCTAATGTTTGTCGTAAACCATTACATCATATTTTCACACAATTTGCTGGTTTAGAAGCTGCTGATGATGTAAGTTTATTTTTACAATAGAAAAATTTTAAAGTTTAATTTTCATTATATTTTATTTACAAACAAAGATTAAATTTACAATTTGTGTAAACATAGACTTTTTTTTTTGTATTGTAGGAATTTTGAAAAGTTAATTTAAAATCAAATAAAAAAGATTCAAATTATTACATTCCGATTCTAATTTTAGATTTAAAAAAAAAATAACCAAAATTTTAATGCGCAATTTGTCTTTTATACAAATAGGGATCTGGTGATGTAAAATACCATTTGGGTACATACATTGAACGTTTAAATCGTGTTACAAACAAAAATATTCGTTTAGCTGTTGTTGCAAATCCATCTCATTTAGAAGCTGTCAATCCAATTGTACAAGGTAAAACACGTGCTGAACAATTTTATCGTGGTGATGGTGAAGGTAAAAAAGTTATGTCAATATTATTACATGGTGATGCTGCATTCAGTGGACAAGGTGTTGTATTTGAGACAATGCATTTAGCTGATTTACCTGATTATACAACACACGGTACAATTCATATTGTTGTTAATAATCAAATTGGCTTTACAACTGATCCACGTCATTCAAGATCATCACCATATTGTACTGATGTTGCACGTGTTGTAAATGCACCAATTTTCCATGTTAATTCTGATGATCCAGAAGCTGTTATGCACGTATGTAATGTTGCTGCTGAATGGCGTGCAACATTCCATAAAGATGTTGTTATTGATATTGTTAGTTATCGTCGTAATGGGCACAATGAAATTGATGAACCAATGTTTACACAACCTTTGATGTACCAAAAGATTCGTTCAATAAAACCAGCATTAGATATTTATTCTGATCGTCTTATAAATGAAGGTGCTGTTACTGCTGAAGAAGTTAAAAATGTTCGTGATAAATATGAAAAGATTTGTGAAGAAGCTCATGAATTAGCTAAAAAGGAAACACACATTAAAGTATGTTTTTGTTATTAAATTATTATTGAAATTAATTAAAATATTACATTTGTATAGTACAAGGATTGGCTCGATTCACCATGGTCTGGCTTCTTTGAAGGTAAAGATCCACTTAAAGTTAGTAAGACTGGAGTGAAAGAAGAAACGTTAATTCATATTGGTAACAGATTTTCACAGCCACCACCAAATGCTGCTGAATTCCAAATTCACAAAGGTAAACTAAAGCTTTACTTTTACATAAATTGAATTTTTACTAATTTTTTAATATATTTTTTAAGGTTTACTTCGTATTTTGGCCTCTCGTAAAGAAATGGTTGATAATAAAACAGCTGATTGGGCTTTAGCTGAAGCAATGGCATTCGGTTCATTATTAAAAGAAGGAACACATGTTAGGTTATCTGGTCAAGATGTTGAACGTGGTACATTCTCACACAGACATCATGTTTTACATCATCAAAAGGTTGATAAGGCAACATACAGACCATTATGCCATTTATATCCCGATCAAGCACCTTACACAGTTTGTAACAGTTCATTGTCAGAATATGGTGTACTTGGTTTTGAACATGGTTATTCAATGACAAATCCAAATGCATTAGTTATGTGGGAGGGACAATTTGGTGATTTTGCTAATACAGCCCAATGTATTATTGATCAATTTATTTCATGTGGACAAGCAAAATGGGTAAGACAAAGTGGTTTAGTTATGTTATTACCACATGGTATGGAGGGTATGGGACCTGAACATTCATCTGCACGTCTTGAACGTTTCTTACAAATGTCTTCTGATGATCCTGATTATTTCCCACCAGAATCAGATGAATTTGCTATACGTCAATTACATGATATTAATTGGATTGTTGCAAATTGTTCAACACCAGCTAATTATTTCCACATCTTACGTCGTCAAATTGCGATGCCATTTAGGAAACCACTAATTGTAATGACACCAAAATCATTACTTAGACATCCAGAAGCTAAAAGTCCATTTGCAATGATGGATGAACATACTGACTTTTTACGTTTAATACCTGATGAAAGTCCAGCATCAGAAAATCCTAGTAATGTTAAGAAATTAATTTTCTGCTCAGGAAGAGTTTATTATGATCTTTCTAAAGCACGTAGAGAACGTAAACTTGAAAATGATATTGCAATTGCACGTGTTGAACAGGTAAAATTTATATTTAATTAAATGTCTTTTTAATGTTTATATAATTTGCCCTTTTTCTTAATTATAGATTTCACCTTTCCCTTACGATTTGGTTAAACAAGAATGCTGCAAATATCCAGGTGCTGAATTATGTTGGGCACAAGAGGAAGCGAAAAATCAAGGAGCATGGAATTATGTTGAACCCAGATTTGAAACATGTTTGAATCATTCACGCGAACTCAGGTAAAATTGATTAATTAGTAATGAGAATATATTTATTATTTTCATAATTTCCTTTTTGTTATTTTTGTAATTATTTTATTTTTCTTAGTTAGATAAAACCAAAACTCCAATTTTAAAATTATTTTCCGCATGTAGATAAAAACCAAAAACCAAAAAAATAAAATCCAAATAAAAGCTTAAAAAGGATTTATTTAATATAAAAAACAATCAAGAAACCCAAAGATTAAATATTTGTTTTTTAAGCTTTTAAAAATATTTAGGAACTTTTTGAATTAAAAAAAATAAATAAATACAGAACCCAAAAAAAAACTATCAACGTACATTAAAATAAAAAAAAATATCTTCAAATTTTTTTCATCCAAAAGGAGGGGAGTTTTGGTGACTAGTACATAAAATACGGATTAATCAGAATAAAACAAACGTACAAAATAAAAATGTTTCCAATTCATAAAATAAGACAAATTATTTAATTAATTATATTAATTATTGCCGAATTCAAAATTTTTAATGACTTGATAAACTTATTTACCTACAATTAAATTATCTATTCGTGTACGTTTAAACACCGGCGTGTTTAAACTAAACTGTGACTAAAATTAGAAATACAAATTTTTTTTCTCTTTTCTTTTTTTTACTGATGAACACATTTTTATTGTTGTTGTATTTGAATTTTACTGATGTTGGTCAGACACACACATATACACACATTTGATTCACAAAAATTATTAGCTGGCTGTGTCTCTTTATTAAATAAACAAATGAATTTTTTTGTGTAAAAATAATGAAAAGTCATTTTTCTTTATTGCGTATTTCTTCTCATGTTTAAAGTTAACTTAATGACTAAACTGTCAATCAATCAATCAATTAATTCTGATGAATGAATGAACAGTAGACAGCTAGCTAAAATATGTTTTGTGAATATACGGGAGCATGAATTTTTATAAATCGTAATCATATTTTATTAAATTATTTATCAAACCATTGGAGGGGGATTTTTTGTCTATATTTTATTATTAAAAAAAAAAAAAAAATTAGGGAAGAAAAAACGAAATCAAAAAAAAAAAACAAAAAGCATCAATCATCATCAATTTTAGTTTTTTTTTTAAAGAAAGAATAATTTAGTTATTTTTTTAATTTTAATTTTCAATTTTTTTCTATCTTTCCTTTTTATATTTATTTTTTTTTTGCCTTTGGAATGCAATTCTTGATACCTTTTTTTTTTTTCTTTCATTTTGTTTTTATTTTCCCGGTTTTTTTTTGACCCCCCCCAACACAACCCTACATTATTTTTTCTGTGACAATTTTAAATTATAGTTTTTGGTTGTTTTTTTTTTTCTTTTTTTCCCCCATTCCACCCCAAACAAATAAACATTAATTAATTGTATAATTGTATAATTTTTAATCCTCAAAAAAAAAAAAAAACAAAACTGCACGCATCACATAAAACTTGTAATTTTTTAATAAAAGAAAAATGAAAAATGAAAAATATTGGTAGAATGTGGCAAAGAAAAGAATAACAATATTTTTTGTCCATCTTGTCGTCTCGTCGTTATAAAAAAAAAAAATCTCCTTACAAAATATACAAAAAAAAAAAAAATTAAAAACAAATTTGTCTCCAAAAAAAAAAAAAACCTACTGATTTGTCTTACAGTGATGATCCTGGTTTAGCATCAGCTAGTTCTTCCTCTGCTACTGATTCGAATACTGGTACTGGCCAATCAAATGATGAGTCATGGATTGGTCGTATATTCAAACCTACTGACCAACCTAATAAACATTTTAAACCAAATGTAACTGATTTTAATGCGCCATCTGATGGCAAAGCTGCTAAAAATAAATCAAAAAAAATTGGACGTGTTAGGACGATTAGGTGAGGGGCGGGGGAAATCAGGGCATAAAATTCAATTTTAAATTTAGATTTTAATTTATAAACTTTTTAATATTCAACTCATTTAAATTTTGCTTCCTTTGAATTCATTTATATTGAATGTAGAAAATTCTCTAAAATTGAAGTAATGAAAATTTCGAATATTGAAAAATTATATAAAACAAAATCTAATCGTTAAAAATGAAATAAAAATTTTTCACGGGTGTACTTATTCTAAAAATATAGAAGATGGTTTTATTTCTATTCAGTCTTAATTTCTTCAGTTGTTTGTTTGTCTACAAGAAAAGAAATATTTGACTTTTTTTTTTTTCATTTTCAACGAAATAAAAATTAATATGGAATTGAAATATTGTATTTACCGTTACGATCACAGTCACAATTGACGGGGAAAAAAAAGGAAACAAAAACAAATTAAGAATTTTAAGTTATTTTCTTTCAATGAATTAGAAATACTTTTTTACTTGTAATTTATTTATTACAATTCAATTAAACAAAAGAAACAAAATTAGCTATTTAAAACTTCCGAATTTTTTATTTTCATTCCTTTCTCATTGTTTCGTTAAGTTTGTTTTTCTTTTAAAATTTTTAATTAAATTTTCAATTAAACTCAAGTCAAAATTAATTATTTGATTTAATTTCTAATTTTTGCAAATTTATTTAATTTTGATCACGTTCCCTTCATTGGGTTTTTTTTTTTTTGTTTCAAATTTTCTGTGTCAATTTTCTCTCTCTTGTAGACTGAACAGTGACAACCATGTATGAGTATATAAATTTGAGCTTTCTTTGTTTTTTATCGAATTATAAAATTGTCTCGTGTAAAAAATGTTTCTATTTTATGTTTTAATTTAATTGTGATCTTTCTTCTTTTCTAGGCTTTTGTGTCTATTTGTTTTTACTTTTATACTTTTCTTTCTTGTTTTGTTTTTCTCTTCTTCTTTATTTTTTTTATCATAAATTTTTAAAAAAATTTTGAATTGCTGTAAAAAAGTTTTGAAAGTTTCGTTTACGCAAAAAAAAAAAATATTTGTGTATGTTTTGGTGAATGTATTTTATGGTTTATTATTTTTAATGAATAGAAATTTTGGAATTGGTACACCCTGAAAGAAAATGATTTTTTCTTTATTAGTTTCTAAATTTTAAATAAATTATTGATAAAATTACAAAAATAAATACAAATGAAAAATGAATTTATCGTTAGAATAAAAATTATAAAGTCCGTGACGTCAAAGTAATTTATTTAATTTAAGAATTAGTTTCAACAGCTTCCGTTTACAAGCGTTTATTTTTATTTTCTGTTCTTCATTATTATTATTTTTTTTCTTCTTCTTTCTTAAATATTATTTCTTAGTTAAATGAAAAATTTAAGGCTCGTATCAAATTTATTTTGCATATATTTTTGTTACCTTTTCTTTTATTCTCTCTTCTCTTTGTTTTAATTTTTCATCTTTTTAGTTTTTTTATTGAAAATTTTTAAATTGTTTTTTTTTTTTTTTTTTTGTAAAAAAAAATTAAATGAAAGTAAAACAGACGTCCGTCCCCCCTCTATTAAAATTGGAATGTTTCACACAGTTTTTTATTTTTAATAATAAGAAGAAAAGAAAAATGATATTATTATTAGTTTGCTTTCTACTAAAAAAAAAAAATGAAATGCTTTTCTTTTTCTATTTTCTTTTTTTTTTTTTGTTTTGTTTTGGATCCAATTTCAATTCTATAAAACAAAAAGAAAAAGGCTACAAAAAGAATGTTCAAAATGGCGGCGGCGGTTATGTCAAAAATGGGGAGAACGTTGTTCTTGATCGATTTGAAGAAAATAATTAACGATTTTATTTAAATGTTGATAATTATCCTGAATTTTTTTTTTAATTGGCTTACAAATAGAAATTTCAGTGAAATCTTTTTGATTTAATTTTTTTTATCTTCTAATTTTCAATTAATTTTCCCACCTTTTTCTTTTTACAAATGTAAAAGTTTATAACAATATTTTAATTACTTTTGTTTCTAATCTAACACAAAATTAACAATTGTAATTAAAATTCAGTTTATAAAATGTAATTAAATAACAATGAAATAATTAACGTTTTATTTCACCATTAAATTTTATACTCGACTTAACTTTTTTTTTTGTGATTAAAAAATTAAAATTCTTAATTTCTTTCACGGTAGCCTTTTATTGTATAAATAGATTTTGGACCATCCAAATATTTCTTCTATTAACAAAATCTTCTTCTTTTTTTTTTTCTTTTTGTGTTTTTGATTGATCGATTTAATTGGCCAGTAATATTTTTTGACGCATTTAAAATAAAAAGTAATTAAATGTTATATTTGTAAATTGAAAGAAAAAAAAAAAATTACGTAATATTTTTTCTTATTGTTTATTTTTTTTTTTTTTTTTTTGGACCAACCAATCCACATATACAAACATACAAACATACATATTCATTACACGTTTCGTTTATTAATCCAAAATAATAATCAGTTCTGTTTTTTTTTTCGCTCTCTCTCTCTCTTTTTTTTTTGTTGTTTTTGTTTTTGTTTTTGCTTTTGACATTTAGAAGAGAATTCTGAAGAATCTTACTAAATACAAATAAATATGTACCTACTACAATTTCTATTCGGGAACACTTTGTAAATGCCCCATTTATAGATTATCTAACATAATTTTCTTTCTTTTTTTGGTGTTGAAAGATGAAAACAAAAAGCAAAAAAAAAAAAGAAATTATAAACACAAAAATTGTGCGTTTTTTTTTTTCTAAAAAAAACTTCTGGAAAAAGCTCAAAAAAAAAAATTAACTAACAAACAACCCCCCAAAAAAAGAAAAACAAGAACCATTTTTCATTATTCTTTTTTGCATGTGTGTTTAGTTTCTGTTGTTTTATTATTATTATTATTATTATTTTATTGTTTTGTTAAATTTCCAGACAGCATGACCCCCCCAACAACAACAAATTTTATAATTTAATAATATTTTTTTTTTTTGGTTTGATTTCAAAAAAAAAAACTTTTGATTGAAAATTAATTTTCCGAATTCATATCGCATGTTGTTTTTTATCTCTCTCTCTCTCTTGTCATAATTATTATTTTTTTTTTTTTGTTTTTTTACATTTTTTTTTTTTTTATAATTTTGTTTTTTTTTTCATACAAAAATTATTTAAGGATGATAAATTTTTAAGCATAAATTTTTATTTAATTTTTTCTTTTTCATAAGAAACACATTTTTTTTTTTAAATACAATTTTTAAAAATTAATTAACCAAAAAAAAAAAATTCTCTTTCTCTCTCCCTCTCTCTTTTCTCTCATCGTGTTGTTTTTGTTTTTTTATTTGTTTTATTTTTTAATAAACAAACAAACAAAAAAATTTACAACAATTTAGCTACGCTGGACGTGCTTGTGCTGCTTCAACGGCAACTGGATCAAAGGCACAACACAACAAGGAATTGGCACATCTTTTGGATGACGCGTTTACTTATTAAAAAAATAAATAAAAAAAGATGAAGATGATGATGAAGAAGAAGAAGACAAGCATAAATATTAAAAAAAAAATAATCTTATTTTGTTTTTGTTGTTTTAAAAAAAAAAAAAAAAATTCAGAACGAATGAAATTTAATTGTGTTTTTTTTTTTGGTTGAAAAAAATAAGTGAAAGAAGAAATTATGATTTTTTCAATTTTTTTTTGTTTTTTTTTTGCTATTTTTCTTTTAATTTTCTTTATTGAAATTTCTGTTTTTTTTTTTTTTTGAAAATGTAAAATAAAAATACCTTAAACATTTTGTTTTGTTATAAACCGACCTTCCACATTCTCTTCTTTCCATACCCCCTCTACCCCATCCCTCATATGATATTTAATTAACTTATTTTATTTGTAAAAAACAATTGAAGAAAACAAAAAAAAAAATCATAATAAAAAATGAATATAAATATAATTTATAAAATTATAAAAGAATAAAAAGAAGTAAAAATAAATAAAATGCAATAGTTTTTAGGCGATGAACAAATAAACAAAAAAAAAAAGTAAAAAAAAAAAATTTAAATTGAAACAAAAACAACAACAACAACAATACAAACAAAAGACGAAAGAAAAAAAACAAAAGACAAAAAAAGAAACAACAAATTTTCTTGTTTGTTGTTTGTATTGTAACTTTTGTTGTAATGAAAAAAAAAAAACAGAAACAACAAATTTTGTTGTAATCTTTTTTTTTTTCGTTTTTTGAATATTTATTTGTTGTACCACTTATTTAGAGGGTGCTGTGTAGTTTATGGAATTTTTTTTGCTATCAGTATTTTATGAAAAACTTTACATTATTTTATTTTAATTTAAAAAATTTAAAAAAAAAAAGTAAATAAAACAAAAATAAATAAATATAAAAATCATTGAAAAATTAAAAATATCCTCTTTTTTTTTTCTCTTGTATTTCTTTCTCTCTTCCTCTCTGTTACTCTCTTTTTGTGTCATTTTAAATTGAATTTACATTGTGTTGTTGTTTACACAGAGATTCAGAGAAAATGGGGGAAAAGATTTTAAGAACAAATAATTTCTGGTAATTTATTTAATAAAAAAAAAATAAAAATATTATTTGAATTTTAAATGTTTTTGTTTTCTTTGAATTGTTATTTTTTTTTTATGTAATTGAAAAGTAACAGCGATGTGAAAAACAGTTAAAAAAAATATGTACTTTGGAAATTTAAAAGAAAAATTTTTTAATTGCAGTGGAAAAAAAAAAAAACTTTAGAAAATAAATAAATTAACGTAGCAAAAATTTAAGAAAAGAAAAATCACAGAGTAAAATATCTTTGCCCAATATTTTAAACAGCAATAAATATGCAAAACAAAACAAAATAAAACAAATTAAAAATAAAATATTAAATTAAATTCAATTTTTTTTTTTTGTTTGTTTGTTCTTTGCTTTTAGGAATATAATATTTATTGTTTAAGAATAAAAGTAGTTTATATTTATTATTATAAAACGAAAACAAAACAAAAAAAAAAAAATACTAAAAATAAAATCTTTTAATTTTATCCTTTGCTCCTGTTTTTTTTTCTCTCTCTTTCTCCCTATTTCGATCTTCTTCTTTACGTTCCTGTTCTTCCTGTTTTAATCTATAGATTTAATAATTATTCAAACAATTGACGATTTCTTTTTTTTTTTTTGTAATATCCAGTCAAAGTGGGAGACTTTTTAGTTGGACTTAAAGAAAATATTTTCAATTCAATTTATATATTTTTAAAAAGGGGAATTTTATTTTTTTCTAAAAGAATTATTGTTAAAACTTTGGTATTGTTAATATACATTTTCACTGAGGTAAAGAATCTAGAGAATCTTTACTTTTTGTTTAACTAGACTAGAGTCAGTCAGTGAATGAAGAATCGTTTTTTTTTTTTAAACAATAAAAATTGTATTTTATCTAAAAATAAAGAAAAAAAAAAATATATAAATTTGTTATCCTAAAAGTGATATAATTATAGAATATGTTTTTTTTTTTGTTTTTGGGTTGTATGTTATTATTATTATTATGTGTGTGATATTATTGCACCTTAAAAAAATAAATTTATATAAAAATAAAAATTTTATCATCGTAATAGTAAAAAAAAATTTGCACCAATTTGATAATTATAGAATTATTATTAAAAAGTATATAAATATAAAGTACATATTTAGGAAATATTTCTCTTATCGAAAATATTAAATCAAAAATATATACAGAGAAATTCGGTTATAATGAAACTTCAACTTTTGACGGTTATAACGAACTTTTCTGTTTTAATTTTTATGCTGACAATGATTCGGTTAAAACGATTGTAAACGGACATCTTTCTTTTTTTTTTGGTCATGTGTCGTTCGTTGTAACTTTGTAAATTTAATTGTTCATTTTTAAAATGTATTAATATAAATTAAATTAATCGAAAATAATTTTGAAACTTAAAAAACACTAAAGAAAATATTGTACTTTTTAGGGATAAATTTAATTTTTATTCCGTTCATAAACAAAATAATTTATATCTAAGAAATTATGATGCAATTTTAATGCATGAAATAAAAAAGAAAACAGAAACTTTATTGTTTCTTTTTTTGAGTTTGTAAAAAATAATAAAACATAACAAAAAAAAAAACTTCGCTGAAAATAGAATAAATAATAAATACATTTATTATTATCGAAAATTGTTGTTGTTTTGTTTTCCAGTAATTTGTGAAACTTTTTATTATAAAAATCTAAACAAAATTTCAGGATTCTATATTGAAAAACTTATATGATCTTCGACGCAACTTTAATTTGAAACTTTATTTTATGAATAATTTTAGGTATAAAATAATAACACAAAAGACTAATTGAATTCATTCACTTTACTTACAATGATTTTTTTATTATTTTTCATTTCAACAAAAAACTTCATTTAAAAATATTAAATTCTCTTCGTCCATGCTTAATTACAAATCTGTACCGTTGATTTTTATATACATTTAAATTATTATTTTTAAATTTTAACTACAATTTCAAATTTCTATTAAGCAAAAAGGAAAATCACGTTCCATATTGTTTTACTGTTTGTAGTTCATTGAAACGCTTACAAGTGAATTATATCCACACAATACACAACGGCACAGATTCCACAACGAAACGAATAAGAAATAACGAAATTAACCAAAAATTAAAGAAAGTAAGTTACACTTTTTTTATGTAAAAAACGTATATTTTTTTAATTTAAATTGTGTTGTGCTTTTAATATTATGCATGAGAAAGCTAATGAAAATAATCATTAAAACGTTAATTACATATTGAAACAAAATTTGGAAATAAACTTAACCTCAAATAATTTCTAGAATAATTTTTTTTTTCCATTTATGCTGAACAATAAATCATTATATTTTGTGTATTAATATTTTAGTAAGGTGAATACTCAAATACATCTATTATGGAAGAAAATAATGTTAACACCTCAAATTCATCAATTATGGAGGTTAATAATGAATCACAGAATGCAGAATTTTTAAATACTACCAAAAACTTCGTTATAAAATTTAAGAGTATTAAATTTTCAACAAATGAACTTTACGAAGTAAGTAATCAAATTGAAATATTAAATTTTTTATTATTTTCTCTAAAAAATTTCAAGATGTATGCATATGAACCAGACTATGAGCAAAAAGTGTTGGATTGCACAATGAATAAATGTAAAGTTGCTTTATATACTTGTAACATATATACGAGAATAAGATCGATGCTTCTTAATACATGTCCACATATGTCAGAAGTAAATATTAATCGTTATATATCAAAACATGCGTATCCAAAATATCAGAAATATTACGAAAATAAATTGAAAGAAAGGAAAGAAATATCAAGACGTAGAGCAATACAACGTATTTGGAATATTCGAGACAAATTGAATATTAAATCTTCAGATAGCGATTCGGCTGATGAAGATATAGAAACATTTCCTGAAGTTATCAATGTAAAGAAATTAGAGACACTACCAACGTATACTCAATTCAATTCTAATTTGGAGCAAACATATTGTGCAACATCTACCCAGGTATTAGAAGAAAGTACTCAACACTATTTAACTTCAACAGTTGAAAAGCCAATAGAAACTTTTTCAGCAACCACAGTTCAACCAGAAATTTCTAAACGAAAGGTATTGTACAGTGATGAAAATCCAACTGAAAATAGTCGCAAGTTAATTGTGAAATCTTTGTCTCCAACTGCAGAAACTGTTCAAAATATTTTACCTTTAACAGTTAACAAGCCAACAGAAACTTTTTCAGCAACCACAGTTCAACTAGGAATTTCTAAACGAAAGGTATTCGATAGTGATGAAAATTCACCTGAAAATAGTCCCAAGTTAATTGTGAAATCTTTGTCTGCAACTGCAGAAACTGTTCAAAATATTTTACCTTTAACAGTTAACAAGCCAACAGAAACTTTTTCAGCAACCACAGTTCAACTAGGAATATCTAAACGAAAGGTATTCGATAGTGATGAAAATTCACCTGGAAATAGTCCCAAGTTAATTGTGAAATCTTTGTCTCCTACTGCAGAAACTGTTGAAAATATTTTAACTTCAACAGTTGACAAACCAACAGAAATTTTTTCAAGAACTATAGTGCAAATAGAAATTCCTAAACGAAAACTATTGAAACCTGATGAAAATATAGGTGAGAATTGCCCTCAGTTAATTGTGGAGTCATTATCTCAAGTTGCAGAAACTATTGTTAAAGGAACAGAAACTTTTTTCGCAACCACAGTTCAAGAAGGAAATACAGTTGGAAAATCATCTCCGATATTTGTCAAATCATTATCTCAAGCTGCGGAATCTACAAACAATTATTTATCTCCAACCAGCAATCTCAGCAAACGCATAAAACCAAATATAAATATATTGGAATCACCTGCTAGATTTATTAAAAAAAAGGGTAACCAAAATAAAAAGCTTTCAGCAGAACCAGAAACTCCTGATCGACAACGATTAGAACCAAATGTAAACACAGTTAAAGTTATAAAAAGAAGAGCTTCAATGTTATTTTAAAATTTAATTAATATTTTTTTTATTATCTTATTCTGTTTAACCAAGTTGAAATCATTAAAAAAATTTAAACAGTAATTCTGTTTTAGTATCAAAAAAGAGGTGGCGCTTCAACCAAAAAAAAGTACAGCTAGTTAACACTAAATTTTTTTCCAATTTACATTTCAGTGATAAGTGATAACTTCACTCTGAAATCTTGTTAGCTAAAATTTTTGTTATGTTGTTGTTTTAGAGTTCAATGTTTTAGCCATTTTGAAAATATATATATATAAATTTTAGTATTACAGCCATTTTGATTAATTATATAAATATACAAGGTGACTAATAACAAAAATCATTGTTCATTGATGACAAGTGTGTCAGTGCAAAGATGTTGATTTTAAATTTAAGTAAAAGTAGTGTAAACTTGAAACAATTAAAACAAACGGTGATTTTATATGGACCTAAAAACTTTAGACATTACAATTATAATATAATATCTGCTAGAGTAAGTTTATGTAAACCATATTTTTGTTTTTGATTTTTTAACCTTAAAAATTTTGACATAATGTGTCAATTTTGCAATCAGAAATTTATTTAATTATATTAATAATGAGAATATTTTGAATTTAAATTTTTAAAGTTATTATTTCTGATTTCAGAATTGACACAATCATCATTGTTAAACTCAATATTTATTCATTTATGTGAATAAATTATTACATAATTAAAGAAGAAGGAAGAAACACAAACCAATCTAATTGTATTTTAAGAAATCAGTACATTTGAAAAGTCCGACCTTGAATACTATCATAAAATATTCTTAAATTGAAATAAAAATATGGGTAGAACAAACAGAACTCGTAGACGAAAAAAGATAAGAAAATGCATTGATGATTCACTGGAATTGTTAAATCTAATGAAAACAAACGATTGGATAAACGATAAATTTTTAGAAATAACAAATTTTCCAGACACTGGTCGTGGTCTTTCTTCAAAAATAAATATTGAATCAAATGAGTCAATTATTAGGATTCCATTTAATTGTTTAATTGGATTAGTTGCTATAGAAGATGATTTTGATTTTATGCAAATTTTAAATAATAATTTTATTGAATTAGAGAAAGGAATAACAACACAATCTCTATTGTCACTTTATTTACTTTATCATAAACATCTCGGTGTAAATTCAAAATGGTCAGCTTATATTTCATCTATTCCAGAATTCTTTACAAATCCTTTATTTTGTAATAAAGATGAATTATATTTTATACCAGAAACTATTCTTGAAGAATCAGTTACACAAAATGAAATATTAAAATCTAATTTCAATAAATTTCGATCAATTCTAAAAGAAAAAATTTGTTCATGTTGTGGCTTAAATTATTTTGATGAAATTTTCAATGTAGAATCATTTAAATGGGCTTATTTCGCCGTTAATAGTCGTTCTGTATTTGTTAATTTTGAATCAATAAAAAATTTAATGAAATCAAATAATTTAATAAATATATTATCAGATAAACCAAATATGGCACTTGCACCTTATTTAGATTTACTTAATCATAGTGATTCAGCTGAAACCATTTCTGAATTAATATTATTAAAAAAGGATAACATAGAAAACCATTTAAATATGAATTATAAAGATAATGTTAGTTTTTTTTATCAGTTAATTACATTAAATTCATATAAAAAATATGAACAAATTTTTATATCTTACGGTAATTATTGTAACACAAAATTACTTTTAGAATATGGTTTTATTATAAAAAATAATCAATATGATTTTATAACAATAACAATACAGGATATTAATAATTTTATTAAAATAAATCCAAAATTAAATTTTGAACGTTTAACCAAGAATAAATTAAAATATATTAAAGAGCATAATTTACATGAGAATATGTTTTTTATAAATAATAATACAGAGGTTTGCAGTCATAATTTAATTATTGTTTTACGATTATTATTTAATTGTATATTTAATGAATCACAATGTTATAATGAACAATATAATCAAATTGCTTTTGGTGATGTACAAAATTTTGAATTAATTAAAGATTATGCAAAACAAATTATTCTATTTAAAAAAGGAGAATATGAAAAATATTTAAATGGTTTTCGAACAATTTCAATTTTAAGTAAAAGTGGAATTGTTTGTGTTAATTATATTAAAGAATGTATAAAATTAATAAATAAAATTACATTATTAATCGATCAATAAATTGGAAAATTCAAAGATAAATAAATTCTTTTTTTTAATTGATATTATTTTTTATCTCTCTCTTTCTCATTTCTTTCTCTCTTTCTTTTTTATCTTTAAATCTAAATTCCATATAAAACAAAATAAATTCCTAAAAAACCATTCAATTCTGTTTTTTTTTTTGCTAACACATTTGAACCGTTTTTATCTCTTCTTCTTTGTTAATTTATGTTTCGGATTTTTTTAAATTACCAAAAAAAAAAAGAATGAAAATCATTTTTGGAGAGAATATTTCTAATCGGAAAAACCATTAACACAAATAAATTCTCTCAGATCATGAATATACGAAATTTATATATGAATTTTCTAAAATACAAAAATTATAAACTTTTTAAGAAATATAAATCTTATTTAAATTCATTTATGAAAATCTTTTACTGCGGACACACACACACACTAACAACACATAAATAATTAAATAAAGTCTTAACCATTATTTAAATTAAAATTTTCAATTTTAATTGAAATATTTCAATATAAATGTTTATAGGAATGTTCAACAAGGGTACAACAACAACATAAACAACAACAATCAAACAATGAAAGAAAACAAATACCACTTGGCACAAATATTCTTGGGAATATTTTTGTGAAAAAAATCAAAATTCCTACAGGTAAATTAATATAATGAATTTTCTTTTTTTTTCTTTTATTTACAGATCTCCTTTTTTTTTCTTCTGTAATATGATTTTTAAGTGATTATCATCAAAATATGAAATTATTGAAAAATTGTGTTAAAAATAAATTTATATAAAAGAAAAAAAAAAAATATGTAACGAGTAGGTACAAAAAAAAAAAAGTATATACAAAATTGTAAGTCTGAAATATTATCATTTTTTTGCTTGGCGAATTAATTAAATTGGTAAATTACAAACATACAAAAATACTTCTAAAAAAAAAAATGAATTGGTTTGACAAAAAAAAAAACAACAAAATTCTAAACTTAATACAAATAACTGCATTTTTCCATCTCCCCATTTTCCATTTTTCTTACAATATTTCTGTTTTGTTACGTTTAGTATTAAGTTTGTAGGGAAATTTATAAAATTTCATTTTCCGGAAGTTTTATTTTGATACAGAGAAAATATTTTCGTACAATTGAAAAATTATTTGTGTTTTTGATTAAGGACAACAAATATTTGTTGTAATATTTATTTCTGTTGTATTGAACGAATTTTTCTATTATGAGAAAATATTCTTGTAAATAGAAATGTTTTTGATTAAGTGAGAATTTCATTGGTACATTTCTTTTTATGGCAATATACTAATTAAATTATGTTTATTGTTGAATTGATTCCATCGTTTAATTAGAAAAAAAAAAATCTCATTTAATTCAAATCAGTTCAACTGTCACTGAAATTCAAGTCAATTCTTCAAGATAGAATTTAACTTTCCACTTGGCACCCACACATCCTTTACTATATTTTCTTGTATTACTTGTGATTTGAATTATGTACACTTCAGTCATAATTATATATTTTGATTATGACAAAATAATACATAACGTAATGACATCTAAAATTATCTTTGTAGAAATTTCTAGAATTTTTTCTTCCGATTATTTATTGAAAACTTTTCTTCTTTTTATTCTTCTAATTATTTTAAGAAAGGATTATTAGCTTCATAATTATTTTCTATGAAATCAATTAATAATTTTCATTTTGTAAATTTTCTATGAATTTTTAATTGAAAATTTATGACATTTTGATTGATTTTATTCTTATCTTAAAAAAAAAATCTTAACTTTATAAAAGTTTTATGATTTTAAATATTAAGCGGAATTATTATTATTATTATTTCAATTAGAAAATCTGTCAGAAATTTATTTTGTTTTTGTGTGACTGAATTTTTGAATTTTATAGGGAACCAAAATATGGGAACAACACAATAATAAATAGATAAATACATTTAGATACTTCAACCTTAACGTTTTACCCCTTTTAAATAAAGAAAGGGGAAAAAACAGCAAATATGTATTTATCAATTGAGAGAGTGAGAGAGAGAGAGAGAGAGAGAGAGAGAGAGATAATTGTACATGTGAGATGAAAAAAAGAAAACAAGTTGAATAATAATAAAAATATGTATGACAAAATGATGATAGACAAATAATGGGATAAGGTGAAAATTGTTTCTCTCTCTCTCTCTTCAATTTATCTGTTTATCTTCTTCTTCTTATTTTTATTCTTATTTTTGATTATCGTTTTTCTATACATTTTCTGTCTGTTTCTTATTTTTCTTCTTTTTTTTTTTATCCCATTTTTTCCAACAAGAGACGGAATGAAAGATGAAAATAAAAAAAACAAAACAAACAAAAAAATAAAAAATGAAAGAAGAACGAAAGACGAAGAAGAAAATGTGAAAATATAAATATAAATAATATTGTCGCATAAATTTCAATAAAATGTGGGTGACATTTTGACAGTTTTTCTTTTCTTCTTTTTCTTTTCTCTTTTTTTTATTTTTATTTATTTCTTTTTTACCGACCGACCCCAATATATGAATGAATGACGATGTACCCCCGGTGTACACTAAGTTTCCATTTCATTTCTGTTTCTTGTTTTTTTTTTTCGTTCATTTTTCTTCTTCTTCTTCTTCTGCTCCTTCATTCAACCAATAAAGAATATATTTTTATTAGCTATGAATCGGAATCAGAAAACCCAAACGATATCCAATCGTACATTGAAAATATCGAATATTATAGAAAAAAAAAAAAGAAAATAGAAGATGAAGTAGAATAAGAGGAGGAAGGAAAAAACCCCTTGAAGAAAAAAAAAAAAAAGAAATGAAATGAAGTAGAAGTAGAAAGGAAGGAAGGATGGAAAAAAAAGGTATTTTAACGTTAACATGATTTGATTGTAGCCCTCTCTACCTATATATTTATATAATATCTAAAAATACGCGAACGTGATTCAATCGAAAATTAAAGAATAACGTATTTTTTGTAGCGTTATAAAAGGAATATTTTGTGTCGATAGATTTTCTATGTACAGTACATATGTGTAGACTTGGTGAATGAATCAGAGTAAATGGAAAATTGGGGGTGGATTAAGATGGTTTCAACTGAATGCATAATAAAATAAAATATATATAGAAATTCAGTGAAATCTTAACTATAAAAAAAAAAAGAAAAGAAAGTCAAGTGGAACTGTTTATTTTTTTTTTTGGGTAGTAATTTTATTCTTGTATAAAGTGAAATTTGTGTATGTAGAATATAAAAGGAGTTGATCGAAACAGGATGTAAGAAGTTTATTATTTGAAATTTTTTTTAAAATCAAATTGTAAGAAAGTAATTTTTCTTTAATAATGATTTTTGTGAACATTATAAAATTAGTCTGTACAAAAATGTTTGAATGAAGAGGCGAAAAAAGAGAAAACTTTAAATTTATTACATTGATGGATAAAAGGGGGAGGAGAGAAAGAGAGAAAAATATAAAACAAAAAAGAAAAAAATATAATTTAAATCGTGATGAGAATTTTAAGAGATTTGAGAAAATACAAAATTAACTGAAGTAAATGAAAATTAACTGTTGTAACTAGGTACAACTTTTATTACATTGCTTTTTGTGTTTACTTGGCGTCGCTCATGTTACGTATTAATTTTCTAAAAATGATTTATCTTGGAAAATTTATTTCCCTTATTTTTCTTCTTCATAGAAATTATTAAAAATCCATTGTTTTTGCTTTTTCTCTTTATTTTGGACAATCTGGCAGAAACGGCTGATATCCAAAGACACGAGTAACAATTAATTTTTGTATTTTTTTATTGAAATTTTAATTTTATTTTGAATATTTTTCCTCTGTCTTGTCACAATTGACTCTGGGGGTAACCTAAATAATTATCTTTAGTCTTGTCTTGCTTCAATAGTTTACAATTTATTTCATTTTATGTCATTTTCTTTACATTTGAGATTTAAGTTTAGTTTTGTGTAAAAACTTCTCCAATAATTTTGTAAATTATAAAATGTCATTTACAATAATTACAAATTGTTATGTTTTAAATCTCACATCTAAAATCCAATTAATCAAAATATTCCAATAGTTTACTTTATTCCCAATCTTATTGGGTTTTTATCTTTAATAATTTCCCTTTTAATATTTCGTCAATGGATGTTGATACGAAGCACACATGACGTGACGACGGTAAACATTTTTTCTGTGAAATATTAACAAACCTGTAATTATGAAATTTAACAAAATTATACTTATCTTAATCTTAAACTAATTACTTTCTGATTTATTTCAGATGAAATTAACTGAAAATTAAGAATAAATATTTGTTTAATTTATTTACGCTTTTTGTCTTTAGAAATGACACATTAATGAATATTTTCAAATATTTCTTTGTTGGTTGATTTGTTTGGTTGATTTGTTTGGTGTTTGTTTTGGGTGTTTCGCTGAAATTTTAAATAATGATGATTGAAGATCAAAATCATAAAGATAAATTTAATGAAATTATTTAAAACTAAAAAAAAAAAAGAAGAAAAAAAAACTTCCTCCATAAATAAAAAATTGTATCAATGGAAAAAGAAATTTCTTTTCAGATTTTAGAATTAAGATTAAAGATTTTCTAAAGAAACAAAGAAGAAGAAGAAGAAGATGAAAAAAAAAATATATCACTAGAATTTAATCTAACGATAATTCCTTCAACTTCAATTTTATGCCTTCAAAAGTTTTAAAAACTTTTCCTTTCCTTTTTTCTCTCTCTCTCTCTCTCTATTTTAAGATTTAAAATAATTCTCTGTCATTCCTCCGTTTTTTTTTTGTTTGTTTGTTTGTTTTATGTTTGTTGGAAGATTTTTTTCCTGTTTGTTTGTATACAAAATGTCTACATATGACAATTATCGTCATTTAATGTTATTCCACTTTCTTGTTTTTTTTTTGCTTTATCTTCTTCTTCTTTCTTTTTATTTAAACTTAAATTTTCATCTAATTGTATGTGAATATTTATTTTAAAACAAGACAACTAATAATGAAACTGACAGTTTTTCTTTTTTGTTGTTGTTGTCTCTTTCCAATTATAAATTCTGTATAAATTTCTTCAACGTAAAAAATTCTACCGAAAACTTTTCTATGTATTTTTTGTCTATTTACTGTTATAATATTTTGTTGTTGTGTTTGTTGTGTATAAAATTTTTTTTTTTTGTTACATTTTATTATGAAAATATGAACCACAAGTTGAATAATAAATTTACCATATAATATTATTTATTTCTGTTAAACGTCAGATGAGAAAGGTTACAAAGAAAAAAAAAAAAAAAAAGAGAAAGATGAAGTGAGAAAGTTATTTTTAACTGTCTCATCTATTCTATATATGTTGTTGTTGTTGTCTTTTAAACATATTAAAACGTGTTAAGAAAAAAAAAACACACATTAGACGTTGTTTTTTTTTTTGTGCTTCTTTTACATTACACCACAAGTAACTTGAACCAAATAAAAAAAAAACGCAAGCTTTAAAATTTAACTGAAAAACAAATGAAGACAAAAAGAAAATTCACACAAATAAAAAGACAAAAAAAAAGTCTTGGATCCTGTATTTTTTTTTTCGTTTAGTTTATTTTCTGTCTTGTGGTTCGTGAATAATTTTTTTCTTTTTTTTTTAAACAAATGATGATGAATTTAGAAAGGAATAAAAAAAACAGAAAAAATGAACAATATACATTTTCAAGTTTTCCTTTTGTCTTGCTATTTTTTTGTGTTGTTCTTTTGTTGTTGTTGTTGTTGACAATAATAAATTTTAAAAAACAGCAGAATAAAAAATGATTAAAGAAAAAATTGAGAGGAAGAAGAAAAAAAAAAACAGTAGAATTACAGTAGAAGTACATGAAAAGTTGAAAGGTAAAGATGAAAACAGAAATAATTATAGAAAGTAAAAATGGATATTCTACTTACTTAACTCTCTAAGGACTATCACAACACGGGTACCGTACCCATTAATATTTCCTTTCTATTAAAAATGATTCTAAATAGAAACAAAAAGAAAAGAGACAAAAAAAAAACAGCATAACTAAAATTCCTAAACTGATTAATATTTATTTATTTATTCTCTTCTTTTCTTCTATTTTTTCTCTTTGTTTTCATTGTGTCCTCTCTCTCTCTCTCTCTCTTTGTTTTCATTGTGTCCTCTCTCTTTGCTACTACTTCACTTTTACCTTTACCCATCCTTACTCTCACACATTTAGATATAATTATTATCTCATTATATTCTCATTTATTTAATTATTATTTTTATAATGAAAATATGTACCACCACTACCACTACCATCACACCACCACCACTACAACTTTTACCTACATATTTCCTAATTTATTGTAGTTTACAAAACTATTTTCTAAATTTCTCAGCAACAGTAGAAAAAAAGAAATGCCCGAGGTGTTTGGCGGGGTGGTGGGTGTGGAAAGGGAGCTTTGAAAAGAAGAAAACTATAAAAACAAAACAAGTGGAAAAACAACAACAATAATAACAGAACAAAAAAAAGAAGAAGAAGAAGAAAAATAACAACAGTAATAATTTACAAGAGAAAATAAACTTAATAGTGAAAATCTCTACAAACCACTGAAATAAAATATAATATGGAATGTGGATTATTAAAATAAAATCATAACAAATTATTTCTGTTTGTAATCTTATTATTATCATCAATAATTTTCGACATTTCAATAATTTTATAACTTTTGTTCTTGATTTATTTTTTCAACGTTCTCTGAATTTCGAAATCTGAAAATCTCTAAATCATGAAGCTTTTTGCTGTTCTATAATAATAATTGTAGTTGTCACAACTTTTAATAATATTCTAAGATATATTCGCCATTTTTTTGAATTTCTTATAATGTAGTGTAGTAGTAGTTGTTGTTGTTGTTGTTGTTGTGGTAGTAGTAGTGTAACAATTTCATACATAAAATATGTGACTTATGCGGTTTCCTAGAGAGCTCTTCAGTTTTTTTTTTTTGTAAATTTAAATTTTTCATTTTAGCTAATGGAAAATGTAGATGGATTTTTTTGTTTTTATTAAATTTGTCATCATCGTCAGTTCAATTTTCACGTTATGTGTGTGTGTGTGTAACATTATTTTTCTTATATAAAAATTTATTTTCTAATAATTCAATATTATTCTAATTTCATTTGGAACAAAAAAAAAAAACAACAATGACAACAAAAACAACAACAACAACAACAACAACAAAAACACATAATATAAAATAGAACAAAATTATTATTATGTTTTTAGTAAAATATTATATCTCTGCATATTTGTGTTAGGTGTGTGTTGTGTGTGTGTGTATGATGAGTATATATGTATGTATTTATGTATGTAATGTATAACTAAATATATTTACAAAGGAATAACTTTAAAAGGAATAATGTTCTAAATAGATTAATCATAAAAGATAAAAACAATTAGTTAAATCGAATTCAGTCTCTCACTCTCTCTCTCTCTTACTCTCTCTCTCTCACTCTCTCTCTCTTTTATAATTATAAATATATTTTAATATTCATTGTTGTTCAGCGTACCTACTACATATACAATTGTGTTTAGATTTAAATTACTCTATATTATAACTTTACTTACATTTATTGTATTGTTTAGTTTATAGTTAGTTTTTGTGTTACCTAAACGTACATTTACATTTATATTTTATTCTAAACATTTTCCTATTTTAACATTTTTTACACACAAACAAAAACAAAAATAAAAAAATGGATAAACGAAAGATGATAGAAGAGAAAGAGAGAGAGAGAGAGAGAAAAACTCCCTTATATAAAAGATAATAAATTGTTTTTTTATTTTATGATTTATTAGATATTATTTTGTATAGAGTATACTACATGAAATAGGTTCCTTTATTATTCTTTCATTCTTTCATTCTTTCTTTTTTTTATAGTTTCTTCTTCTGAATATAATATACTCTCTAACACCCTCTTACACTACCATTCGCTCTTTCTTCATCATCAACACATTATATACATTTGTCTAACATACAAATACATCATACACATCACACACACACACAGCTACACAGAGATACATTATGGGATACACAAAATGAAATTCATAATAATATAAAAATGATAAAAAAAAAGATTAAAGGATAAATATTACAAAAATTAACAAAAATTTTAGAAATTAAAGAAAGAGAGACAAAAAAAAAATAACTGTACTTAGATGTGAAATTTCATTATTTCCTACTCCTTTTATCCCTTTCATCCGTTTTACTCAGTTACTACACAACATATTCGTCTGTCTTGTTTCTTTGTCTTCTTGCTAAGGAATTATATAGTTGAAAAGTTGAATCATCATTTAGAAATCAGAGGAAGGAAGGAAAACAACAACGTGAATGTTGTTCAAGCTTTTAGAAGTTTAGATATTTTATTTATTTTAATCTTGTTTCAAAAATAAATTTCATCTTCACATTAAATATTTTTTGTATTTGATTAATTTGAATTTTCCAGTTAAAAAATTAGTGTACTGATTCCCATTCAGATCAGATTTTAATTTTCTTTTCTCCTTTGATTATTATTTTGAAGTTTTTGACTTTTTTTTTTTTTTGGGTAATTTGTAAAATGGAACAAAAATAGAAAAATAGGAAAATTTGGGTTAAAGGGAACAACAACAACAATAACAACTACAAAATGTATCCACCTCTTTTTTTTTTTTTTTTTTACTTGATTTTGTCCAATTTTCTCTATTAGGTTTTCTAATCCTTTCAATATAATTAAATTTTGTTTACTTTCATTTTTTACTTTAAACTTAAAAAAAAAAAAAACAAATCAATGAATGAATGAATGAAAATCAGTTTATGTAAATTCTATGAATTAGAAAGTGAAAGTGAAAGTGAAAAGGACGGATGAATGGGGGGATGGTAGAACAGAAGGATAATTCAATATTTATATTTAAAAGTTAATTAATTGATTAAAAAACAAACAAACAAAAAAATGAAAGAAAAACTTAAAATATGAAAATGGATAAAATTGGGGGCAGGTGGGGTGTGGGATAGATGTGGGGTGTGGTGGGGAACCAAAAATGATTGAAATAAATATTTCAAGTGAAAAATCAAAAAAAAAAAATATATAAATGTTTCAATTAAACAATTTCCATAAGTCCAATTAATTTAATTAAAAAAGTTTTACCAATTTTTTTTACTTTATTTGTGTTTGTGTTTTGTTTCTCCTCCCCCTTCGCCCCCTGCTCTTTCTGCCCAACAAACCATCCAAACCAATCATTTTTTTTTTCTTCTTCTGTAAATAAATGTTCCGTTCAAAATATGCTTTTCTCCGTTTAGGGTGGGAGGGGGACGCAAAAAAAAAAATATAATAATTTTTTTTCTGCTTCTTCTTCTTCTTCTTCTTGTCTGTTGAAATATTGTAAGAAAAAATATCCTTCATTTCTTAATTTTTCAAAAAATAAAACAAAAGAAAGAAAAAAAAAATAATGAAGAAGAAATGAATCTCATTCTTCGTTTATTTTGTGGCGGGATGGGGGGGGGGGGGGGATGATGGTATTTATGTTTGTTCCTGTGAGATTTGTAAAAGATGACATTCTGTTTTTTTTTTTATTTTTATTTTTATTTTTATTTTTATTTTTTTTAATGAAAAAAACAAATAAAAAGATTTGTTCAGTAAAAGAATAAGAAAAGAATCGAAAGAGAGACGAGAAGGGGAAACAAAGAATCGAAAGAGAGACGTGAAGGGTAAACAAACAAAAAAAAAAAGAAAATAAATCCGTTTTTATTAAGAAGTCGATCAGTGGGAAATTTTTTTATTTCCGAAAAGATAATTTTTGTTTTTTTTGTGGTTTTTTTGTGTTTGAATTTTAATTGGCATCTGTATTTGTCTCTTATCTTGTCTTATCTTTAAAATAAAGAGAAAAAGACGATGATGAAGTATCTACCAATGCAATAGGACTCTCCCAGTTATTAAGTAACATTTTTTTCGTTCCTTTCAAATTTTTCTCTTTTAAAATTTACAAATGTACGAATTAAATTTGGCATAAAGTTTTTTTTTTTAACATCAAACGCGTTCAAATAAATCAATTCGATATTTGCTTCTTTTTTTTTTTTTCTTGGAATTGAAATTCATAAAATTTGTATTATTAATTTTTTCTTCTTTACAAAAAATTGTCTGACAATTATTTAAAAAAAAAAATAAGGGAAAAAAGGAAATTCTACCCTTAACCATACACATTATTGTCCCCTCATTCCACTTTTTTTGCTTTTTATTAACTGATCACCGCAGTTTCTGAAGTTTAATGTCTTAAATTTCAACTTAAATTGATTAAATGTGTGTGTGTGTGTCTGTGTGTGTGTCTGAGGAACAAGAATATTATTATTATTTTTCTTTTCAAAACAAAAGAAGGAAGGGGGGGGGGGAGAAAAATAATAATAATGAAATTTGTTTATTTTTATTAATGAGAATAAATAAAAAAAGAAGAAAATCAAAGTTAAAGTAAAAGTAGCAAAAAAAATTTATGTATTCTCATTATTAAAATGACAGAACAATTTCTAATTTACCCTTTTCTTTCAACCCCAACCCCCACCCTACACACCCCATTCGTTTAACATCACCCCCTACCCCATTCGTCTAACATACCGTAATTATTTTAAATCTTCTATTATTGTGTGTGTGTTTTTTTGTGTGTGTGTGTGTGTGTGTGAGAAGAAAAAAGAAAAAAAAAAAAACAACGAAAAATTTGAAATTTCTGATAAATTAAAGAAGTAACTAATTAATTGGATATATAAAATTGTATTATTAAAAAAATTTTTTTTGGCTTGAGCATGTTGACCTTTGGATATTACTTTTATTAGTAATTCCTTAGGTCATCAACAAAAGCAGCAAGTACGTTACTGTTTCCATCCAGGCACTTCAATTATTTCAAGAGAATCAATTGGTTATGATGGACCAGAAGTTACATCAAAGGATATGCTTAAAGCGATGATGGCATATATTTGGCCAAAAGAGGATCCTGACATACGTAAAAGGTTAGAAATACAAAAATAATTATAACAATTTTCTTGTTCTTTTCATCCTGAATTTAAAAGTTGATTTATTTCTTTCTTTTTTTTTTTTTTTTTTTTTTAAAGAGTAAAAATTTCATTGGGACTACTGGTCGGTGCTAAAGCATTAAATGTTTGTGTACCATTTATATTTAAAGGTGCTGTTGATGGATTAAATATATTAAATATGTCATCGGCACCGGAAACAGCATTAGCTGTTACAACATCATTACTACTTGGATGTAATTTAAAATGATACATTTTGGTTTGTCTTAACTACCCATTTGATTTATGTTTTTGTACGTTTGTAGGATCTCTTAAACTCATGATTTACATCTGTAGTTACCTGCACACATTTAAAGAAAAAAAAAAAACAAAACAAAACAAAACATAAAAGTCATTTGGGTAGTTTGGACTTACTACGTGAACAATGAAACAGACAAAAAAAAAATACTAGAATCTATTCGTTTACATTTTTGGTAAATTCAGAATTTTGTTCGGAAATTAGATTTGACATTTTTAAAAATTTTAAATTTTGAAAAATCATTTTACTCTTTTTCCTCCCCACCGTTTTAATTTTCATTTCATTTACATTCTGAATTTGTACAACAATGAAAACGGAACCGAAACGAAAGTAAAACATTTTTTTTTGTGGTTTGTAGACGAATTCTTACAAGTGCACGATATTTTTTTTTTTTTTTGGTTTATTTAAACACAATTAACAATCTACATTTATATACCCTTCTGTCCCTACACTCCACCCCTTTGAACCTCTCTTCAAGGTCGTTCAAACTCTATTGAGAAGAAAATTAAATTCTCATTAGTATTTTTTTTTTTCACCATCGACAAATTTCTTTTGTCATTTTCTAGACGATAAAAAAAAAAGGAAGAAGAAGGAGCAAAAAGAAAAACAGCAAACAAATGTTCAATATGGAAAATGACAACAACAACAACAATTACTAACAACCAACAAAATAAACAAAATTTGAATTTTATTTAAATTCTTTTTTTCATAGAAAAAAAAATAAACGAGAGAAAAAATCAAACAGAGAGAAAGAGAGAGAGAGAGAGAGAGAGAGAGCGAGAAAATCAAATAAAAAGAATGAAAGAAAAAAAAAAGAGAAAAATTTAAATTAAAGAAAAAGAAAAAAAAAATATTTGTAGAAGAAGAAAAAGGAAAAAGGAAAAAGAAGAAGAAGAAGAAGAAGAAGAAGAAGAAGAAAAAATAAAACATAAACAACAAAATTCTTTCTAATTATCCTATTAAATTTCCTTCTTCTGTATTTAAGAACAGAAACAGAAACAGAAGCTCATCATTCTTCTTTCAAGCAGAATCAAAAAAGAAGAAGAAAATGTTTGGTTTTGGTTGTGAAGTTGAGTCGTTGGTGTGGTGGGATAAAAAGGGGGGAGAGGTAGTAGATGTTCTTTATATATATATTTTTTTTTTCCGCCGTTACACATAAAAGTCGATTTAAAAGTATAATTAAAGAATAAAAACGAAATGAAACGAAGAATTAATAAAATGTGATTAATTCTTGCAGCAGTTAATTTTTTTTGTTTCTGTTAAAAAAAAAAAAACAAAACAAAAATAACGAACTGTTTGGTTTTGATAAATAGTTTCAAAAAACAAAAAAATAGAAATCATTAAAAATATTTTTAAAGGATAATTAAAAAATGTTTTCGTATTTAGAATTATTCCTTAACACATACAGACATATGGACATACACTACACACACATACACTACACATACACTACACATACACTACACATACACTACACATACACTACACACACATACACTACACACACAAACACAACAAATACACAATTCAACATCATAAAGAGAGTTGAAGACAACAACAACAACAATAACAACAACAACAACAACAATCACAACAAGGACATGTCAAAATAAAAGCGAACACTTTAAGAATTCGTCTTCTAAATTATTTTTTAAATATATTTTTATATTTTATATGTAGAATAATTTTCTAAATTAATTAATAGACGGAATTGCACGTGCTGGTGCCGCCGGTTTCAATGAATTACGTAATGCTGTATTTGCAAAAGTTGCATCACATTCAATTAGAAAAATTGCAACAAATGTCTTTCTACATATACATAAATTAGATTTGGCATTTCATTTGAATCGACAAACTGGAGCTTTATCAAAAGTAATTTAATATTTTTTCTTTCATTTTTTCTCTTCCCATTTTTTTTTTGTCTAATCATAAAATCTCATA